>JBBJLR010000013.1:12281186-12300413 GCA_037577145.1 Brachypetersius gabonensis | reverse complement strand
GATACATTGGAAATCTGCTAAATATCCTCCCATCTCCCGGTGGCTTAAAGACATGATGTTTTTCTTAAAACTTGAAAGAATTGAATACACATTAAAGAATTGAATACACGTTAAAAGAATGTACAGTCAAATTTTTCCATAAATGGCAACCCTTTATTTCCTATTTTGCTGATTTTGAGGTATTACCTGATTGAACACAAGCCTGTTACGGTTCTACCCATTAGTGTTGTCGTGATGAGCCAAGTGGGGACAGGGGCGGGTGCTTTTTATTATACTGCACTCCGTGATTTAATCCGATTTTTTTTTTCTTCATTCATATCAGAGTGTGTTTATTTCTATTTATTTATTTTTTTTAATGAATATATTTATTATACAAAGCTAAATGGTATTTCTGTAAGTGAAAGTATTGTATTGCATTCTTTCTCAATAAAGATACTTGGAAAACAAAAAGTTTAAAAGCTAAATTGTGATACAGTCCATTTAAGTCTTTTTGTCCATTTAAGCCATTGTACATTCAATAACCTTTCAAACCATTGCAGTTTAGCACTTGAGCACAACATACACTATATGGAAAAAAAGTATTGAGATGCCTGACCAATAACACCAACAGGGACTTTAATGACATTGGATTCAAATGCATTGAATTTAATATGGAGTTATTTCAACCCCCTTCCACTCTACTTGGCTTTCCACAAGATTCTGTAAGAATTTGTTCCTGCTCATGCTGTAGAGCATTTATGAAGTCAGGTACTGATGTTGGACGAGAAGACTTGGCTTGCAATCTCCATTTAAGTTCATCCCAAAGGTGTTGGATGGGGTTGAGGTCAGGGCTCTGTGTGGCCAGTCAAGTTCTTCCACACCAAACTCATCCATGTCTTTATGGACCTTGCTTTGTGCACTGGGGCACAGTAATTCTGGAATAGAAAAGGTTCTTTCCCAATCTGTGTCCAAAGCATGACATTGTCCAAATTGTCTTGGAATGCTGAAGTGTTACGATTGCCCTTCGCTTTTAGTAAGGGGCCAAACCTAAACCCTGAAAAACAGTGTCCCAATACTTTTGTCCATATAGTCTATCACTTCTGCTGTATCTCTTTGGAGCACAAGTGATTTAGCATATAACCAGGAACAGGCACCTCTTTGTCTGTGACGGAAAGGCCCACCCGATAAGTACTATATATTATCAAGTAACTACCATGAAAAGAAGTGTAGTTATGAAAGTGAGGGATTTTAAGCGTAAGGCCTTGCAGTTTAAGGAGTTAATGGACCAGTGATATTTTAGAATCCTCTGGAGCAAATTGACCAACACACATTCACCAACGCAGTTACCCAAACATCAGCAACAGGTACACACACACACACACATACACACATATACGCACGCGCGCACACACACACACATCGCTGAGCACCCTCCTTCAGTCTGGCACCATCACATCAACCAATCTATCACCTCTGGAGCCATTCTCAGCCACCGCGTCTATTCTTCTTGTCTAGGTTTTAGAGATTCAGCCTTGCCCCCTCCTCTGTGTCGGCCACCCCAGAGCTCGCAGAGCAGGGTGGCATCCATCTCCTCTCAGCTGCACCCAGCTCCAGGCTCCAGGACACCCCCGCTGGCATAGCACCCCTGCCCATAAATCAGTCTGTGTCTCCGCTGATAGTTCCTCGTGTCAGCTGTATGGATGACTGTCGCTTACCTGTGAGGACCTGCATGCCAATGGACTCCCACTTACACATAATGGCACAGTCTCTCTGCTCAAATGCTCTATAATGATGAAATGGCAAGACGGGGCTACGATGATTAGTTATAAGCGTTTATATTTCAAGCATTTTAAGTATTTAAGCAAGGGTGTAGATCTCTAACCTCACAATGATTCAGTTTGAATCTGATTTTTTAGGAATCCATTCAATGCGTCATAAAATCTGAAATGTCCCCTCAGTTCAGTTATTTCCATACAATTATTTTTTTAAATGTACATAATAAATAGATGTGACCAGAGGAACTATTTACACAGCAGTGGACAAATAGTTCCTCTGGTCACATCTATATTTTTTTAAAGATTTGTACATTTTTTTTAAGGCAAAAACATGGTACACTTTAATCAGTAATCGACTGTAACATTCCAGAAGTGATTCAGTTCAGTCTTCACCTACAGATCGATGCATTGATGCATGTTGAACCCTTACAAGTGTAGATTTATTTGCTATAGTATTTAAATTGAGTTTTATGACTCAGTTAGTTACATATTTAGCAGTAATTCAATTAACATGTTTTTATTTGCACAAACAGTCTGATGATACATAAACGGACCATTTTCTATCAAAGTCATAAGTCATAAGTATCTCCTCCACAGGTATAAGTTGAAAGTTAGAATCAGTACTTATGACAGAATTTCAGGGTAAGGAGGTAAGAGTTAGAAATAATAAATATAAATTTAACCATGCTTTCATTCCTGCCGTCGAAAACAGCAGCTTCTAATGGGTTGAATAAATGAGCAACTATGGAAATGAGCTGGAATATTATTAGTGCACCTCATCTGACATTGTTCTTACACTTAACAGCATTTATCTCATTTGTGACTGCATGGTTTGGATTCTATGCATGCTTTGCAAAGAAGAGCTTCCATTCTTTCTCCTGGAGAGCAATGTGTTCGGAATGATAGTATTTGGAGCCATTTAGTGGAGCCTGATGAGGGGGTTTTAGTATGACACCAGTTGTGATATAAACAAAGACTGCAGCGGTACAAGTGTATGAATGTAATGCTGTGATTATTGCGACCCCAGGGAGGCCTCTTTGAGCCTCTTCAGTGGTGCCGGTTCACAGCAAGTGCCCATTATTCCGCTGTAAATGGAACTGAAAATGTACATTCAATACTGAACGGGCTGTTAAAAACTATACAGCGTGTTCACTTGTAATCCCTCCTAATTGTATCATTAAGATGCTTATTCGCTACATCAAACACCCAGCAGTCAAGCTGAGTTTCTTGCATGACACCTTTTGCCATCCCTCCGGAAACATCTTGCATTGTGTGTGTGTTCGCCTTTGATTTACCCTGTTATCCTAAAATACCTTCACACACACGAAAAATAAAAGTGCCAGTGCCAAATGCTTCCCTGGGGAGAAGGCATTGAAAAACGACCCTTGTTTCATTAGAAACCTTTTAATTTATGATCCTTAAATGACCCATTTCAGTAAAAAATTCTTTCTTTGAAGAATCTTTGTAAAATTGTAAAAAAAAAAGAAAAGCCTTCATTCAAATATAGTTTTGAAAGTTGAATCGTGTTTACATACAACTTTAATTAAAAAAGCAAGATAAATACAGTTTTCCTTTATAATGTTTCTGTAAAACATGTTTCTGAGGATTTCTTGAACAAGTCCATCCCCACACCCCGCACCCCAGGCGCTGTGTTCCTGGCTGCCCGGGTTAAGTACAGAAGAATAATTTTGCTGTTGACAGAAAGGTCACTTTCCATACAGGGTAAGAACCATTTAGGAACCTTTAGTTTCGAGATTTCAACTTTAATACAACACCTCCCTACAAAAGCACACAGAGGCGCACTATTCATGACAAAAAGAAAGAAAAAAAAAAGCAGAGACGCTGTGGTGATGCAAAAGCATCCACAAGCAACCTTGAACTGTAAGGCTAATGCACTGTTTAGATTGGTATCACAGGGGATGAAAAGACAACAGCACTGCAGTATTAGAATGAGGTTATGGCTGAAAGTGGTGCAGTTCAAGGCTCTCACAGATGCAAAGTGTAAATCCTAGTCCGATTCATTTTCCTTTGTGGCAAAATACCATCTTCTATTCTGATTTAGATGAAGCTTGTGCATGCATTTGGAGGAATCTCAGCATGAACAGCCTATTTCAGTTACATTCATCTTTTGCCTGCTATTTACTTTGCATGCTTACTTTAGCATACGTACCAAAAATGGATGCAGTTTATAGCTCATTTATTAGGCTACAAGCACTTAATTATCCTGCTTTATATAACAGACACCATCAAATTAGCATTGAAAATGGGCAATTATGTTGCATATGAATAAAACAGGTCAATAACAAACGTGTAATTTGTCTTGGGGATACTACAATTTCATATTTAGCCACAGTACCTTGTTTTGCATATAATTTTTTGCAGTAAATTTGTGTTCTTATTAACCATGCTTAATCCCCCCCCTTTGCACATACATGATAAGGGGTTTACATACACTAGGATGACCTCACACACATACACTCACAGTTGCGTAGCCTCATTTCACCAGTGTTAACAGTATATGCATGTTCTTAAGCCTCAGTATACATATTAATCAAGTATTTGAATAACAAGTGCATAAATGAAGTATTTGGTAATTATGTAGGTGAGACGGTAGCACAAGTGTTAATCTGATTAGCATTACTGCTCATCCTCATATGAGCGAACGGTGGCAGGGGTCATCCTTGTCATGTTCTTTTACAATGAATGTAATTGTCTCAGCAGAATTATTCAAACACTGAGTGCCTTGGGAGTGGTCTAGTGTGGTCTTCATGTAAGTGTTACAGTAGAGCATGTTAACTAGCCTGAGCGACTTGTTATTCCATCTGAACTCCATAGGTACTAAAGAGGTCTATTCTTAAGTCACTGAAGTCACTGACAGAAGTTTGGGACTACACTATATGGACAAAAGTATAGGGGCACCTCTTAATTCATGATGTGGACTAAGCCCCTTATTTACAATGAAGGACAATCTACTGGCTTCAGTATACCAAGACATTTTGGACAACGCCATGCTTCCAACTTTGTGGACCCAATGCACAATGCGAGCTCCATAAAGGCATGGTTGGTTGAGTTCAGTGTGGACAAACCTGACTGGTCCACACAGAGCCCTGACTTGAACCCCATCCAACACCTTTGGGGTGAAACTGGAACGGAGATTCTGAGCCAGACCTTCTCATCCAACATCAGTGTCTGATCTCATAAATGCTCTACAGAACGAATGGGCAGAAATTCCCACAGAAACTGTGGAAAACCCTTCTGGAAGCTGTTGAAGCTGGAAAGGGGAGACCAATCCCATATTAAAGTTTTATGTATTTGAAAGCAATGAATGCCATCAAAGTCCCTATTGGTCTACTGGTCAAGTGTACCAATACTTTTGTCCATGGAGTGTACAGGTGTATATGAATATGAATACATTTTAGCCAACATGTCATGAACATAGGGAGGAAAAAATAGCAGTGACTTAAGAAAAAGAGACATCCCTCAAAACAAGAAAAAATGAAGTTGATATAAGAAAAAAAGAAAAGAAAGGAGGATGGAACAAAAGAAAGAACGAAAGCTATCAATGAACGGTTGAAAGAAGGAAAGGAAGACAGCTCTCAATGAAAAGAAAGATGAAGGGAGAAATCAAAGAAAGGAAAGAGGCAAAAAAAGACATCAAAGAAAGAATCACACAAAGAAAGACTTCCAAAAAGAAAGAAAGAGAGCCAAGAAAGAAAGAAAGAAAGAAAGATAACCTTCAAGAAACAGAGATGAGGAAGGATGGAAAGAAAGTTCTCAAAGGAAGAAGGGTAGTTTTCAATTAGTGGAGAAAAGGAAGGAAAAGGTTTCTTAAAGCATGAGGGAAAAGAAAGAAGAATGCTCTCAAAGAAGAGAGAAGGAAACAAAGACCTCAATGAAAAAAGGAAAATATAGACTTTCAAAAAAAAGAGGAAGGGAAGAAAATGGTCAAACTAATAAGTTATTGAAAAAAATAAGAACAAATGGAGAAAGAATGGATGTGTTTTGTGTGTAACTAGCTGTCTTTTCAATTCTGTTTGTGTTCATTCTGTGTCTCTTACAAACAAGCGGCGCTTCTCCAGATAAAAACTGTATAGGTGATCTGAAGTTAACAGTGGGTTGAACTGCCTTAAGGTTATTCGTTAACGTTTTAAAGGAGTCTGTCACTCAGAAGAGGTGGAAGTCCTTAGCTTGGTTCATTTCCAAATAATCTGCAAAATGATTTCATATTCTGTGGCGAGAACATGCAGAAGCAGCCTCCTCCCACAGGCGGCTCTCAGTATTCCATCTCCCTCCCCAGCCCTCAAACTCAGAAATCAATGTTCAGACTTGTGCAGGGGCTCTAAATCGCTTTTTAACTCCAATGTCACGCTTCTTACCACATTGATAAAAGTCACACTATGGATCCAAAGGACAAGTAATGCCACTGGAAGCACTTATCCATCCAATGTGGCACTCTGTCTCAGTCCTGCATTTGCTCGCTCTCTCTCTCTCTCTCATACACACACGCGTACAATAGGATGTGGAAGAGCAGCGGCTAGAGGAGAAATGGGTCAATGAGATTTGAAAAATGTTTGTTTCATATTTCACAGATGTCAAATCAAAAAAGAAATAAAGCAAAGAAAAAAAAAGAAAAGAAACTGTAAACAAAGGGAGAGTAGAGGGGCAAAGAGAGGGAACAGAGAGAAGATCAGAAGGAAAAGAAAGAAAGAAAAATAAATGATAAGAGAAAATGTTGATCCAACAAAGAGAGAATAGAGAGGGAGAGAGAGAGAGACAGAAAAGGTAAATGCAGCAAATGAGAAGAGAAAATAGATGAGAAAACACACAAGAAAGAAAGTAAAGAGGGGTGAAAAAGAATGAAAACAGAAAATGAAAATAAAGGAAGAAGGGAAAGAAATAAAGACAAAAAATGTCAGAAAAGTTACAGAAAGAAAAAAAAATAAGATCATCAAAGAAGGAAGAAATAAAGAAAAGAGAGAAATAAAGGAAAGAGAGATTAAACACAGGGAGAAAGAGAAAGAAACTGAGAAAAAGAAGGGAAGGTAGGAAGGCGGCGAGGAGGGAGAAAAGGAGCAGCAGTATTTCTGGCTCGGGTTAATGCGGGTTCTGTGTTGTGCAGATTGAAGAGAGACGTGCAGCCTGAACGCTGCAGTAAAAGCAGCAGAGCAGATGGTTTCCTCATCTCTCCTCTCGTCCCCCTCCTGCTCTCTCTCTCCATCTCCTGAGGGTGGAGAAGAGAGGGAAGAGTGGAGAAAGTAAAGGTGAGGGGAAGAGGGCCTCCTCGCCTCGTGTTAGGGAAGAGGAAGGAGCGAGGGATGGAGGGAGAGATGGTTGGAGTTACAGTGTGTGTGCATGATAGAAGAGCTCAAGGGTAAAGAAAGATCATACACATCCTCTCCTGATTATCACAGAAACAATTTCATTACAAACCTACTTGCGGGAATATGCAGATGAGGATGATGGGTAATAGACTAGCTAATTATTTGCCACAAGTCAACTCCCCAGTACCTGTATGTGCTATAGAAGCCCAGGACATAAGCTCCAAGTTTTGTGTATAATTCATAACGGGAGATACTTAATTAGCAGCTCAATTATTCAGTTCATTTATATCGAGCAAATGAGTTCTCTTGTCGTTGAATATTTCATTAAAAGCATGTCAAAATACAAGTTAACTCTGGTCAAATACAAATGCCTGCCTCCCGCTCGTTTGCGAATAGACTCATCTGTCCCCTGCGCCCAGTGTAGAATACGATTAAATCTTATAATTAAACATAATAACGCGTCTTCAGAAGCGCCTTACCTGTACATAATGGAATGTCAGAGAAAGGTTTAGAAATGCCTTTCATTGAATCTGAATATACAAAAATCCAGAACAAATGAAGAGCTGATGTGAAATTGAAGAGTCCTATTCATAAGGCCTTTAAAGTTCATTGAACTCTGAGAAACTGACTGAAGCTGCTAGGTACTATTCAAAGTCCCAGTGTGGCGTTGAATTGACAATAATACTTAAATAAGATATTTTGTTGGTGAAGTGAAATGAATAACATGCACTTTACACTTGATGAGAACACCATCAAATTCGATAAACATCTTATAGCTTATTATATCTCTCTCTCTCTATCCATCTATAGATTTGTGTGTCTCATAATAAAATAATTTTACGGAAAAATATTCTTATCTTATAATGGAAGTTTAAAAAAAAGGATTTTCTTCCAATAAAGTTTGGACCATTTCTATATTGGTCTGTTAGTTATTACGTTTTCACACAATATAAAGGGAAGATAGTTCTATATTTAAAAAAAAATGGAAATACAACGTTTTGTCCCAACAGCAAACTTACAGTAAATGTAAACAGCTCATAAAGAACATTTTTCCCCCAAGCCTGAGCTTTACTTCTCTAAAGTTCCAACTTTGTGATACCACTTTACACCACATAGTGGCAGTATATATCCGCAAAACACCATCACAGCCACTCTCTCTGCAGATCTCCCACTTTTCATTACATATTTAGACTTACATGGAGAGAGAAACGTGATTTTAGGTTTTCACAGCTGCTAAACCACAGCTGAAAACTATGCTTCAACTCTGGCAGGCTGTCACTGCACCAGTCTGTAGGCGAATCAACAATCTATGACTGGTTGCCAAAAAGCTCAAACATGTTTCAGCCACGTTTTCTTTAAACTGTGAGACTTATCCACTCTCACTAAAGCTGGAACATGTCACTGCAGCTTAAGTTTTTTTTTTATGGCACCTTGCTTTGCTGTTAAATGTTACAAAAATACCAGATTTAATATGAAACATAGTAGATGGGACTTCATATAGTACTTTTTTTTTCCTCATTTCACCACAAGTAGCATTTTTTATTTTTTTTTTACTTTTGCTGTGTGACCAAAATGTTTACCATAAGGGTTAGACAGGCCTCCAGAACACCACAGGCTATGTTCAGGTCTTTTCAGGCTCAGTGTGGGCTCGATGTCTGGATATCACAGCTGCGTATTCTCTACCAGAGCGGTAACTGCTGCGCTTCAGCTCTGGTCTGGAGAAGTCCACATGGAAGAGGCCGAATCGCACCTTGAAGCCCTCTGTCCACTCAAAGTTATCCAGGAGTGACCAGGCAAAATAGCCCCTCACATCCACACCATTGTTTCTTATAGCTGGAAATGAAAGCAGAGCATAATAGTGAGAAAACAAAACAGAAAAGACACACCGCAATGTCAAATGCAACGGCATTCCAGGTCAAATTACGCTGATACTCTACGTTATATAATCATCTACAGAGACCACAATTCTGTACTGGACGTACCATTTAATGCACAAATAAAACGTTATGACAGACCGCACATTTTGCATTACTGCAAACAAACAGTAATTGTCCACAAACGGCTGCGGGAAAAAGCATATTTAAGTGTGATCTCTGAACAGCTTGTATTCAGTTTTCACTCAGAAAATCCATTTCAGCAGTTGCTCAAAGTACCAGGGTTGCTCAAACCTTTGTATATGGCTGTTTTGTCTAAATGTTAACATTTAAAATACTTCGAAAGGTTCTCTTGAGTGTGCCAGAACAGAGCAAAAAATATTTTTGAAAGCTTTCCAATAAGAAATTCCTCTAGAGTAGCAGTGCTCAGAAAACCTGGATTCTGTGTCCAAATGATAGAATACTGTGTTCCCAGAAATGTGTAATAAGTGTTGGATAGAGTTTTAGTAGAGTTAAAAAAAACCTTTGGCTACTTCCTGAAGAGTATCTTGATAAAACTTGCAGCGGTCAAGATCTTCAAATTCAACAGGTCCTATCTGTGAGAAGCCGTTTTCAGTGATGAAGATGGCGGGGTTCTTGTAGTTCTCCTGAGAAACACATGGACAATAGTAAGCTAAAATAATGTGATAGTGAATTTTGTGATTTTCTTTTGTGAATTTTGTAATCGCTGTGTCTAATATGGAAATACAAATGATTCCCTTTAATGGGAACAAGAGATAAACCCCTCTTTTAGGTTATATAAATGTACCTTTATGTAATTTAGCAGCTTGAGCAGACCTTCAGGGACTACAGCGAGCCAAGACACCCCACACACCGGCCATGATGGATCTGTTACACCTTCTGCTGCTTGGTCTCCTTTGAAATTGAGTGTGCTGGCCTGAGAACAGGTGTCCTTCACTTTGCGTGAGGTGTAGTAGTTTAGTGCGAAGAAATCTGCTGTGCCTAAGGGGTTGGGTTCATCCTCTGAAAACATGGGCAGACGGGGTCCCTGAGAGAACCCTAGTTCCAGGTTCCTGGCCTCAATTCTGGATTTCATTGACTCTGGATAGTCTCCTGTGCAGAACACAGGGCAGGCAAACCAGCCCAGAGTGAAATCCATGTAGCGCTCTGTGGCTGCTCTATCCTTGGGGCAGCCCGGGTCCAATGGCTCAGCCCAATCACTGTTAAGAGCAATGGACACTTTCCCTCCTTGGAAATGTCTGAAATGGGTATTGTAACTATGCCAGGCTCTAGTGTGGGCACGCAGCATATTGTGGCCTACCAGGTAGATGGTGGTCCCTGGCTCTTTGAGGCCAGGGGCATAAAGGCCATCCTCATAGCCAAGTTTAGCACACACATAAGGCTCATTCACAGTAATCCAAAGCTTCACCCTGTCTCCAAACGTCTTAAAGCAAAACACAGCGTACGAGTCAAAAAAATCTACAATCTCTGGAGATTTCCATCCATCACGATCCTCCAGGGCCTGAGGTAGGTCAAAATGGTTCAGTGTGACCATGGGCATAACATCATTAGCAATTAGGTCATTAATCACTTTATTATAGTACGTTACACCTGGGGGAAAAATATAGAGTTGATTAAATATTTTGGAAAATGGTGTCCTAAAAATTATTCATTTCTAATTATAAACATTAGATCTGCTTACATTCAAAATGATCTGTGAATAGATTAACCACATAAATGGACAAGAGGATTGGGACACATGACCACCACGCCAACAGTGGATGCTGTTACAGAGTGGTCTGCCCACTCTGTAACAGCATCTACCTTTCTAGGAAGGCTGAGTGTTTCTGTGGCAGTCTGAAAAGATGTCTAGGTATTCTATAGCATTAAGAATGTCCTTTGCTGGAAGTCAGGGGCCTAGCCCAAACCCTGACAACAGATGTGTCCCAATACTTTTGTCCATGTAGTGCATATCTCAAAGTGCCTTATTTTTATATTTCATAAACTTTCATGTGCTTTCCATGATCACATCAGACTACCTTTTGGATTGACATAATCCGTGGTCCCATCAGGCAGCAGCCTGGACCATGATAAAGACAGGCGGTAGTGGGTGAGGCCTAACTGCAGGATGCACTTCAGGTCCTCTTCCCAAAGCTGGTAACTGTTGCAGGCCACGTCTCCAGTCTGACCCTCCAACACTCTGCCTTTAGTGTGGCAGAAAGTGTCCCATATGCTGGGGCCTTTACCATCCATGTCCCACCCACCTGCACAAAAAAGCGAATTTAAAAATGAACAATTCTGCACCTTAAATCAGAAGGTATGAATGATGCATGTTTGGGTAGATGGTGGCCTGGTGATTGGTAAATAGGCCCTGCAATCGGAAGGTTGTGGGGATCGAATCCCAGGACTTTCTGTGGCGCCACTGAGGTATCATTCAGCTAGGAACTGTCCCCACACACTGCTGCCCTGTGGCTGTCCATTGCTTCACTTTGTGAATGGGATAAACACGGAGAAAGAATTTCACATTGTTCAGTGCGCTGCCACTATAAGGGGACACTTTACATTAAGTTGCCTGTTAATTCTTGCATTTGCATTTAATTTCTTTGCATGCCACAATACTAGATTAAAATCCCTTTAGTATGTATGACTAATGTGGTTTGATCTCCCAGACAGTAATCACGTGGGACAGTCTGAGCTGGAGCATACCTTCGATTTGGTAAGCAGCTGTTGCAGCCCCCCAGGCAAAACCACGTGGAAAGGTTTCCACGGGTACGTCTTTAGGAAGAGACATTTTGATCAAACGGTAGTCTAGATATATCGCTTTTATATCTCATTTATTCATCCCGATGAGCTACAGACTGGTTTAAAGGCTTTTAGAAACCACATGTGCACAACTAGGATATACAGAGCAAACGTCGGCACGCACAGCCTGGAACGGAGCCGACGTCAGCACGCACACTCTGAACGTAATCTAGGCAAGAAGGCAGAAGGGAATTCTTTGGATCTGCAGCGTAAACTACGCCCCAGAAAGACATTTTGCATTAACGTGGTCATTGGTATTTGTCTAGTGTTTAAACACAACTGCACGCCAGGTCGTCATCGTTTTACCCCTGCAGACTAGTCTGAAACCCCACTGTTTTGTAGTATGCATAAACTATATGGACAAAAGTATTGGGACGAATGCTCATTAGACAACAGGGACTTTAATGGCCTGTGATTGAAATTCAAAGACTTTAATACAGAGCTTACTTTGTGCACTGGGGCACAGTCATACTGGAATTAAAAGGTTCTTTCCCAAACTGTGTCCACAAAGTTGGAAGTATCGTGCCATCCAAAATGCCTTGGTATGCTGAAGCATTAAGATCCTTCTCTGGGAGTAAGGGCCCTAGCAAACAGGTGTGTCCCAATACTTTTGTCCATATATTGTGCAAATGGCATTAGGGTCGTCAGTACTGTGAGCTAATTGAAGTAGTTTTGCTTTGCCAAGTGCAACATAGCTTTCTCTGCTATCATTTTTAATCATAGCGTAAAATGGAAGATTGCAACAAAAGTTCTACTAATTTAGTTTTGGGAAATATCCCTCCTGGCAGTGTCTTTGTGGGTTTAATGTTTGAAGAACATGTTGACTGTCTCTGCTATGACGAACCCCCACCCCCCTCACCACCACCAATCATTTTATCTTAGGAATGAGATTGCATTTAATTGATCTGAAGAGATCAAATAAACCAAAACCAATCCTTCAGTGTTCTGCTGTTCCTGATAAGATCATTAATTTTGATTATTGGTCAGAATCATCCTCAAGCTCAAGCAAAACGAAAGTTGTTTTCCCCTCTGCACAAAACAAGGACAATCTTGATAAGCTAGCCTGTTATCCACGCATGTTGTCTTGCTATCTCAGCTTTTAACATTTATGACGATAACTAAGATAACTAACTCTGCTGTTAGATATTTTTGTGACCTTTTCACCAAAGCAACAGAATTGTTTAGCGTATGAATCTAATCTAAATAGATATGGAGTGGTACTTCTATTCACTTGATGCTTGTCTCAGAATCAGAAAACATTATTGATCCCAGAAAAAATTGCTTATGTTATGAGTGCACAGACAGAGACACAGAGAACAATGAGATGAAGTATAAATAAAAGAATGTTTAGAAAACCCCCAATATGAAATACACACATGTTAGGTATAAAAACTACAGATAAGTAACTTATAGTTAAGTGAATTACTAATAACACAAATGGAGGTTGGGAATATGTTATTGCATGTAGTAGAGATCAGTAGTATATAAGTAATACTACCATAAGTACTGATATTAACATGGTAAGAATACTGCAAATAATGAGGTGGCACATGAAGAAATGATTTAGCACCAGTTCAGAAAACTTCATTTGAGACTACACTTTGTAAGTCTATTGCACAAGAAATTGCATGTAATGTTTTTGCACCCGATAAGAACATTGCACAATATTGCAAGACTATTGTACATAATATTACATAATAATGCACATAATGATAATGATTTAACCCAATAAGAAGTTAATCAACATCAGGCACAGATTGCACAGATTATTGTGCAGAGGTGAGACAGAGGGAACTGTTATAGAGTCTAATGGTGGTGGAAAGAAAGCGTTTGTGTGTACACTGATCAACCAAAACTTTGAAACCACTTTATGTCTTTTTTTTCCCTCGTGCCACCACAACTGCTCTGATTCATCAAATCCTGGACTACACAAGACCTCTGAGGGAAGTAAATGTGTGCTGTGATATCTGGCATGAAGATGTTAGCAGCAGATCCTTTAAGCCCTATAAATTGCCAGGTGGGGGCTCTATTGATTGAACTAGTTCATCCAGCACAACCCACGTGCTTGATCGTATTTAGATCTGGAGAATTTGGAGGTTGAGGGAACACCTTGACCTTTATGTTCCTCATACAGTTCCTGAACAGTGTGTGCAGCGAGGGCAGGGTATATTATCCTGTTGAAAGAGGCCACTGCCATTATGGAATATCATTGCCACGAATTTCGAAGTAACGTCTATGGTCCAGTTCTGATGCTTCTGTGCACAATCTGACTGGTCTGTGTCTTCACAGCTCCATACGCAGCAAGCTGTGTATGTTCTGACACCTTTCTATCAGAGACATTCACTTTTTCAGCAGTTTGTGCTACAGCAGCTCTTCTGTGGGGGGGGGGGGGTAAACTTCATATTAAAGTTTATGTATTTGAATGCAATGCCATTAAAGTCCCTGTGGGTGTGATGCTCCTAATACTTTTGCCTTTATTTAACAAATGCTATCAGCCTGCTGCCGATCGACCAAAATGAATCAGATCGTCCGATTCATATAATCGGTTCAGTGAGAATCGGTTCGAACTCTCCAACGCGATTCCTCTAAAGGAGAAACGGAGCTGCTGTGACGTCAGCAGTGAGCTGGAACATGGAGGTGTGAGTCTGGAGGAGTTCGGGGTGAATGGACCGAGTTCACAAACTGGGGGCAGCTGTGGTCGGACTATTCCACGCATTCTTTGAGCTTTTAAAAAGCTTTTAAAGGATTAAGCTGCAGTCGACACCTGTGGATATTGGCTAAAATGTCTCCGAGTTGAGAAAAAGTCCTGTTGCAGAGCAGCACGGATCTGCGTTGTTTTGGAGAAGGTAACAGACAGACACATCAGATCTAGAAGCACTAATGGCTTTTTTTCTCTCTCTCTGCTGCCCGGAGTCCTTGTGGGAAAGTTGTTTTTGAGCGAAGCGTGAACAGATTTCGCAAAAGTTGTGTGTCTGTATGTGTGAGGGATAGACAGTGTGTGTGTGTGTCTCGGTTCGGCAGCTGTTGTCTCTCTCTCTTCATGGAGTAGCTCAGCAGAAATAACCAACACGGGACATAACTTCAAAGACAAGATTCAGATACAGTATCCCACCCACGAGGTGAAGTTGTTTTTGTCTTTCATAGAGACGCTACTCTGTGTCGAACTTGTAGCGATGCAGTGGGGTGGAGTGGAGAACCGAGGCGCCAGGAAAACAAAGAAGGATCTCCCAGAGCTTCTCGGTGATAATGTGGAGCTCACAAAGCCCATTCTAAACCTGGCTGTAACGCATTGCCTCCACCATGACCTGACCAAACCCCTCGTCCTGTTTTTCTGCTCGAGGACGAGCAGATAAGGGACCATCTTATCTAACAAAAGGCATCGAGAGCTCCCCTCCTTTCAGACGGTCGTATTATAATAACCCCCCCTCCTCTCCTCGTCCTGAGCGTCTGAGGAAGGCGAGATGTCTCCCTGCTCTCTCCTGCTGCTTTCCCTGGCTCTGGGGCTGCTCGGGGGCTCCGACTCCGCACTGACTGTGTCAACTGACTGTAAATTTTATGGCGAACGCTCCAGAAATGCAGGCAAAGGCTCTCCGGCGGTGGCCACAGCGGACAGGAAAGTGGTCTGCAGCAACATGGAGCTTCAGGAGGTGCTGCCGTCAGAGTCCTTCCCCAACAGGACAGTGACACTGTAAGTAAAAGTCACAACATATAATCCATACTGGCCCTGTGCCCCTCTCCCTTGTCTCTCCTGCCACTTTTTGGAGGTGTTGGCTCCCCTGGATTATGTAGTGGTGTGAATGGGGTAGTTCAAGACTAGACTTAATCCCTGTCTGGGCAACCGACCCAATACGTTTTTATTAAGTACATCAGTGTTCAAATGTTTAATCAAATGAAAAGCATTTAATAGTCTTTATGGAGGGCTACATATGTAGTCTGTCCTTGTCAATTCACATGTGATATTGTGAAAGAGCTTATAGTGATTTCTAAAATAATGTTCTAGCCCTAAATATTGCTCTCCATGTGAGGGACACAATGAAAATGCTGAAACCTGAACGTGGCTATTATACTCACTCCCTGATTTACTTTTTGTTGTTTGGGGGTGGGATTAACAGGTTGGTACTTTTTCTGTGGTACTAACAGGTAGTAATGAATCGTTTCTTTGTGAATGTCTGTTTGCATGTATTGACTCTGTATAATTTCTGAAGCAACCTGGTCTTTATAATAAGTCATACTATTATTATTGTTATTATTTAATAAAACATTTGAGTCTTTACTGAATTAATTGTTGAACAATCAAGGTCATTGATGGAAAAAGTTTGCGAGCATGTACGATAATGACCTCTTCAAAAAGTGTAATTGGACTCAGGTGTTCCAGTCATTTGAGGAGAAAGTTTAACCAGCCTGGGCCGTACAAAAAACAGTCATTTTGATTCCTTGCTCTTCACAACAAAACTCTGCTGCATTAGAATACAGCTGTATCAAGAGACTTTAAAAGTAGAATTGTTGAATCTCTGGAAACATTTATGTAAGAATTTCTCAAAAGAAAGACCGGAATGCTTTGCAATTATTGAGGCAGCAGTGAACTCCAGGGAGCGTGTTAGGGAGTTCTGCTGCAGAATATTATTAGCATCAGTCTGCAATCTAAAACTCAGGAGATTTGGCCATGCTGGCTGCATGACAATGATCCAAAACGATCCAAAAGAAAATCTACAACAGACTGGAGAAATTACACTTTTGGAACAGCCAAGCCATGGCCTTGACATCACTCCAGCTGAAATAGCATGGCATGTTCTGAAATGGACCATTCCTGCAAAACATCCCCAAAATATGAGTGAACTGAAAGAGTTTTGTATGAACTGAAAGCAGCTAAAATATAATTTAACTGTGGCACGTGTTCCTTAAGTAGCTACAGACCGTGTTTACTTGAGGTTACTGCCAGTAACAGAGGCTCTGTTTTTTCATATTCAGACCATCGCACTGTAAGAGTGTAGAATCCTCACTTATTTGCAATGTCTGTACTGACAGAAGCTGGACAGAAACTGATCCTAGATCAGCATTGCTACTCTGAGAAGCTTCATAAATGCAGCTCCAGAAATAAGTATCTCATTACTGTCTCTGTGTCTGTCTCTGTGTCTGTCTCTGTGTCTGTCTCTGTGTCTGTCTCTGTGTCTGTCTCTGTGTCTGTCTCTGTGTCTGGTAATTAAAGAGGAGTACACACAATCCTAGTATGCAGTAGGTCTACCTATATATTACAGTTGTATTTGTTGATTTCGAGATGATGGTATTACCAGCTACTTTTCTTTTTATTATATGGTTAAATTTTTTTAATTCAAATGAAATACATTTTTTGTGGAAAATTAAATACTCAATTCTACAAAATTGTTCGCGACAACAAAGTCAAGATTAGAGTGTAAGTCTGTCTAGTTGTAGAGTCTAAAATGTGAAGGGACAAATCTGTGGTGGGATTTTTGTACATTTAGAATAGATTTTCAGTCCTTTTGCATTGCTGTGCTTAGACACAACCACATTCCATTTTACTGAGAGAGCGCAGTTTAGCTGGTTATTATATTTCCTGATTTTCAGGCCCAATTTCTGTCATTTCCAGTTCCACCGACTTGCTAGAACTCCCCCTATCATGTGATACCTCCAGCTCGTGGAGGGTAAGGACAAGCACATGCTTCTTTTAAGACACTTGAAGCCAGTCTCCATATCTTTCAAACTGCCATAAACGCAATGGACAGTGGAAGGTGCTAGAAAGAAAATGCTGACTGACAATTCTATTACGTCAGTTACCAGACACCTGGGCTAGCTAGCATCATGCTGAGTGATTGGGGGGTGGAGTGGAAAGACCATCCTGAGACTGCAGAGCCAAATGTGCTCTCTGGAACTCTTGGCTGTGGTCAATACACAGACAGTCAATAATTATTCTTATTATTAACGTTATAGGTAACAAGGTTTTATTCAAAGTAATCGTGGAACATTTCTGTAGGACCATGTACCTTTAAAAATGGATCCAGTGTAAACAGTAGTTTATTAGTAGGATTTTGTATTATTATGGGGGTCCTACAACAAAGATGATTTTTCCTGAAATTTTAAATATGTGAGTTTCTCTCTCTTCTCTGGGAGGAGTAATTAAACTCTAGCCAGTGTCAAGTTCCTGGCCTTTCTATGGGATGTTTGCACATTCCACTGGTGTGTCTAAACTCCCATTTAAGCCATGCAGCCTCAGTGGCCTCATGAGCATGAATCATGCAGATCAGCCAGAATGTCTGTCCAAGCAGTTATTTTGTGAACTGCATAGTTTTGGGCTGTTTACAATTGCATTTCCTATCAGAAGGTAATGCTTGTCTTTCCAGCAGACTTAAGCATTCAATCTTGTATATGCAGTGGAATTTTGGAGCACAAAATAGTTTTTGGCATTTCACAGTAGCAGTTAAAGTCTCAGATATTAATTTAAAGTGGTCACTTGCATATTCTGTCTTATTGTGTTCAGATCACATTGCATTTTTCCTAACAGAAACATCTAAAAGAAAGCGTGTTTCCTCCGAAGGTGGCTTTGACATTTGCAAAGTCTTTGTTTAAAGGTGTGATCTTGAACTGTAGATGGGTCTCTCACTTTGCTGTGTAGTTTTGCACTAAAGCTGGACAGAATATTGGGCTTGCAATGATACTGCAACATATTGTAATTGCAAAGCCTTGCAATATATTTTATACATACAAAGATAGATAGATAGATAGATGGATGCTTTACTATCATTGTGTCAGTACAACGAGATAACGTTTGGTGCTAGCCCACAGATGCACACAGCAAAGATTTAGAAATATAAAAATAAAATAAAAAATCACAGAAGTCGTATGTTTTGGAATAGAGTTAAATAAGAAACAGTATGTGCATACTTGTGTACAACAGAGTTAAGGGTTGCACCAGAAGTGCTATAATAATAGTATTAAGAATAATATTATTAAAGGGCCCATTCCATCACTTCTCTGGGAGAAATCCAATACAGCGCAGACAATCAGGAAAAAGATCTGTAAGTTAAACATGCAGTAAAAGGAAACCGCCAAATGATCTTTTTGGAACACAAACCATCAAAACGAGGAAAAACTGAAATAGAAGGACAAATGGAATACCAGCCCTTTAAAAACACCTCAGCCAGTCGATGCTATTAATAGCTAAAGACTTGCCAAAATAATTAGACTTTTGTTGAATTACATGAACACCTTGATTTGTCTGAACAGCTAGTATCTCACCTGGAGGTGTGATTGGTCACCCTGTCAGAAAATCTGCAATTGGTTAGAGGCTCATGTTGTTGCTTTCTGGATATTGCAGTAACAGTTAACAGAAGATATATTGTGCAGCCCTGTTTTCACCATTTCAGTCCTTCTGTGTGTCTCTTCTGAAACTTACAGTCAGTTTTTTCCTCTGTCCTAGTGCGCGCGCGCGCGCACACACACACACACACACACACACACACA
>JBBJLR010000013.1:12269057-12281086 GCA_037577145.1 Brachypetersius gabonensis | reverse complement strand
CGCGCGCGCGCGCGCACACACACACACACACACACACACACACACACACACACACACACACACACACACACACACAGGATCTGTGAGGTCGTTTGTTCTGTCATCCTCTGTAGTCAGCTTTGAAGAGCAATTAACTTCGGAAAGGAACACTTGTCTTGTTGAAGTTGCCACAGGCAAGGTAATTTTCAGGTTGCTCACAAGAGATATATAATTGAAGGTAATTATGCATGTGGAGAAAATGTCCTGTTTATACTTTTAACTTGAAAAGTAGAGTTCTCGTTCTTTAAGGTGGTTTAGAAGGTTGTTGAAATGTGTTGTGCTGTGAGAAAGTGTAGTTGTTTTCTGGGTTTGGGATTTCAGCCCTGCCTAAACGAGACTGGGCATCCTGTTGCTAAAGGGTAATAAAGTGTCCTTTTGCATTGAGAGTGGAAACCGCACAGGGCATGAGGTGGCATTTACCCTTCACCGCTTTCTGTCTTTGAGTAGAACCTACATTTAACGTGCCATTTAATGTGCAATGTGCTTTGCACAGGCATTGTTCCCTTTTTATTTCACTGTTAGATGATCCTCATCTGTGTTTCTTTTAGTCAAAAGACGAGTTAAGGGAGGCAGTGTGTGTGTTTGAATGCATGTCTGGGTGTGTGTACACACAGCTGTGGCTCTTCTGTTTCTTTAGAAGGCCGTGTTGAGTGCTAAGATAATCAGTCTTGTAGAGCACCTGGCTATTTCTCTCTCCCTGAGGCACACCTGGTTCCCCAAAACAAAACACTGCAGAACACAGGAGTTCTTCCCGTAGCAGGAAGAACAGCCTGAGTTTGACAGTCCAGCGGAGCTCCATTAAATCTTGTGGTTCACAGCGTAACAGGATCAGGTCAGATCATGAGAATGCCGGGCAGTTCCAAGCAAGTCCTTAAGACAAACTTTTTTTTCTCCTCTTACAATGGGAAACATCCTTATGTCATTTTCACATGCCCTTAAAATTAAATGTGCAAATGGCAAATGGTTTTTGGAGCAATGAACACAACCCCTACGTCCTTCGTTTTTTTCCCCTAGATCCGCAAAATAATTTACAAACCTTTATTTCTTTATTTCGTATGCTAGTTAAAAGCATGTCGTGTTTCCCATTCTGCCTGCTTTCCTTTCCCCTCTTTTCAAGATCCTAACTATTTCTGACAGATGTGTTTTGCCCTTAGAAGTTGTTGCTTCAGGTGGTAGAGCACTTTACCGGCTTCTTTGATTTGTTTAGCTGCTGCCACGTAAAAAGGTGAACTTGGAAAGTGTTTGTGTAAGTTGTGCACAAGGAAACATGGTTCCTGTGTTCTGCTGATTGCCTTTACTTGTCAGGGACTTTTCAGGGTTCAGTAGCATTGCTGGCAAAGAGATCCATTGTCTTTTATTGTTCTGCCTGTTCTTTGTGGATTCAGCAGATCTCCATGGGCAGTTGAGTCCTTTCTTCCCACTTTGGTTATTGTAAGACGGATTTTTCAGTGCTTCGAGAGTTCACACAGGTGTCACAGGTTGATTTCTTCTGTAGGTGGGGGTAGGTCTTCTAGAAAAACCATTCAATCGTTCATTCCTGCTTTTTCTTGCAGAGATTATTAGTTTACCTTTATACATATAATGCAACTGCCATTTGCCTCTTGTATCTTGACTAACTGGAAGTGAAAGGTGATATTTGACTTTACATGGACCTCTTCTTTGGGACACCAGAGCGTATTCAACGTTGACTTAACAAAAGACTGTATGAGCCTTTATTTTCTTCGCTAACAGCTGAGTTTAAATGCCGAGGGGTGAATGCTTCCTCTGGCGAAAAAAATAGTTCTAGGCCTGTGAGTCACCGAGCCTTTTCAGAATGCCAGATTTCACAACGGAACAATAGCGAGACATGATAGTTCTAGTATACTTTGCAAGCCTGCCAGCTATTCTGTACTAATGTATGGATTTGATATTGGGGTGTTATTTTTCTGTACACACCAAACCAGATAAATGATACTACAGAGTTGCGGTGACGTCCCTCATTGCTTTGCTTGCCAAAAGTATTCTTATGTCTTTTAGCAGAAGTGGTAGATCTATGTAAAGAAGTGAGGCCCACTTTTGCTGGTACGATTTTACAGCCATGCTCTCTGCTTGGCAGTTCTCAGAGATGAGTAGAAATCCAAGTTGTTTTATGCAAATTATATCTACCTCTTGGACCCCATTCACTTTTTCTCGACAAGCTATTAGCCGAAGACATCTTGAGCATCTTTCAAGTGTCATTAGCAAGAAGGGCATGTCCTAGTCAAAAGCGGTTATAAATAATTGAGCTCAGCAAGTCTCTAGCTTTTTGAAACCATGACCGTGTAGTCATTGACTAGCTGGTTTTCTGTGCAAGGCACCTCCTTCAACTGACTTGGAATTAGGATGTTTTAGTATTTTACATAGTTTTTTCATCCTGAACGCTTCTGGTTTTTATTTTTTTCTTTTGCTTCGCTGTGTTTTGTGTGTCTGGCTAAAATGACAAACCCACTTGACTTTGGCTTTACCAAATCATCAGTGCTGTTACTTATCCTACCTGTGCCAAGCAAAAACGATGTGTTTCCTAGTCGTCAATGCACAACAGCAGGCTAACAAAGCGGAAGACATGCTGGCAGAAGAGTCATTTAAACATTAGCATTAGCTGAGTAGCTAACCGATTACCAGCAAATAAACAGCAATTTTCCAAGACATTTTCTTAACTATGCTGTGTTGATAGAAACCAGTCAATTGTAAATCTGGATGCAACGACACATAAAGGTATATTTCCACCTTTTTATTTACTTTTATTGTTTTGGTGTTTTTAAGGAGAGCGCAGCTAAGGGAAGCACAAAAGACACGAGATCCACATGTTTCTGCATGTTCTTTTGTTATTCAGTAAGGGTTTTTGAACGAGCCACACATATGCTCACAAAGGTCGTTTTATAGATTCCTTTCTGTGTTTTGCTATTTCGTGTGAAGCCCTAGAATAGAGGAGGGCGATGTGGAAAAATTGTGATAATTTATATATTTTCCTGACACAAAGCACATTTGTTTCCCTGACATTTCAAAACCACACATTTTCTATGCATTTTAACATTGCACTAAATCAAATGATCCAGGTTTAGTTATACACTCTTTGTAATGAACCATGCAGTTGGTTAGTATTTTAAATGCTGTTACTATCTGGGAAATGCGTATTGACATTGTAATGCAATTTATGACAATACTGATAAATATTCTCATTGTCCAGCCCTGCCCCCTACCCCAGACGTTTTTTGCTCACAATTGACTTGTTTGAACAAAAGGATTGTCAAAACACTTTGCACCTAGTCTGACAGCCTGACATCTGCTGTTTTACATTTGTGTATTTCATGTTCATTGAGCACAGCATGCATTAGTTGGCCTAAGGCAGTTTTTATACATAGATTTTCATATTGACATGCCTAAACATCAACCACTGGTGAAAATTTGCCATCGCAACAGCTGTTGTTAATACCTTTTGATGTCATCATAGGGTACACAATGGATATTTAGATTTGCGGTCATAATTTTATTGTCAAGTAGTCTGGAAAGTGTTTTAAGATACCACCGCATGATGATTTGGAATTTAAACAATCTTATTTAGATTATTTTTGTGATTAAATCTTTTGTTTTCAAATCATTTATATTGTTTAACTTACTTTTTTGCCATGACATAGCCATTGTTGTTGATATGGCATTAAACTTCAACTACTACTACATGTTTGCAGTTTTGTTCTATTTGTTTTACAAAGTGAAGACTACTACGGTAGTTGTGGCTAACTTTTAAGTAAGTTAAATGATGCTTGACATTATCTAGAGGTTAAATTTCTAGTAGATTTCAAACAACTAAGGTCGCACAAACATTTCACTGCATAAAACAAGCTAAAAGTGCTTGCACAGATCTGTTATGTTTATCTGAAACAGTGGTATGAAAGTGATTGTCTGCTGGTGTTTATCCTCTCTTGGGCCTCCCTGAAAACTTGGAGGGTTCAGTACTGTCAGAGTTTTCTGAATTTTATCAGCTTTTTTCGACTGGTGTAACCTAATGTGTCCTGTCCCCCCAGGGGCCCCTTAAGCTGTCTAATAGGTAATTAAACATGTGTTTGTGCCTGAGGCAGGAGACACTTGGGCTGAGATTTCTGCCATGTGTAGCCAATTGGCAGCTCATACACTTGTGACCTGACTGTGGCTGTGTTGCCGGAGCTCATCTGGTTCTAGTGGGGCCCTTGGGCTCTTGAGTTGTATCCGAATATCAAGATAAGGGCTAGAATTCCAAGAGAAGATTCCTGTCCCTTGGCCTGTGAGACGCTTAGGCACCAAGGCAAATGTTCATTTACATGCTAATTGTCTGGACTTCCTGTCCATCCTTAGAAAGGCCACAGGAGAGGTCTGAATCATCCTAGCCCTCCTCTCTGTGCCATAAACAGCCTTTTCTGCAGTCTCCCCATTGTTCCCATTCCTGCTGCTCTTTAGAACAAAATACAGAAAACTATTTTGTACCCAAATATTGTGTAACCTCTGAAATGATTTATTTATTTGGGAATTATTTATTCATGAACCTTCTTATTTTTTCTTAGTCCTTTTCATTAGAAAAGCTGTTTTGTTATTGTGAACTGTAGGTTTGGATGCATTTAACATATTTATAATACCAAACGTGATCGTGTTCTATGTTTAAATTGACCAGTTTGGCCTGTATTGCTTCCGTATGCTCAGAAGTAGCGTCCCATTGGGGTCTCCAGTGGTACTGTTAAGGTTTTGCAGCATTGTCAGTGATGCCAATGATGCTTTGACCCATATAGGTTATAACCAGTATTATTCAAACTGTCGTGTTTTTGCTCTCTCCGTGTGTGTGGACTATTTGTGCACCATTGATAGTTATGTCATAGAAGTGCAAAATTCAAATGAACTCTTGGTACCTCTTTACATGAAGACTACATCTGTTGCTAAATGAGCTATAATCAATTTGTTAGATGTTAGCAGTTTATAAATTCTTAATAAGCAGTTATAAACAAATTATAACAGTTGTCATACACTGATATAGGCTCACTATTTGGTAAAATCTCAGCTCTTGCTGGTTGCTAAGCTTATCTTGCGTCTCTTTCAGGCAGAATGTTAAACTATCAGCTTCATCATTTATTTAATATTCTACTACCTTTGTTTTTTATTGATGCAAGCTCACTATTTGGCAAGATCTGGTGTTTTAATCGAACCCATGACTTTCTGATCGCAGAACCACTAGGCTAGTAGCTGCCAGTGTTTTCTGTGCGTGTTTACCTCAGTGGTCCATCTATGAGTAAGGTGGATCAAAAATAATGCAGTCCTGTTTTTTTGCTGATGATTTGCTATTTTTACTACATCATCCATTCTGTTGTTCAGCCATAGAACGGTTCTGATTGTTCTTCACAGGAGAGAGGCACAGGCTGGCAGACAGTTATATGCTAATTGCTGTATACATATCTCTTGGTTGTCCTTTTTAAACAGATTTATTTTGACAGTGAGAGAGTCACAAGGTTGAGCGCTTATTTATTCAGGCAGTCTTCTGAATTATTTTCTGCCAATTATTTCTCCCATGCCTGGGAATTGGCTCTGTAAACCAAATTACAGCTGTTCAGTATAATTATTTGTGTTTGATCGCCGCTGAACTCGCAGAGGGATGTAACTCGAGATTTCGCTGTGTTGGCACCGTTAAGTTATGCCACCGTTCAGTTGGAAAATACAGATTAGGTTGAAAATGTGAGTTTTCTCAGTTGTAGTCAAACCGATCATTAGACTTTTCCAAGTAGTCTGGTTTCTTTTTTATCATACCCCATTAACTTCCGGTTGTTTGGGGTCAGCTTACCAGTGAGCTAAACTAGCATTTGCTACTTTACGATGCAAACAGCGAAGCAAATCTGGTGAAGTGTTAAATTCTTTTCACCTAAATGAGGCAAAGGAATGTTATCATATAGGCTTTGTCTGGTGTTAAACTCAGACATTGTGTAGGAGGAAGAGACTGGAGATTGGATAAAAGATAAGTGGGCTCTTTAGTGCAACATGTCAGGTTCATAAAAGCGTTTCAATGAAAAGAGCCAGGCAAATGGTAAAGTGGAGCAAACAATCTCATTATCTTGAAAAGTGCACATGCATAACAGTTAAAGAGAAGAATCTTTGTGCATTATTTGAGCCAAACACATGGACTGTGTATGCTTTGTAATTGTTTTTTTTTTTTTTACCAGTGACTATAAATATGTTTGAAATGTTAGTCTGATTATTGATTTTATTCAAGTGCACTACACATCCAAAAGCATTCAGACACCTCTGCTAATTAGTGAACTTCGCTTCCATGTGCTGATACAGTCAATCCAAGCTTGTGTAATCTTCATAGAAAAGCATTGACAATGGGCTGTGGTGGCACAGCTGCGCATGAGCCTAAGGCTACATTTCCAAGTGTTCCCTAGAGGAGTATAAAGCTAGCACTGGGCTGTAGAGTAGTGGAACTGTGCAGGAGTGCTGCGTCCAATACGTTTGGGAAGAGTTGGTGTTTGGATTCTGTGATCCAGAGATAATTATCCAACATCTGTACTTGACCTCACTAATACTCTTGTGGCTGAATGCAATCAAACCCTCACAGCAAAGTTCTCACATCTACAGTAACCCCTCACATACACAGATCAGCAGTCGCGATTTCATTATAACGCAGATTTTTTCTGAGAATCAAACTAATAATTTTTCGCGGAACTCATGCACGGAAAAGCCAGATATCCTCCGCATTTTTTTGCCTTAGTGATGTCCGGGCCTCGTCCACCACAAAAGTGTTTTGGGAGCATGTTTGAGGGCGTATCTAGAGTTTACACTATGAAAATAGTGTGGCGAGCGAGAGAATGCAAAGACACACTTTTCTTCCAGCAAATCGTCATTGTCAGCTTGTGCAGCTTTGAACAGATTTTGCAACACAGAGGGTGACTGGCGATAAGGGCTTAAATACACACCACACTACACAGTTTACACAAAAACAGCTACTATGAATACATTCCATAACCCCCCCCCAAACACTCACACAAACACATACACTGGGCCAACTGGACACGGGAACCAGTCCTACCATGCCGGCTCGTCATAATAGGCATTTTTATAATTTTTTTTTTCTTTAACAACAACACAATGCGTTTTTTCACTAAACCTGGTGCTCTTGGAACGTGTAGTATAAAGAGTAGAAGTGTTTACTGCAGCAAAGAGGACACAAAATCCACATTAATTCCATTGATTTCAATAGAAGTGTTTGAGAATTTGTCTACAAACTTTTGAGTATGTAGTTCATACAGACACCCGGCTGTGTGTGACTGTAAATAACTTCTTGTTTTTTTGCCGCGATTTCCCCCGAGAAGACAGATTTTCCTGTAAAAACTTTTGATTCAGTGCTGGAGCTGTTGGTGCTCTCAGCTCCTGAGGAAAGAAATATCGATGCTGGCTGAACTCAGCCTGCAATAAGGTTAACTTTCAGCACTCTGTGACAACAACAGTGTGACTGTGTGAGTAAAGGCTGAATGTGCAGAACGTTTCTGGGAATGCTCTGACCATGAAATAGTTTTGCTCCGGGCCTTGTGGATTTCTTGACTGTTTCCTCACAATACCTTTTTGTAATCGCTAACAATTTAGCACAGAGCTTAACACTTCAGTGCTGCTCGTATTCTAGAAAACGAATATTCTAGAATTGTCTGAATAGTTAAATATTGTTCGTATCATCAATGTTCGTATCATCAGTTGGTAGCCTAGTGGTAGGGCATTCTCCCTGTGATCAGGACGTCGTGTGTTCGATTCCCAAAAAACGCTAGGCACCTCTGAGGGACCCTGAGCAAGGTACCGTCCCCACACACTGCTCCTCGGGCGCTGTGTTCGTAGCTGGGTTAAATGCAGAGGAAGTATTTGGTGCTGTTCACACTGTGTGCTGTGGTGTGTTCATGTATGACCAGATTGTCCTTTTCAGTGTCACTTTCATTATGCACAATATCTTATGTGCAGTATCAGGTTTCTAAATGTTTGCTGAATCATTTCATATCTTATGTCCAGTTGTCTTATCTCTTGTATCTTTTATCCTATGTGTAGTGTCTTATGTCTTACCATGTGCAATATTACTACTTATGTCAATATTACTTATATGCTACTGTTCTCTACATGGTGCGGTAACGTTCTCCGAATTCACTTAACTGTAAGTTGCTTGATTGATAACGAATAAAAATTCGTAACCATTGTCCAGCATTAGTATTTCCATATTGAGTTTCTTTTTCCTACACATATTAATTGGATTTGTTTGCACTTTATATTTTATATAGTTCTAGTCTCTGTGCGTCTATAACATAAGCAATTTCCTCCGAGATCAGTAAAGTTTTCTGATGCTGATTCTGATCAGAATGTTTGAGAAGAGCTTTCATTTCCAAATTGCAGAGTTGAAAATCAGCATTTTTATTATGAGGGAACAGTAACTAATTACACATGTTGAATGGTTTTACCTTTATACATATTTGTCTTAGATTTATGCAGATTTATTGCCTGATCAATATTTTATTGAGGTATTTTCTTGGTAGAAGCACTTTTTATTTCTCCTATAAAAGACTCTCTGGGGTAAGAATACTTACCCTTGAGTGCAGTGTTTCAGTGATCATGCTCTGACTGGTGGAAACTTCGTCGTGAGACATCCTCAGACTGTGGCTAATAGTGAAAAATACAGTTTGCTAAATTGTTCTGGAACACATTAAAACAAACGAACTCAGTCTTTTCCTCTGCATGGTCAGATAAGGATGCCTTTACTAACATATACATGAAAGCAGTCGGCAGGATATGGAAAACAGCCATCTTATCTAGGTTGTGCTTTGCAAATTCAGTCTACCAAATCCTCTACTGAAGTGTGATACAGGTGGAGGGGGGAGGGGGAGGGGTGGGTGTGGGGTGGTTGGGTTGAATGCTCTGCTTTATTTTTATTTTTTTTTCTCGTGGTCATTTGACTGTTAACACTGTTAATTTTTCCCTTTTTGCAGGATTTTAAGCAACAACAAAATCCAAGAACTTCTTAATGGCTCCTTCATCAGTTTGTCCATGCTTGAGAGACTGTAAGTCATGCTGTTTCATTGTTTTGTCTCATTCTTGATTCTGTTTGATCATTTTGAACCTGTTAGAAAGTCTAATCTTCGTTTTGTGCCCTTTGTTAATAAATCTAGGGACATCACTTGATTATTACTAGTATTACCGAACAAAGTAAATCAGTTTTAAATGAGTAAAAATGAACTAAGTATTTTCTAAATATCCTTTGAAATATTCTGGTTTACTTTACTGGAAAAAGGTTCTTACAGAAGTTCACTCGCGGTTGCTGTCATGTTGCTGAGCGAGTGAACTCTCTCTTTCTATATTAGCGCATCAGCTGCCAGCGGAAGTGCATCCATATATATGTGGAATCTTAAAGTGGCTGTTAAAGGGGACTGGCTGAAGAGAGTTAATTTTAGTACCTACCCTCAGGGTGCAAGGTTTTGCTACAGTTACAGTAGAAGAGGTTGGTCCTAAACCATTCCCACTGATTTAAGTGAATCTGTCCTTTAAGCAAGCGTACTGGGCTCAATCATAAAATCTTATTCACTGACAAAAGAGTAATAAACAGTTAATAGACAAAAGAGTAATAATCTTAGGATGGGCCACAATGTCTAGAGTTAGACATACATTTGTCACACATTTTTCTTCTGGGGAATGAGGGGGGAAATGCTAAGGTCCTTCTGTGTAGCCCTTGGGGTGATTTACTGCTTGAAAATGGCTCCATGCAGATAAAATATCCAGGCCATTAATAGCCCTTGTGTTTCAATGAGGGGTAAAATAACATGACATAATCAGAGTGGAATTCGAAGGGAATATTTTCCATGTCATTATTGCTAGACCTGGGTCATAAAAAAAAAAAGAAAAGGGCCAAGTAAAAGGGGCCTGCCTGAGGGATTTCTGGATAATCTGGCAATGGTTAGGTGAAACTGGATCCAGAACACATCCTAAGCCCTTTTCCTGACCTTACTGTACCCTCGACCTTGAAAGCATGATGTATAATCTCACTGTTTTTAAACTTCGCTTCTTAAAGCAGACAATGGTCTGAATTGTCTCAGCTGGGCATCTGTGAAACAGATTGTTCTGTATAAAATATGTGAGGGGCTGTGTTAGGCAGTGCTGACTCCACAGAATTCCACAGTTTCCTCTTTTACCTTCTTTAGCAAAATGCCCAATGAGCACAACTCCATGGAAGAACTTCTTTGGATTCCTTAAGGAAATTTTCACGCCCATTAAAAATGTCTCTTTAAAGAACCTTATGGCTAAAGATTCCACACATAACAAAAGGGGTCTGTACTAATGATGGGGTTTTCCCAGAAGCCAAGACCCTTTCTGGGACCTTTTATTTTTAGGAGAGTAAATGTGACCATCCAGGTGCTCAGGAGCTCAGATTAAAAATGCACATTTCCTTGTTTACACTCTCCGCCCAGTTCTAAAGTGGCTGAAATGGTCAAAATCAGGAGTGGGAGATAAACGGATGTCTTTTAGAACCCATCGAAAGTGTAAACAGCTTTGATCCTCCTACGTCTTGGAAGCCTGAGGAATTCGGCTTTGCCTCGTTGCGGCTAGGCAGAACGGTCCAGTGTGCTGGTTGGTCGGTCTGTCTCTCTTCAGTCTCTGCCTCTTGCTCTTTCTGTCCAACCCCTTTCCTTTTTCCTTCTCTTTTAACAGCGTGTGACATTCTGCTTTTCTTATGCTAATAGGCCTCTCAGAGGCCGGAGGTGTCGACGGGGTGATTTAGCCTGAGCTCTGTGCCTCTGTATGCTTTGTGTGTGTGTTGGAGAGTGTGAGCGAGTGCTGGGTTACCGTCCTTTTACACGCTGATTAAAGACTCCAGCCTGTGCCATAGCATTACTCGCCAGAATCGTAGCTGCTCTCTGCGGTGTGATTGACGGCTTGGGGAGAATCAATAAAAGGCCACCTTTCACCTCAGACCCCCAGCCATGAAATTGTAGTGCAACTGTGACCACCTTGCCGGTTCTCTTAGGGGTAATGTACTGTCCAATGGGAATAGCCCAAGGGCATTCCATATTGTTTCTGGTGCTGATAAAATACTGCTTTTCTGTAGTAATCCCTGTACCTTATGGCAGCAAGCTTGTGATTTATGTGTGGAGACAAACAGACAAACAAACATGCATGATGAGAAATTACTCATGGAGAAGGAGTAGCTTTCTTTTGATAATGTGACGATATGTTGTATGTTAGTGCTGTCATACTTCCCTCTATCTTCAATTACTCAGCATTATGTTCTAACCTAATTAGCAACAATGTAGGCTTAAAGGCCTGAGCTGATTATTGACAGCAATAGATACAACACCAGCCGCTTGGAGTGCCAGGTTTTTTTATCTACTTGCCAAATGTTCTTTAGCTCACAGTGCAATCTGTGTGTTATCAACATGGTAACTGATTCCATGTTTTAGACTTTACATCTTATTTGATTCTTCTCTGATTCGAGCTGTCAATTAGTTAATAAAAGCAGTTTTGCTTATTGAATGCCCTGCTTTCAGCCTCCGTGGGCTTCTTGGGATGTAATCGGTCACAAATGAAGAAATTTTTCGGTGAAATATATATTTAGAACAAATAAAGTCTTCTTATGAATGGCTACAGCACACCCTTAAGATCACAGTGTGTGCAACACTGTATAACGGCTGTGCTTGATGTGCGGGCCAGGTGGGGAACAGGCTGCACTGATAACACAGGAGAGCTTTACAAGCACTTTAAGTCGGGGCGAGGTTGGATCTGTGCAGGGGGGTTTTTTCCACCGGAGCTAAATGAAGAAGCAGGAGCCAGAGTGTACAGCTTGTTTAGATCACTCCTCCCCACACAGTACAAGCAAAGGTGTGTAGGATGGTGGTGGCCTAGTGGTAGGATACTTGCCTCCGGACCAAAAGGTTACAGGTTCGAATCCTACCTCCAGCACCACCACTGGGTCCCTGAGCAAGACCCTTAACCCCAAGTTG
>JBBJLR010000013.1:12237291-12260473 GCA_037577145.1 Brachypetersius gabonensis | reverse complement strand
ATATAAATAAATATATAAATATAAATAAATATAAATAAAAACAGCTACTGAACAGAATAGTGAAAGTGATTCTTTATTGCCTAAACTCCACTAACTCGTGTCCTGTGTGTTTCAGAGAGTTCCAGAGCCCCTATTTGCTGTGCGACTGTAACCTGCAATGGTTGGTGCGCTGGATCAAAGAGAAGGGTGTAGTAGTGAAGGACACACGCTGCTCATACCCTCACTTGCTAAATAAGAAGCTCGTGACCTCACTCAAAGCTGAAATGCTTACCTGTGGTAATGACACACAACACACATGTTCATATCAACAAAATTCAGGATTACTTCTACTCTTTCCAGCTGTTGCACACTTTTGTCAGTTTTATAGATAATTGTATGTTGTGTTAAAAATCATGTAAGCATGTCTTACTTAATTCAGCGTGGTTTGAAACAACTGTGAGATGATTAATGCATAAGCTTTCATTGCATGTTGGCTTCATTAGCTATGTAGCTCTAGGGCAAAAATAACAAAACAGTTTTCAGAAAACAAACATATTATGGCTGATTAGCTGTTGTGAAGAGAATTTGTGTGAATTAGACTTTTGGATAAACTCTTTTAAAGCATTCCCCTTTCATGTTAAGTATATGTGCACCAAATACATTTTTAACCATGTACACCAGCCCAGAGTGTCAGAATAATCAGTGCAAATGTTGAACTAAAACATTCTGCTCTGCTAAATGCACAGTACAAGATTCCGTTGCAAACCTCCATCACATTTCAATGTCCTTCGAGATACGCGAGTAGAATGTGAGTTTCTGAATGTTTTAAGAAGAACAACGATGAGTAACCCGCTGAAGAGAAAACTGTTTTAGGCAGTTTTGTGTAATGGTAGATGAATCGCTGTTGAAAAATGCAGCTCAGGGAACAAGACTGTAATGTGATCCATTTAAAATTATAGAATTTTTTGTGTGTCCTAAAGTTTAGATTCTCACACTTTCATTTACATTTTTATCTATTTTTGCCTTCCTGAGAAAACAACATTTTTAAGTTACATCTAGTAGAATGAGGAAATAAATAGAATGGCATACATGAATTAAGCATCTGAGGCAGTATTCGGTAGAACATCTGAATAGAGACACTGCTATGCTTAGGGTGTAGCAGGGCCTGGCCCTTACACAGCAGTGCTCAAATAGATGGGAGATAAGCCCATGTTTGGCCCTGAAAACCACCCCCACCCTCCCTCATATTATGCAGACATTGTGCAATATTTTAGACTGATAAGAGCAAGGCACACTGGCACAGTGAAGACTTTGTCTGGCTGTTTTCCCAGACACAGATTACGTCCATTTCAAGACATTTTAATAAAGAATAGCTATTCACGGTGCATGAATTAATCTTAATATGTCTGGGGAGGTTACTCCATTGCGCCTTGTAGACTTTGATGTTGAACGTTAACAGCAAGTGATGGCAGTGGGTTAAATTATTATGTGTTAGAATTACTCTCCCCCAAAAACTAAAGTCAGAACCTTGTTTTTTTCCCTGTCATACCATTAATATATGTATACAGTCCCAGGGCTTAGGATCACCTCATCTGAACGTTGCATGTTGTGACTATGATATGCGTTGCAAAATATTAAAACTACACATTAATAATTTTATGTGAATTATATTGACCTGACCAATATGATGGGCCTTTGTGGAGTAACACCAAAAACACCTTCATTTCATTATGATTTAACATTGTGTAGAAAGTCAATATTGCAGTAACAACTCTTCTCATCCGCCTTCCAGATCCACCCCTGGAGCTTCCCTCTTTCCAGATGACTCCGTCCCAGCACCAGATTGTATTTCAAGGGGACAGTCTACCCTTCCAATGCATGGCCTCTTTTGTGGATGAAGACATGCAGGTGCTGTGGTACCAGGATGGCAAGATGGTGGAGCCTGATGCCACTCAGGGCATCTACATAGAGAAGAGCATGGTGCAAAACTGCTCTCTCATTGCCAGGTATTACAGACAGAGAAGACCCAGCTGAAACACTAATGTAATAGCATGTATGTTGTTTATGATGTCAATTAGTATACTGTAATTAAACAGGCCTAGTTAGAACAGGTCTGCTGCACCTGGTTTATAAAAACAATTACAAAAAAAAACAATTTTGTTGTTGTTGATTTGCCGTCTATATAAAAAGTGCTCTATAATGTGCTGTAATGATTGATACACATAGTCAACAAGCTTGAATTATTATATTCATTATAACAAATACATTTGTGGGCAATAAATAATTTGATTAACTGGCACTATGGTGTGCTGTAGAGCAAATATCTTGTAGCAGAATTTGTTTCATATACATGTACTCCATTGTTCTACATATGAATGTTGTCAAATAGCCTAAACAGATAAACACCAACTAATTAAGTAAGGATATTTTCTGTTCAACCCATTCACCCAAGTGAAGCAGCAAGCAGCCAGGAACACAGTGCCCGGGGAGCAGTGTGTGGGCATGGTTAGGGAGTTGCCCATGCGATCAGAAGGAGTTTGAATCCCAGGACTGCTAGTGATACCACTGAAGTATCTTTGAGCAAGGTATTATCCCTACACACTGCTCCTGGCGCTGTGTTCCTGGCTGCCCACTCCTCCAAACAGAAAATATCCTTACTTATTAGTTGGTGATTATTTGTATAGCCTGTTTGACAACACTCATATGTAGAACACTGGAGTACATGTACCACTACTTCACTTGGTGAGTGGGTTAAGTGTAGAAAAGAATTTTGTGCTGTTCACACTGTGTTATGGTGTGTTCTCATATGACAAATGGTCACTTTTACACTTTAAAGGTGACACATGTGGCACATAAAGTCAATTAAATTCTAGTCCTCAGGTTAAGATTTCTCTAAAATAATAGTTGCAATTCCAAATGGAATAAGAAATTCTATCCTGAGCGCATATGGCATCCAACCATATAATGATGTGTAAAGCTCCCCATTCAAGTTCATATAATTCATATAATTATTGTATTAAACAGGCAACAACTCTGTAAAATGATGTCTGATGGACTAAATTGTAGCTTTTGAGACTAGATAAGTATCTTCTCTTTTGTGAACAGTCTGTCATTTGAGAACAATCTCTTCTTTTGTTCTCCTTGCAGTGCCCTGACCATCTCAAACATCCAGCCGGGCTTCACGGGGGACTGGGAGTGCTGTGTGCGGACCAGCCGTGGCAACAACACCCGCACGGTCCACATCGTCGTCGTAGAGAATTCTGCCAAATACTGCACCCCTGAAAGGGTATCCAACAACAAGGGAGAGTACAGGTGAGTTAACTTGGATCTCTGAGGGCAGGAAGTGCAGCTACTTTCATGTGGCTCTAAGGAGAATGACCTGTGTATAGGCTTTAAATGTGTACCCTGAGGCCATGGTGTGTGTATTGGCCACGTGTGAGAATTGTAGCTCTTCCCTGCCCTCTTGTGGCTGAAAATAAATGTGGCGCAAAAAAACGTCGTTCAAATCCCAACTGTACAGGAAACAAACTCGCAATAAGCAACAGAATCTTCTCTTGCAATTACTAAACTAGCATGCAGGCTGCAGCATTTCTTCATAGAGACTTATATGGTACGACTTGGAAATATAATAATAATAATAATAATTATAATGGTGTTCCCCTTGTCTCAAAAATAGTGTATGGGTGTCTGCAGTTTGCTTCTTTGATTTTTAAACATGCGTATCTAAAAAGATGAGTAGCGCTCACCTTGATAACAAAATTTTGTCACAGTAGCAAAAACATTAGTTGTTTTTTCAGTGAGCTAAATTTTTTATGTTGATTTATGTAAAGGGGCCTGTATTAGTTCTCTCAGCTTTGTTCTGTGTTTTTGCAGATGGCCTCGCACCCTGGCCGGCATCACCGCTTACCTACCCTGTGCACGGCAGGTGACTGGCACTGGGATCTACTCTGTTAGCTCAGCTGAGGACCGGCGTGCGAGGAGGCGCTGTGACCGCAGCGGACACTGGGCTGAGGAAGACTACTCCCGCTGCGAGTACATGAAGGACACCACCCGTGTTCTCCACATCATCAACCAGGTGCAAAACTGATTCTACCTCCCAGCCTCCCACCCTGTGTGCCATTAGTACCTTTACATAGTGGTCCCTACATTCTAGAATGCTTCGAAGAAAAATACTGCAAAACAGAAAATAATGTCACCAATTAGGGATTTGAAAATGCATGCAGTAATAATTTTGAAATTCTTGAATCTGAAAAAATGCATGAAAAAATGCATGAAATATACACCATTTTTGCCTATTTTTTCTTCCCAAAAAAGCTTGGAAGACTTATTTTTTTTACTGCCTGTACTCCACACACTATTTGTGTGGAGTACAGACAGGCTTTTTTTTTTTTTTGTCTAAAATTTTATCATGCATATGAAGCATTTCTTTAAAAAGCAAATCATTGTTGGGTCAAGCTTTTTTTTATGTGCTGTAGTAATTCTCATGTTCTAAATTATTTTTGTGTTTCTTCTTTTTTTCTTTAATGTATGTTTGTTTCCATCTTTGCCTTTCATGAGCAGATGGCTCTCAACCTGACCAATGCTGTGCATACAGCCAGGCAGCTCCTGGCTTACACTGTGGAAGCTCCCCACTTCTCTGACAAGGTGGATGTGATCTTCGTGGCTGAGATGATCGAGAAGATTGGGACATTTGCTGAAAAATATAAAGAGGTGTGTAAGGTGGTGCATTCATCTACAAACAAGAAAGCAAGTTGTGATATTTTGAGTCGGTCACTTTGATTGTGTTTGTTTTTATTGTTGTACTTGATTGTACAAATCAAGTAATGCTGAACTGTATGGGCTAGTGTCTCAGACCAAGACACCAAAGCCTAGCCTAATGTAATTCTTAATAGTAAAAGACAGTTGACATTATTTTTTAGTTCAAAAATAGGCTTAACCCATTTTGACAAAGTGCTCCGAGTGATCAAACCCCAGTGAGATTCCCAAAGATGCTGATGTTCGGAAGTAGCTAACCTTGACTAAGTCTAAAATTTTAACCAGTAAAAGACGAGCTGAATTCTGCTTAAAATGCACTGCTTCTGTCAATAACCCTGTTCACCACCTCAGTCTCTTCTATGCTCTTCCTTACTGGAGAACAAAGCGGGCTTTCTGTAGGTTAATCCATGGTGAGAGCTGCATAGAGGCAGGAGATAAGATCAGAACGGAGGGATTTGGCCACAGAGCCGTAGAGGAACGTGGAACTACATCTCTAGTATCAGGTTTCACTGGGCTTTGTCGAGGGGAAATGTTGGCATGTAAAATCTGTACATAGATCCATTTCATAGCTCTCAGTTTAAAGGGGTATAAAAATCACATGGATTTCTAAGTATATGTTTCTTATTTTTTATTTACTTTTTCCAAATGTACCTTAATTTCCAATTAAAATTTGTCACCCATATATTGGCATTCCCATGTATTTTCACATTGAATTCCTCTGAGGGAATCTGTATTGGTTTGGAAACCAAAATATTGGTAAACTGGCACTTTGGCACCCTTCTTCTGAGCTTGCTATTATACTCTCTACTGGAAAGCAGACCTCTTGTGTCATAGTCTGTTTGTTTAATTTATATGTACTTCAGCATTCTACATGTGAGTATTATCAATTATGACACAAAGATAATCATCAACTAATACTTAATTATGATCTTTGTGCTATGCAACGTGTAGATGTGCAACAGAAAAGTGAAATTCTTTCGCTGCATTTAACCCATTCACAATGGGCAGCCAGCGACACCGTGTCCGGGGACAGTACTTTGCTTAAGGGTACCTTGGAATAGAATTAGGGTTTTTTTTTTATGTGACAAACAGTGATAACGCAATCAACAACCGCAACCTGCACGCACCGGATTGGATTAGAGTCAACATGTCTGCCGCGTGGGCGCGTTTAGATATATCTAAGAAAGACGTGCATAAAGCCGTTTGTAAAGCTCGCGATGCCGAAATTTATAGAGGAGGTGCATCCACAAAGACTTTCTCAATGTCTGAATTAATTTATCATATAAAATCAAAACATCCTGATCGCCATGCAGAGTATGAAGGTTTCCAGTGATTACAGTTTATATATGGGCTGCCAGTCTTTAAATACACTAGTTTGTTATAGACTTACAGAGGATGTTGTTATATCTCAACAGTTTTTAAAGCACTTGTTCTGAATGCACATTGTTCATGCACTTCGTTCAGAGTATTAAAATGCACTTGAATTCACTTGTTTAATGAGAGAAGATATACAGTTGTATAATATTTCAGCTATCTTGCTTTTAGGCTATTCAGAAGTGGGGCCAAGTAAATATTTCAATTCAAATTTTATTTTATATTGTGCATGGTTTGAATGCTAAATAAATATTTTATAGGATGTCAGTCTACAGTGTCATACAAGTCTGCTCTCCATTGGATGAATGGCATTATGGCCATTAATATGAACTAAATTATTTACACGTTAAATCATTTACTTGTTCAATTTTGATTGAGACATAGTGCTGAATATTCCAGTGTTGTTGTGTGTTCTGTCTCAGTTAGGGGACGTGATGGTGGATATCTCCAGTAATCTGATGTTAACTGATGAGCGAGTGTTGTGGATGGCGCAGAAGGAGGCACGAGCTTGCTCCCGAATCGTTGAGAGTCTGCAGAAGATTGCTCTACTGCGACTGGCTAGCGGGTCTTACTACACTGTAAGTGACTGACAGAACTCACTTTACATTTCCCAACTGCTTACTGTGCTTTGACTAAGGAGAAAAAATGGTTTGATCACTTTCATTAAATGTGCTCAACCTCTATAGCAATCAAAATACACTTTTCTTTTAGTTTGTTTGTAGTATAGTTGGTTTATGGGGTTTGTTGTAGTTTATTTATTCTTTTTTGACTGATTGATTGCCACAACAGAACTCCCACAACATTGCAGTTGAGGCTCATGTGATCAAGGCCAGCAGCTTCAATGGCATGACATGCACGCTGTTCCAGAAGATGGTGCCAGAGCGCACTCTGATTCCTCACCTCGGCCCACTAAACCCTGACATTAACCTGGACCGCCAGCTCAGCTTCAAATGCAATGTCACCAGCAATCTCTCTGCCCTGGCTCTAAAGGTGTGTGGCCCATCATTTTTCTTGTCCTATGGATGGTGTTATATTATTTTGCAAGTATACTTTGACACAATGAAGTGTTGTTAATGTGATTCACAGGGCATTTCTTTATTTTGTCCAGTTGTTTCACTTTCATTTGTTCTGTGTCTATAATATTAGGGTAGATTGACAGTGTCATGTCGAGAGATCTTAACTCCTTTTGCTTTATTTTTAACCCAACTGTTAAAATAAAGAACAATGTACTAAAGACTCCACATAATCTTCCATAAAAGAAACAGCTACAGTATGCATATTAGAGCAATATGAAGTCAACTTATTTTCAACCTTATAAAAGGGGTTATTTAAACAAAAACTGTACAATCAGAGTATATACAACCCACACATTCAGAAGATAACTATACAGGATTCAATGATTAGAAATTTCAACATATTCACCATCTTATAAAGTGATTGTTTCACACTAGTCCAATAAAACTGAAATGGTCAGTTCAGTGTGCATACAGGTTTATAGGAAATATGAAATGGTTTTAGTGCAGAACATTAAAGTAACTGTTTGCCAACTTATCGGGAAGGTCAAATTTGGTTACAGGTTAATAATGATCATGCTGTAAAATGGCCACAAAACACAAATAGTGGATTGAAGTATTTGCTTATTGCAGACTGGGGGACAAAAAAGATGCCATGATCTCAAAGCATCAAACTATATTTTTCAGCTGATAGGTTTGAAAAAAATAACAGTGTACATGCTCAAACACGGCATATATCGCTGTCTATGTGGTGAAAACTGCATTATTTCTGTTATGCTGGGGTGTTGAAAATGTATTTCATTTTGAAAACTGTGCCACAGCCCTGGAACATTTCATGATGAATGAACGGATAGAAACAGTTCAAAATGACTTGGAACAGATTCTCATTACATTATCATACATTATAGTTAAGGACATTTTTCATGTTACCGTCTTGCATGTACAATATTTTGTTATAACATGGGTGTAGAGCAGGGGTGCCTAAATCTGGTCTTAGAGGGACAGTTTCCATCACAGTTTGGTGATTTCTCTGCTCCAACACACCTGTTTCAGCTCGCCTGCCAGGTTTAGTGCTTGTGTTTGAGGAGGGGAACTACCAAATGTCTGGGCATCGGAATGCCAGGAATGGATTTGGAGATCCCTGATGTAGAGACATATACATTCTACAGTTACCTTTTGTGTTTTGCTTTTGAATAAATGTGCATGATTTAATAATATCTTCTTCCCCTGTGAACATGCAGAACACCATAGTAGAGGCATCTGTGCAGCTGCCCCCATCCCTCTTCTCCTCACTGCTCAGCTCTGGTGAGGCTGACGAGGCCGTCTATAAGCTTCAGCTGCTGGCTTTCCGCAATGGCAAACTTTTCCCTCCCACTGGCAACTCCACCATGCTGGCTGACAGCAGCAAGAGAAGAAGCGTGGTCACACCCGTAATCCTCACCAAGATTGGTAAGCTATGGCAGATCAGAACAAAACAGTTTTGGTTTTGTTTTTTGTTTTTATTTTTGCATGTCCTACGTTGTTGTCATGGACCACTGCTTCTGTTCTGTTTTCATCCCTGACTGCCTTGGAGCAGGTGGGATGTGTATTACTGTTCAAGTTTAGACTATTTATTTACATTTTCATTATAAGTTCATTCCTTAAGTTATTTTTTTTTTCCTACAAATGAACATTTTTGAGATTTGAGTTTTATTGCTGCCGTAATCAAATATAGACAGTGTAGTAAGTTTCACCGCTCATAAATGAATGAATGTTCGAATTGTTCGAAGTGTGTAAATGAATTGTTCGGCTGTAACAACAATAAGCCAACAGTTCCATGGTGTTATGGTACTGGGTTTGCTATTTGACATTCTCTTAATACTTCTGAATCAAGAAAAATCGTGACCATAATCAGTTGTTCCATAAGCTACTAATGAGACTATAGCTGGAAGAATGTAGCACATGATGTATGTTCTGGACTGGGTTTTTGATTAGAGTCGGTTGTTTGCACACTTTGGTGTTGAAACGATGCCGCTGTGTCAGAAATCATAATTTATGGGATGCTCATTCTCCATGATGTCTTGTCACAATGCACATTCTCACATTTTATCATTGCGGCATTATAGTTTTTGAGGCGTTGTTACACCCCTAGATCTTATAGTTCTTTACATAACTGAACCAGAATTAGAGCAAACTTCAGAGCAGCTTTGGTGGCTGATTGTTAATCTCCATATGATTGGAAGTAACAGCATTTACCAAACACTGAATGTCTGCATCCTTCTGTGTCTTGCTGTCAGAGGGTGTCCCACTAAAAAAGCCCCTGCGCAGCCCGGTGAATGTGACTCTGCGGCGTTTCCTGCATGGCTCAGACCCTGTGGCCGCTCGTTGGGATTTCAGTGCTCTGGATGGTCAGGGTGGCTGGCAGTCGGATGGCTGCAGAATCCTCCACCATGATGACAACTTCACTACGCTGTCCTGCGACTCACTCAGTAACTACGCCCTGCTGATGGTGAGAATGCTTGAGTTATTAGTTCAGTAATTCAGTTAATGCCAATGAGGTTTAAACACGTTACCCTTACAAAACATAGCTGGTGATCTAGAATTGCAGACTACAAGAAAGTTCATGTGTGATTTGCCTGGGATAGTTTCTTTTTAGGTCAAACAATAAATAGAAATTACACAGAGTTAGGTGTTTTATATGTTTAATGCTTCTTTTAAACAGGACCTGAGCCGGACTGAATTTATCACCTACAGCTTCAAACCTCTCCACCCAGTCATTTATGCCACAGCTATTATACTGGTGCTCTGTCTGCTGGCCATCATCATCAGCTACATCTACCACCACAAGTAAGAACCAAGAAATCACTCGCATTTGTGTCTTAAAGTCGCAGTCCTGGAGTAGCCCTCTTTTCAATTTCAACTCACTAGTTAATTGTGTCCATTTAATCTATTTTTTAGACCCATTTGATTTACTGTTACTTGTTAAAGCAGAGAAACCCTGAACTGCAGGTAACCCCGGGACTGTGAATGGGAAATACTGTGTTAAGCCCTATTCAGATGTGATTAAATGTACATGAACTCTTTGGCTAATTAGCTCTTTTACAGGTGCTAGTCAGTGATTTTATTTCCATTCTGATGGGCCCTGCTGGTGTCCTCCTGCTTTCTCCTAAATAATGGGCTAAATTGTCTTTTTCACTGTATTTTAGTCCTGTGCAGATACATATGTTTTGTGATTTTCCAGCCAGATTGCCTTCCCTTTGATCTCTGCTACTCTATTTATTTTACTTATATGAATGTACTTATTTAACTCTTTGTGACCTGGAAAACAATGGATATTTTGAAATGTACTTTCTTGTTGTGGTTGGTAGAACTTTATCTCCATCCTTTCTGCACTGGGAGAGCATTAGTGGGATGAAAAAAAAGAGGGAAAAGGTAGATTAAAAATAAAGTGAGATCCTGCAGGCTGATTATAATGATGGATGTAAGACATTAGTGTAGATTCACAATATGATCAGCTATTCATTTTCTGTGATTGAACAACCCTGTCATGCAAGGATCAGAATTGGGAGAAGATATGACCCATTAGAACCTCGGTCATTCTGCAGTAATCTTTTTGGGGTTTTATCACCATCAAGTTTTATAACTAGATCAGCACAAATGATTACAAATCTCTCTCTGATTAACTAGTTTGATGTGAATAGGGTTAAATGTCATAGCACTTTGAAAATGTCTGTTAGGGGACCGTTGCATGATGCCACCATCTGGCCGAAGCTGTTAACATCACAGTTGCAGTGGGTTTTGTCCAGTGATGTGGAATGTGTTTGGTTGAATGGTGGCGTTAATCCATGCATTGTTGTGTGTGTTCACAGGTCTGTGCGTATCAGCAAGAAGTGCTGGCATATGTTGGTCAACCTATGTCTGCATATCCTCCTCACCTGTGCAGCGTTTGCTGGGGGCATAAACCAGACTCGCTATGCCAGCGTGTGCCAAGCGGTATGAGCTGTTATATAATTTTGCTTTTGGCCAAACCATTGCTTTAATTCAGGAGTGCTTCGCTTCTCAGTGGTTTAGATGCAGTTAACCCCTGAAATTCATAGGGGCTACATTCCAACAGCACTTGCAAAATGTGAAAAAAACAAACAAACAGCAAATTAGTGATGGTATTAAAAAAAAAAAAACGCCTATTTTTCTAGTGTAAACCCTAAATATGCCCCCAAATATGCTCCTAGAACACTTTTAATTTTGTGTTAAACTCAGTTTAATGCATTAAAATGTAAAGGTAAATAAATAGTCAGAATCAGACAACTTTGTTGCTTAAAAAAACAAGGCACGGAGCAGTCATGCTACATGCTACAGCAGGCTTCTTTTCGCCACAGCTAGACTGGTAATACATTTGGCTCTCCGAAAAATCTGTGTTAGACTGAACCCGTGAATGCTGATCTGCGTAAATCTGAGGGGTTGCTGTATAACGATGTTAACCCTGAATAAACTATACTGTAATTCATGCAAGCGCATTTTTTTATGTGCTGTCATTTTCTTTGGCATAAGCAGTGTAAATTAGTAGTTCGGGTTCTAAGAAAAAACCTGTGAACAATTGAGGCCGAGAACTCTGCGACTTCGCAGGGGAACACTGTACTGATGTGGTTTGGTGTGTGTTTGTGTGTCAGGTGGGCATAGTGCTGCACTACTCTACTCTGGCTACAGCCTTGTGGTCAGGAGTCACCGCAAGGAACATCTACAAGCAGGTGACACGCAAGACCAAACAATACGAGGAGCTGGATGAACCTCCTCCTCCACCCAGGCCTATGTTGAGGTAAAAAAAAAAAAATTACAGAAAATGATCATTCCTGCTGATATCTTTGTAGTCATCCATTTAGTGATCCAAGGATCTAAATCTAGGGGTAAACAAACCCTGGTCCATTTTTAAAGTACACATCCTTTACAGAGAACATGCTGCTGCACGTTTAATCCATGATAAATGCTTGTGCCATATGGAGAATATGAAAAATTATATTTGACCAGGGGTGTTTAAACTTTTGCATACAACCGAATATTACAATTGCCCACATTCCGAAAGTATGTAAATCGTATGTAAAAAATGTACTCATCACAGAAATTATGAATAGGTATGTGGTTTATTCAGTTGAGACAATGACCAATGGGGACAATCATGTATCATCACTGACCGATAATGGATCGGAGTACAGCTTTATCTGAATATTTGTGTTCAGTCTAAAAATATTCTGAATTCCTCTCTAGGTTCTACTTGATAGGTGGAGGGATACCAATAATTGTTTGTGGCATAACTGCAGCTGCGAACATCAAAAACTATGGCAGTCGGATCAATGCTCCTTAGTAAGTATGCTGTTTCATAGAAAGCATAACATAATAGAAGTAATAATCCTGTCTGATGTGTTTGCATAGATTTCACATTGTCAGCCTGTATTTAGAAATGGCATGTCGGAGCAACGCAGATATGTGTTATTTTTGTATGCTGAGTAACGGACTGAATGTATATGACAAGACGAGATTCTCTCAAAATCCACAAGGCTGTGTAGATTAGTGCCTGCTGCAACATATTGATACTTTCTCAAATCTCTCAGTTGACAGAACTGTCACATTATTCTTATCTCTGTACACCCACAAGCTTTTTCGTTTTTTATTTCAATGTATTTTTTGATTATTGATGCCCTTTTCTGCCTATGCACTACGAAGTGAATAATGGATACTTTGCGGAGGCAAAAAGTTGAGGTGTTCTGAAGTTAGCAAGCCTAATTATGGCTTTCTATTTTTAGCCACAGCTTTGCCATCCTGTGTCTGCCAGCTTCCCTGCCTCTTTCTTCCTGACTATTGGCAGCTGTTTGGGTTGGGTAACAGCAGAGTAATTTGGAAAATATACACCATCTGAGATTTCCTGAGTTTAATTAATCTTAATTAATATGTGCAATGTGCGCAATGATGGAATCACATAACAGGCTTTCGCATAATGGGATAGGAAAAATGCAGTGTAAATGTTGTACCATATGGCTGATGGAACTTTGATCGCATACAGCTCAGACTGAGCTTGATGTGCATATTTTGTGCTTTTTAATGGCTTAAGTTTCAAGTAAATATGTAGTAGCAGGATGTTCTCTAATACCTTAATTGGCTGTATGTAGTGTTGTATTTGGCAGCCTGTTTTAATTTTAGTTTTAGTGTAGTCATTGTGTCAAGCTATCATTTTAGACTTTATTAGTCTTAGTCACATCCAAACTCTTTTTAGTCTAGTCAAGATTCAGTCGACTAAAAGTCTGAGCATTTTTGTCTTATTTTAGTCAGAATCATCCACAATTATTTTCGTCTAGTTTTAGTCGATGAAAGTTTTATTTTAGTCTGCTTCTTTAGTGATGCAATTTTATTTAACCCAGTCAATATGGTATAAGTACCCAGTATGATGGACCAAATCTAAAAAATTTTTTAGTCAAACCTATTTCAACATTCCAAACAAGGTTCTCTTCTTATTATATTATTCTTACCTTATAGACTCAAGAATACTGTCCATCCATTCCAGACACGAAGACACTTTATGAATTTGACATTTATTTTGCCAACCAACCATGTTAGAATGTCCATACACATACATTTAAATTAATTAAATAAATAAAATAGCACCACATTGCTAAAAAGTGCGAATAAAATAAAAATATGTGTCTATTGCCATAAACCCCACATTTGTAAAACTGCTAAAAGTCCTTACCTGCAGTGTGCTGGCCTGAATATATATATATATTTTATTTATTCCTGAACAGTATATTCTACACAACCAAATCAGAACAATTTATGATCAGCTTTTATTGCATGGATAAGGGAAAGGCTGCTTATCGAAATGCTCTGTTTGTGTGTGTTTGCGCGCTCTAGATTTAATTCGCAGCCTCTCCATGGTGGTATTGGGATGTAACGCCGTTCAACTCTAAGGTCGAGCGTCCTAATACTTTTGTCTCCGCTCCCTATCGTACATGAAATAACGTCTCGTTTTAGTCAACGAACATGAAGAGACATTTTAGCGTAGTTTTTATTTTGTAAACCACATTTAGTCTCGTTCTTATTCGTCAACGATATTACAGGATATATTTCGTTTCATTATCGTCACATGACCAGCATTTACGTCGCGTCTCGTTTTAGTTACGTTGATGACGATATTTAGTCATAATTTTCGTTGCCGAAAGCAACACTAGCTGTATGCCTTATTTCATTAGTAAAGCTTAACAAAAGCATTTTCTGTTTCTTCAGCTGTTGGATGGCGTGGGAGCCCAGTCTCGGAGCGTTTTATGGTCCAGCAGCCTTCATCGTCTTTGTGGACTGTATGTACTTCCTGAGCATCCTCCTTCAGCTGCGTCGCCATCCGGAAAGGCGCTTTGAACTCAAAGAGCAGCCTGAGGAGCAGCAGCGGCTGTCTGTGACTGAGATCGCGGAGGTCCACCCTGGACAAGTGGAATCATCATCTGTGTCTGGCGTCCAGCCAGTATCGCTGTCGGCACTAGAGAATGAGCACACGTTTTCAGCTCAGCTCCTAGGTGTGACTGGAGCTCTTGGTCTCTACATCATATTGTGGGTATTTGGCGCCCTGGCAGTTTCTCAGGAGCATCCATTAGATGTGGTGTTTGCGTGTCTGTTTGGGGTGGCTGCTCTGGTACTGGGGGCATTCCTGGTGGGCCGTCACTGTGTTGGTCGCCAAGATATGCGTCGCCACTGGGCACGGGCCTGCTGCTTCAGCCGACGGAACTATACTGTGCAGGTTGATGCCCTCCTTGTGCCAATTCCAGGTACTGCTGGGAGCAGATCAGTTGTTACAGGAAACAGTGAGGAAGGGAGGTGCCCTGCTAGTGGTACAGAATCCTCTTGCACCAATAAGAGTGCACCAAGTCTGCGGAATTCTAACCAGGGCTGCAAGCTAACAAATCTGCAGGTGGAAGCAGCCCAGTGCAAGGCAATCCCTGCGCCAGCCAATGGAATTGCTGTGCTGGACAACAGCTTAACAGAGCACTCAATGGATAATGAGATCAAGATGCATGTTGCGCCTGTTGAGGTCCAGTATCGCCCCGTTAGCAGCAATGGTCATCCTGGGATGGGGAGTGCTAGTGTCAACGGACACTCAGGACGGCACCACAAGAACCGGGCACGGGCACACCGCGCAAGCCGACTGACTGTTTTGCGCGAGTATGCTTATGATGTGCCCACCAGCGTGGAGGGGAGTGTGCACAGTGCCCCACAAAGACGCCACCACCATGACAGCCTCCATGCCCGCAACAGCAGGCGAGCTGCCTACCTGGCTTACCGTGAGCGACAGCAGAGCCAGCTGCAGCAGGACAGCAGCGACGCTAGCACTAGCCTGCCTCGCCGTTCCCGCCATTTCGACAGAGGGGCTAACAAGGGTGGGGGCATTAATCTCGGGAATGGCCGTCTAGGAAACACACTCAGAAACAGCCTTACAGGCAGCCTGGGAAACGGCCTTAGCAGCAGCCAAAGCAATGGGCTGGGTAATGGATGTGTAGTAGGAGAGGAAGCTGAGACTGAAGTATCAAGCTCAGTAAAAGACTGCCCAAAGCAGGCACTCCCTGTTGAACTGGAGGTGCAGCCCAAGTCTTATGGGCTAAACTTGGCCTCAGAAAATGGACCCACTAAAACCTCAGAAAGGCAGCAGAATTTGCCGTATCTCAACATGGAGAGTTCGGGCACCATTAAGACTGGATTGTGGAAACATGAAACTACTGTGTAGCGAACGTTCCCTCCTCATAGAGTGCATATCACTTTTTGTCTGTAACTGTGAACTTCCTGTTTTATTTTTTATTATTGTTTTAGACAGTATAGTTTAAGACCAGAAAAAAGGATTTATTAATGAATCGCTTGTATTCAAAGTTGGAGGAACATATGTTAGTATACCACTTGCCAATTGTTAGACGATCTACAAAAGGTCTATTTTTGTACCATTTTATTTCCTTTCCACATGTATACATGATTTTGTATGTGAAAGTACACATTCTGGCATCCTATGGGCATAGACATTACTAGATTGTATGTTCAAATGTGTTTTGGCATAATTAAACAGATGGTTTCCAATTGGATTTGCAAAACAAAAAGAGTGATCTGTGTTTTGCAGCACACACCACCCAAAACTAAGAGCCGAGTTCAGACGTGGGCTAAAGATTCTTTGGCACAGGGCTTGATCCAGAATGTGTGGTTGCTGTAATTGGGGTACAATGCAACCGGTTGTCCATTTCCTGAAGGCTCTGCACTCTAATTGAGGTACAGGTCTTGCTCTGTGTCTGCTTCTCTCCACAGTGAAGGAGCCAATTCGGCAGAGAGTGTCAAGAATATTCCGGGCCACTGCCTCCGGAGTCGGTGCCCACGCTATGATTGACGGCAGAATTTTAGGTCAGCCTGGCTGTTATTGGCAGCAATGAGAGTGGAGTGTAATTATTGGAGTGAAAGAGCACCACCTTTCCAAGTCTTCCTTCTCCAGCTTGCTTTCTGTGAAATGACGCAGCAGGCAGTATTGTGTAAGTGTGTATGTGTGTGTATTTGGGAAGGAAAACAGAATTCTCCATTACCCAGGTAAGGACACGGTGCAGGTATGTGCTTAAAGTACTCTAACTAGGGCCTTGGGTCCCTCTAACAAAGAGCTGGAGGATTTCTCTCATGCAGCAGGCCAGATCAAGAAGACTTTGGCTGTAGCAACCTTTTTTTTCCTCAATATGCAGCAACTTCCAGCCAGGTGATTCTCAGGAGAGGTAATCATTTCAACACTCAGCCTCACTATAGTCTAGTATCCGCTCTCTTATGGGCACTATCACCTCCTAAGTGCTCATTGCACACTTAACACACACTAATTATAATGGATTTGCCCATTTCAAACATATACAACCAGAGACACTTTTGTTTAGGCAGGAGACTGATGGAAAGATGCTGGAGGTACAGACATTAATGTAGACATTAAGTCAGTGTGAAACCTGAATTTTTATTTTATTTTTTTAAGCACCAAGATGTTTGTTACAGGCAGATTATTGGTGGGAGACTTTTGCTGCCTATGAGATGTGTTATTGCATAGCCATAAATAAGTAAAATTGTAATTCGGAGAAGACGATATATTGTTATTGCATTTGCATTGATTTGGTCATATGAATTGAAAGTCCATCCATGTTATATTGTGGCATTTCAGCAGAAACACTTTAAATTATTAGTGATCACATGTATGAACATGCCAAAACAAAGCATTGACCGTTTTTACTCCAGGGCCTGCTGCTTCTTTCTCATAATATTTCATTACCTTCACTGTCCCATTCCCAAAACATCTACTGCAGAGCCCAGTGTAGGTCTCATTCAACATTTGTGTAATAGGGGCGCAAAGTATCCATGACACTGACGTTACAGTAAACATGCACGTGCCATAGCAGTTTAAGAGACCATGGCCAAATTCTCATAATGGGTACAAGGTTTGTGTTAAGCTGGGGTTAAATGGATAGAGTTTTGGCCAGGTACAGCAATCAATATTCAGTTGTATTTCTTGTAGTCATAATTGTAATGGCGCATTAACAAGCACTGTTTTGAATTTTAAAAAGTTTTTTTAACGTTATAAAGGAAATTTGTAGCCACATATTACTGTACACAGAGAGTAATCCCATAAAATGCTAGACCGTGAGGTTGGTAAAAAATGCAGAGAAACAAAACACTGGTATCAGACTTTGATGGGCTGACTATCAGGTATCAGAACTGTAAGAGGGGAAAAAAGAGGGGACCAGGCATCTGTACACACTAATCCCACAGTATCATGCCACAGTTCCAGTGTTGTGCTACTTTTATTATATAGTGGTTTTGATCAGAAGAAGGGATGTTTTATTCCTGCCATTCCACGGATGTTGCTATTCCTGCTATTTATATCTCACCATGTGGAGTTTTAGCTCATGAAGGATGGCAATCCTTTGGCCACTTGCAACCCAGCCAGATGGTTACAGTGATAAATGAAGCTTGCGCACCAGTTAAAAATACAATGACATCAGTTACAATTCTGATGAAGCGGTCAAGGTTAGGAAACCTCTCTGGACAATTTGGGGTGCATGTGTGTGTGTGGTGAAGAACCTAAATGAGTTATCACCTTAAACTTTCATCTATTTGGTGTGAATGATGGTCTAACCCTCCCTCTTTCATGCTCTCTTTGCGTGAAGGGCGAACAATTAATACAGAAACCATTAAAGGGCGGGTTATCCGTTACTGTCATCGGCTGCCACAAGCAATGGAGGACTGCCCAAGAAATAAAAACAAGATATTCGGAACTTTCACCTCACTAATGATGTATTAAAAGTACATTTCACAAAGACAGAGACGTATTGCATGACTGACTTGTGTGTGACAAAATGAAATAAGGGCTTGAATTATGTATGGAAGACATTGACGTGACTTGATTTAGTGATGGATGTGATAATCATCCAGTCAGGTTGTTATCTTCAAGTCATGGCAGGACAAGATTTTCATTTTGCAACATATGCCCTTTAAAACTCTGAAGTTTATATCTTTAGATATAGGCTTGACAAAACTTGGCAAGATGCTCTACAAATTATTCTGTGTACTGGAGTAGTCTGAACTCAAAGTGAAGGAGCAAAGCAAATGCTTTCATGATCAAATCAAATATATCAAGCAAAAAATGTCACAGTAAAGTGAAGGTAAAAATGGCTCTTTAGTTCTCTTTTTAATAGATGTTTTTGAACCATTTTCTTGTAAAAAGAGATGAGTGTGAAAACCCTTTTTTAATATTTAAAGAACCTCCGCATAACTTGAAGGCCTGTTGCTACTACTGTACTTTTTTCTATTTAATGTAATGGTGCTTTTATAGAAAACACAAGTAATTATAAGTTTATGGACTCAAACACTAATAAGCACCATTACATAAAATAAAAAAATAACTACCAGTGCATTCAATTATTATTTAATGTAATGGTGCTTATTATAAATGTATAATTGCTTGTGTTTTCTATTGTGTTGAACACTGAGGGCAAAAGCACTTGGCAAAAGCAGCTGTAAGAGGCGTCTGATGCTGTTATAAACACTGTACCACGGAAACAAAAAGAGATATCTCATTTAAAGTGAGGCCATCTGTGCCTGGTAAAATTAGCTTGGTTAAACTATGGAGATGAAGACATTCATTGAGTGCAGCAGTCTGTTTATGCCGCTGGCTGGGACTGTCTTATACCACATTTTGAATGTCCGTAACAAGAAGTGCTGTCTGCCTGGTTTGATCGGGTGGTCCAAGAATTCATTTGTTAAAAAGGGAGTTTGATAGTGATCAAAGACAGAACGTACAGTAAATAAATAATGAGGGCCATTTGTCTGTAAAGGCAACTGTTCACTCATCTAGATCGTAAACCAAAGCACCATGACGTGACACATGAATGCATGGATAGTCAAGAAAGGAAATAAAGGACCAGAAACCATGACACTGCTTTTGAAGCTTTCTTTCCAATAAGATATTCTGTTTCTAACCAGGGGAAAAAAGATGAAAGATGATTTATAAAGATTTTATATAGGTTATCTCAAATGTCCACATAAGGGCTGTGAACTCCTTTCATGAAATATCGGGGAACTGCATCTTATAAATGACAGACACATTAACATGCCTCCAGTCCATTTTTTTACTTCAAATTTATGTCATTGGTTATACAAATGTGATAGAAAAAAAATCATAGGCAGGCATAAAGATTTTTCAAAAACCTAGAAAATATTTAGGCACTGTTTTAATAACTATTTTAATATTTATTTGGGAAGACATTGTGCAACAAGTAGCAATTCTGCTGAAGGTGAAGGAGCTCAAAGGGCCGTAGACCTTCAACATTCCTGTCCATACAATTATTTTGATGAGTATGTTATCAACTTGGGACAAATAGAACCAAACCTATTCACCCCCAGACAGGTGCACAATATAAGATTTCTTTCTGTTTAAAGAAGCAAAGAATTCCACAGTCATTGTCGTTTAAATGCATGGCTGGTTGGTTGTTCTGATTATACTGTTCTGTACATGGATGCATGAGTGTTTGCTTTCTTTTTTCTGGTCTAACTGCACGGCCACCTACTGTGAAGACATGGGGTGAAAGAATTTTTTTGTGGAGGACGCCAGCACTCCGCTGTTGTCCGGGAGGGGAAACGAGTGATTTTTCCAAACAGCTTTTTCCTGCTGAATTTGGCATCAGGGGGTGGGTTAGTGACACATTTAAGCAATTTCCTCTGGGATCAATGAAGTTTTCTAATTCTGATTATGTCTCAAAAAATAAACATCGTTGTTTATAATGTAAGCTCAAATTATTTTCTAAATTGTCGATAAAGATTCATGTTTTAACAACATAGCAACTCCAAACATACAGCCAAAATACTGTCTAAAAATGTTTAAATTGAAAGTCCAGAGGGGCCATGACAACCATAGTTGCAGTGGTTTGAGTAGCTGTCCAGGACTGTGGGGCAAAGATGAAAATAAGCATTTTTGAGACATATTCAGAATCAGAAAACTTCATTGATCCCAGAGGAAATCGCTTAAATAGGTCACACCCAAGGTTTTTGAATGCTGATTGCTGGACTTTCTCTGTTGTAAAGCAGCAACAGTGCTGCAGTCAGCTGAGTGTTTAGCATCCTGAAAGCTAGTTGGTCAGCATTGTCAGGAATAGCTAGCTGACTATCATTAGGATTTATGGAGCATTCACATGATGAATGCAGCAATTCCCGGCAGTGAGGAGGGTGGGGTTGTGTTCTTTAAGACTTTCAAGGTAGATGAATGCTCTGGTTTGGACTGCTTAAGAGATTAGCACTTTGAAGAAGATACTTGCTGTTATTTGTCAGACTAGCTAATACACTTGGAGCCTGCTAAAGTTAAACATTAAACTAGGAAATTAAAAAAAAGATTAAGAGGGTTTGTTATGTTTAACATAGCAGTGTCCAGTCTTGTCCACAAAGGTTCAGTGTGGGTGTGTTTTCATTCCAAACAGGCAGGAACTCGTCTGATTCCACTTGTTTAATCAGTTGATACCCTGCTGCTACACTGTCATTTCACAGATGAGACTGGACACCTGCCCTGACGAGAAGTGCTGTAGCTCCTCCAGCACCCTTACTTCCCACAGTACTTCCCCCACTACTAACCCTGGGGCATTAAACACAGACAGCTCTTCAGCAAAGTATTTTTATTTGTGGAATCCGAATACTTTACCATAAGTTTGATTTATTTTTAGTCTAAGGAGTTTATAGTTTTGTAAAGTGTACATTTGTCACACGCCACAGTAATTAGCGTGAACAAGTTCTCTGTGTTTAACCCATTTTCCAAGTGAAGCAGTGGGCAGCCGTGTGTGGGGATATGGGTATCAAACTCACAACCTTCTGACCACAGGGACGACTCCCTAACCACCAGGCCAAAAGCTGTACTGAGTGAACGGGTCCAGTTACATGGATGACTGTGGCATTACTGGTACTGAAAACGTGATCGTGCCAAAGCTTAGACAGATGTATCACTCAGGGTGTTTTTAAATAAGTATATAGAGTTTTCTAATCATGCATTACTGCAGGTGTACCACTGCAACATGCCCTAATGGAGTCCGGTCTCATGAAATACAATGTATCAAGATAAGTGCTGTGATCATGATATTGAGGGGGGTTTTTTAGTGTTAGGACAATGCTTTACTACCCTATGTAATGTGCGCTGCGTAGCATCGGCAGCATCGGCGAGAACTGGTGACTGAGGGACAGTAAGAGAGAAATAATGAGTTGAAACTGGTTGAAATGGCGTGAGACTGGGAAGTCCCTAACCTTAACCCTGACAGTCACCAGTTAGTGCAGATACTGGCAATGTTATGCACTGCACATTAAAATACATAGGGTAGTGAAGCATTGTCCTAGCTCAAATAAAAGCCCTAATCGTGATCGCAGCACATATTTTGATTTAATTGTATTTCATGAAGGCTGTAATGTATTGAAGGATCTTAGTATTTCAGGGTCATTTTGCTCTGGGTGAAAGAAGTCTGGAAATAGTATCTGAGGACAGAAGGGCCTCTATATAGGTCTGTGAAAGCAGGGAGCTAGATAATCTGAGCAGGAATATTGTAAATCCTCTGAACTTCACAGATGGCTATTTGGCCAACAGCTGAATAGTTCATGAGATGGCAAAAGTGTAGACACTGGAATGCGAACAAAAAGAGCTGCACATTTTGATTCTCTCTATGCTGAGGAGGAACACTGCATATCCAAAGGCAATGTATTTCTGTCTCTCCTCAATGACACATTTGCAGCTGCCTAAGATCTCTGTACCTTCACAAAATCCTCATAATTTCCTCATTCCACTGACTTTATGGTCTTTCATCAAGTCCTGTTTGTTAGTACATTACATCAGCATGCAGGATTGCAAACAATAACAGGAGCAAAACAAATGAGGGATGATTGCAGCCAAAATGTTTTGACCGGTCTGTGGTGAGGCAGCCTACTCTGAATAGAACGGCTCCTACTGCCCATCATGGAAGAGCAATATTTCCTACTTTTTAAAAAAGACGCATAAGCACTGTTCATTTTTTTTCTGTTCATTTTGCAAAAGTTGCCCACTGTGAAATCATTGTTTTTGTGATGTCATAAAAAAACCCAACAAATGTTCATGTTTGTAACAAATAACCAACAATTTACACGGATCAGTCATAACATCAAAATATTGCCTAATATTGTAGAGGTCCCTCTTGTGCCACCAAAACAGCACTTAATTTGGAGACCAAGTCAACACCTTATGTTCTTCAAGCCATTCCTAAACAAGTGTTTCTGTGTGGAACGGTATTATCCTGCTGAAAAAGCATGCGCCTGGTCAGCAACATTTGTGTAGGAGGGTGGGAGGTGTCGACTTAACATCCACTCGAATACGAAACTAAACGTTTTCCAGCAGAGCATTGCACTGCCTCTACCAGCTTGCTTTCGTCCAATAGTACACCAGTCCATTTACATTTACGGCATTTATCAGATGCCTTTATCCAAAGCGACTTCCATTCCCTAACTACAGGGGACAGTCTCCCTGGAGCAACTTGGGGTTAAGGGTCTTGCTC
>JBBJLR010000013.1:12180418-12195333 GCA_037577145.1 Brachypetersius gabonensis | reverse complement strand
GTGTGTGTGTGTGTGTGTGTGTGTGTGTGTGTGTGTGTGTGTGTGTGTGTGTGTGTGTGTGTGTGTGTGTTTCATTGGTATACATAAATGAAAGAAAAAGGATTATGGTCACACCCACTTCCCGTTAATGTATGCAGAATATCTATGATCTTGTAATGCTGTTGCTTTACTCCAGTAATTGTTTCCTTTCTTCACAGGTTTTGAAAATGTCTAATGTTAAGCACCTTTTAAAACATGTATATATAAAATCCTTTATTTAAACAGGTGTGACTTTTTCATTCCAGTTAGTTCCACAGCAAACACTTTCTGCTGTCATGCTTCTGTTCCTCTGTAATATATCTTAGGTGCTACAGGGCGATAGGTTGAAATACTTGGCACAGATTCTGCAATATTGTCTGTCTTTTGTCTTCTCTATGAACAAAACCAAAAAAAACTTGACAATAAACATGCAGAAAACTTCCCAATTGCTTTCCCATCAAACAAAGCTCTGATGTGCATAATGATTTGCAAACAGCTTAGCGCATACCTATCGATAGGCAGTCGATTGTGATTTGATTTTGCATGTCAATGCAGTGGCCTGTAGACTGAGAAATGATTTACTTTGTCACTATCATTACTTGCAGGACCAATAATCTCTTATCCCAACAGAGATAATTAAGAAGGGTGGGTACTACACCCTTTCTTTCTGCCCCATCACTCTCTGTCGTCATCAGGCGATTTAACGAGCTGTATATTTCAGTCTGTATTAAAGTGTACTTATTATGGAAATAAGAGTTCTGTGTAGTATGTTAACAACGTTATGGTTTCAAGTTACAAGGTTCACTCTGTGGCCCATATAGTCCATATACAGAAACAAAACAGCCTGATTTCAATTTTAATTTCATGATTTGATGGAAAAGAGCTTTTTTTTTTTTACATATATACTCATTCAGCATACAGCTGTTTAGCCCCAGCCACAGTTAGTAGGAGTGTTTAAGCCCATACAGAGCAGCAAGAAGGGCTAATTTTAAAATCACAATAACGAAAAGACTTCTTTTACTGTTCATGTAAAGCTGAATTTTGACCATTCTTGGTGAATGAACTCAAATGATTGCTGTTATTGGAGCTCAGGGCAGTGGCTCAGGAAATGGACCTTTTATATTTCACAAAGAAACACTTACCCATGCTCTGTATGTGGCGATGAACTATGATAGGAGGACATGGTGGTGTGCAAGCAAAGTTCTGAATGGGCTGAATGGACAGCGTGACGGTGTGCATGTTAGTTTGTGTTTATGCGGAGCCCGTGACACGAGGCGTCTTGGTTTCCTCTCTTTGGTTTCCTGACAGCTATTACCAGGTCATGTTCCAGTCGTCCTTACAAGACAGGGCTGCAAGTCCACATAATCCCCGATCAAACACTGAATATTTAATCCAGGGTAGTAACTTGTTTGGGCCTGTGCACATTCTATCTGTTCCGTCTGGATGAAGCAGACTCACAGATGAGCCGTGATTATACGACTGTCCTCAAGGAAGTTTAAGCCTCTGATTGTTATACAGTTAGATCCAGGACTAGGCTGGAGGCTATTCAGTGCAAATTCTTTATTAAAGTTGTAGACTTCTGAGGACTGATCATTATTTTTTTAGTTGACAAGAGGCAACATTGGGTGACATGGCAAAAATATATCAACATTGTCAGTTTTTTTCTGATAATCACACAAACTAAAGCTAGTAGAGTCAGTAGAGAATAGAATATACTATCAAAGTGTACGTACAAATAGTTTTTGTTCAGTAATTTCACACTGGACTGCCACGAATCCAATAAAATAATTGTGCTCTGTTTGTAATTAAATGTTTGGAGTCACAATATCCACAGTATGCCCTGGAAAGAAAACAGTAAATATTGTAACATTGCCCAGCCCTAAAAAGCAAATGGAAATTTGAAAAAAAAATTACTCATTATCAAACTCTGGCTAACTGAAGCGTTTCAAATGTTCACATTTTCCCATATAAGTTACATGTCCGTGCACATTACTACATACATCAAACAGCCACACCATTAAAACCTCCTGCCTAAGATTGTGTAGGTTCTCCTCATCAAGCGGATTCCACTAGACTCCGTGAGGTGTTCTGTGGCACGTGGCACCACTGGCAGCAGATCCTTTATCTCGTGTAATTTCTGAGGTAAGGTCTGCATGCAGGAGACTACTTTGTCCAAGCCATCCCACAGATTGGACCCTATACCGGTCATTGTGATACATATTGTTTGCATGCTTGTGTGATCAGTTGTTCTGCTGATTAATGGATTTTCATAGATGCAGCATCTGCTGGGATCCATGAGTGGCACATTGTTTCCATGGAACTGACAAGACAAATATGGGGGAGGGAGAATTAAACTTGTAGAGAAACCACAACACTGGCTCTTCTCTGTTTTTTTATTTAAACTGTTTCTTTATTTGTTGAAATTAGATTTTACTAAGTTCTAGAGGTTAATACAGTCTATCTGTACCTGTTCCTCACTATTCAGAAACATTTCCAGCACATCAAAATCGCATTATGGCACATCATGGCAATAAAGAAATTGTCGTAACACATTATGAGCAATACCCTCTAATTGCTAATGTGAAATTTAACTCCAGTCCCTGGTTTGGTCCGTCAGCTTCCCTCACCAGTAGCTTTAGCTTCAGCTTACAGTCTCTTGAACAGTTACCTCTACAAGCTATCAATCACAGATGATGCTATTGCTAGCACCTTGACCTTTAGCTTTGGCCCCTGTGCCACAGCTCACTGCCCCTGGCGTCCAGACCGGAGTGAGATGAGCCTGTAACCTTTCAGATATCCTGCCTTGACTGAGGGGATAATTTTGCGTCTCTTTGTCAACAGAGGTGTTCTTAGCCTCATTGAATTACGTGTCTATTGTGTCAGTCAGACTGGCTGGCATTCTCTCTGATGGCCGACTGGCCTAATGCCAGGTTACTGCCACCCTCAGACGCTCTGGAGGCAAGACTGGAACACGGTCAACTGTAGCCTTCAAAGGCCCAGCTTTCGCTTTTGGTTATGAATAGCTAATGTCTAACCTGAGGTAGAGAAACTTGAGCTTTTTGTTTCTTGTGCTTACTCACTTTGCCTGCGACATTTTCATTTACATTTTGTGGCCAAATAAAAATACCCTTCCACTTCAGCTGTTATTTCAAACTGAGGCCACTGGCATGCATGGTTCTGTTTTGATGTTTCAGCAGTTAGCAAAGAAGCTAAACGCACATCAATTAATTTGTTAAAGGTATCATGAATAAATAAATCCCGACGCTGTCATGTTAGTGTTACCTTCAGGGTTTTGAGAGCTTATGGAATTCCTGTTCAGGGACCCTGGACCTGTCATTGTGATACATATTGTTTGCATGCTTGTGTGATCAGTTGTTCTGCTGATTAATGGATTTTCATAGAAGCAGCATCTGCTGGGATCCATGAGTGGCACATTGTTTCCATTGGACTGACAAGCCAAATATGGGGCAGGGAGAATTAAACTTGTAGAGAAACCACAACACTGGCTCTTGTCTGGTATTATTTTAAATGACTGAGGCTGCATGATGATAACTTCACAAAATAGTTATTGTCGGCAGAATTAGGAAAATAACTGCTAACACTGCAGTCCAAATTGACTCATCAAGTACTGTATGTGAACATTGCAGAGCACTTAGATCATGCGATCTTTTGCTTTCAACCCTCATGTCTCTGCATTGCAGTTGAAAAACAGTGGAGAATTAAGATCTTAAGAAAATGAGCACCAAAAGTTTTGTATTCAGTTGCAGTTCCTAGTGGCTTCTGATTCAAAGGTTTGAGAACTATGTTGGATCGATAGAACAGAAAAGCCAGTAAACGACGTGACTTTGCTGCTGGGTTATGTGGGGCATTTTAGTAACTTATACCTCGAAGACTTGAAGGATCCCTTTGAGTGTTGGATGACAGCAGACACCTTACCACGTACTGGCTTACACGGGTGAGTTGATTTAACAGACCAGATCGTCTCTTCCTCTCGTCAGCATTCCAAGCTCTGGTCAGTTTTTCTCTGCAGTTATTCAGGTGCAAATCAAAATATTGTCAAACTAAAGAACTGGCTCCCTTTATTTTATTCTGGAAAAAAAAATGACCACTGCAAAAATGTTCAGTTTCTTTGGTTTTATCTTTTATAGGTGAAATTATTGAACTGAACAGTTTACCATAGTTTTTAAGAACTGCTGACATTATTTCTCCTCATTAGCAAATAAAAATATTGTTTTTAAACCATAATTTTAGGATTTAAAGAAATGACAAAACATTAAAATAAGATAAATGATAATTTGATAATTTGAATAATGTTGCTAATGTAATCTAAAGCGATATTCAGTATTAACAATTGTCCCAAGGTTAAGAGTGACAGTGTTACGTCTGCCAGTCATCCATGTCTTTTTCTACCTTCATGTCAACTCTATTGAACAGGAAACCATTTTCTGGTTGAACAGATATGATGGCGACATTTGCACATGTCCGACTATGATACCGCATCGAACAGTTTTCACTCCTGTAGGCATTTAAAAGATTTTATTTCACTAAAAGATCATCACAATCCGTGCTCTGTATTTTTCCCACAGAATGGGTTTCAAGCTGTGAACATTCTTCCAGTTATTTCAAAGATTACCCCACAGAAGAATATCATGGCTGAATAGAATAGATTCTTCCAGGCTTCTTTCAGAATCTGAAACATTGGCTGCAATGCAATCATCTGAGCCTTGCCTGGACCTCAGGGAGTCCAGTGCTCTTATTGTTTTTCTGCCATTTGATTCAGCCTGCAGCTTCCAGTCAGCCCAGTTCATTCGATTCCTTTCCAGCCCCTCTAGCAAGTACAATCAGTTTTCTCATTTGCACTAATGTTTGTAAATGAGAACCTCCTCAGTCTAGAAAATGGGTGGCGTATTTTTAGAAGTGCCCAATTTCTTGTCAGAGCACTTGTCTGTGTGTGATATGGGTTTTCACCTTTAACCCTTCAATGTCATGATTTAGCTTTGCTTTGCTTTGCTTTGGTATATAATTAAATGCAAAGTAAGCTGCATACTGAATAACATTTACATTCAATTTGTATTCTGTAAGTCTGCACTTTTTTTTCTGTGTCAAAATCCTAAAATGTGTTTTCAGGTTTTTGAGTATCCACACAAAAACAGCTTTCATCCAGTTCAAATTATAATAAAACATTTCTTTGACTTACAAGGACAAATATGGCTCTAATTACACAGGTAAAAAAAAAACACGCACACTTTTCTAAACCACAATTCATGCTGATTTCAGATCTGCTTTCGACTTTTTCAGTCACATTTTTTTTTAATTATGAGAAATATTAAATTTGCAATAGATTTTATTAAACCGCAGGCACCAAACAAGTAACAATATTTTCAGTGTGAAGTCAGACAGGCTACACTGTGGCATAGATATAATCAGTGTCAGTCAGCTACCACTGTTTCTTCAAAAACCCTTAGCATATGATTATTATACCAACTATCATGCAGTATATAACTAGCTTCATCACAAAAACACAGATTTGAAATCAGCTTGAAAAACACTACAAAACCCATTTTATCTCTGATGATTTTGACCTGTGTTATTAGTAATTATTTCCCGGTGTGCTCAAAACAATTGTAAAATACTGATACACATTAATATGTGATTCTGTATTAATGTGCTAATTCGTGAAAAAAATCATTGTGCTGTGAATGGACTGTTCAGGTGCTGTGAAATTCCATATTTCTCACTAAAGGACTTACTGTCTTATTTCATTAACTCCAACTAGGCTGATCAACTAGTCGGCAAAAGACATGCTATCAACAGGCAAAAAGACAGTTAAGAAGCTAAACGGCTCCTGCATTAATATCATAGACTGCATTGTTTATAAACGGCAACATAAAAGTACAGAATATCACTTGATGAGCTTACACATTTCAAATTTCCATGTTTTCGTTTTATCTGCTTTAAGATAAGTCATGGCAAAATTAACATACACCATTAGCTTGGAACTAAAATAAGATGGACATCTAGTGCTAGATGCTAGTGGAAATTGGATATACAGGTTTCTGCATAAAGCACTGCTGTGTTGTGATACGTTTGTTATTACATGACAGAAAGTTAAGAAGTGAATGAAACTTTTGACTGAAAGCTCTTATCCTTTATTCAGCAGTCCAGTGATAACTACAATAACACACTCTCAACACACTTCATTTCTTTGTAGACAATGTTTTCACTTTTGTTATTAAAATTATATTATATTATATCATTAAAAATGACAAATTGCATTTTGGAATCTAAATGTTCCACAGTTTAGGCTTTGTTTGTGTGTTTTGTTACTGGCTTATAGAAACAACAAGAGACTTTTAATAAAACCCTTACTCATAATAAAATCACTGTAACACATGGCCTCTGGTAACTTATTTTAGTTAACTTAATTTTATTACAATAAACACTTTCAACAGATTTTCTGTGCTTGTTTTAATGTGCTTTGAGGGTGAAATAATAAATATAGAAATACATGATTTTTGTTAATAACAGGAGGACGTATGGTGTGCCCTACTATGTGTCTCTAAAATGCACCCCTAGAAAGCTAATGTGAAAAATTGTATTTTTGGCTAAATCTGTTGTCTTTAAACCATGAATTAACAAAGATGAAAGTGTAAAACTAATATTTCCGGACCTAAAATAGAATTGTTTGAGTCGCATTTAAAGCTGCTTTGACTGAATGTGTTTGATGTGTATTATTTATATACTATATAAAACGGTAACACATGTATCTTGACAGAAGTAGGGACACATGACCATTGCTGCAACCAGGACTTTAATGACATTGGATTCAAATACATAGAATTCAAGATGGAGATTGGGCCCCTTTGCAGCTATAACAGCCTCCACATGTTTTAGAAGGCTTTCCACAAGCTTTCTAAAACAAGCTTCTGGAGTTTCTGTGGCATTCTGTGCCCATCCATTCTGTAGAACATTTCTGAGGTCAGGCACTGATGTTGGACGAGAAGGCCTGGCTTGCAATCTCCATTCCAGTTCATCCCAAGAGTGCTGGATGGGGGGCTCTGTGTGGACCAATCAAGTTTTTCTACACTCAACTCATCTGTGTCTTTCTGGCGTTGTCCAAAATGTCTTGGTTTGCTGAAGCATTATGATTGTCCTTCACTGGAAACAAGGAGTCTAGCCCAAACCCTGAAAAACATTTGCCTTACTTCTTTTTGGGTAATAGTTTTCAATAGACTGTTTGACTGGAGTCAGTCAGTTATTGGTGGAAATTGTAGAATGTGTTCAGTCAAGTTGAAAATGGCTCGTCTTTTATTTGTCTTGGTGTGTTCTGTTGATGCTTTTCCTTTTTCATTTTGTCATTTCATTAGTCATCTGCCACTGCCATGCCATTTATCCATCTCAACAACTGCACTCTCAAGTGATCGTTACATTAAGCTTAAATTGGGTCATGTTTCTCCTCTCTCTTTGAGGCTGGTCAGTATTTATTCTTTTCCATTTTTATAGCTATTGATAGTGTGCACAACCTGTATTTTAAAAATGTTTTTTCCTCACATTGCCTTTTTCCTGTCACCTATTTTTCGTCCTGCAAAATCCTTGATGACTTGTCGCCAAGCATCACAGTAGTAGGAGAAACTCCCTACGAGAAAGAGAAGGAACCGCTGATAGAAGCCAGGGCTCAAACAGAGAACTCATACTCCTCTGAGCTGCAGTGAATGGCAAAATGTCCAAGTCTGTAACAAATAAGAGCAAGCAAAGTCAAGAAATTAAATTACGGTAAACATCCTATACACACACATTTGGATTAGAGAAATAAACTGGTGTCTATTACTTCTTCCCTGCAAAAAAGCAAAATAAATGATATACTGTTATAATATTGTTATAAATGAGAGTATTGATCATAATTTAGCACGTTTTTGTGTTTAGCAGGAAATGTGATTTTACACCACAAACTTAATGGCCAACAGGAAATATGCATGTATTTTTGCTGACTGTGGTTTGTAGTGTTTTCAAAGAGTGTTTAGGAGTGGATACCAGGTGATCAGTGCCTATAGTTTTTCTACACGATTTTTCTATTTAGGAGTTTATGAAACTGTTGGGCAGGGTATACGTTTTTGTGTATTTGCAATTAGAAAAAATGGTGTAAAGCAGAATGATGGTCATGTTGGTAGTAGATTTTGGACTGTGCTAAAAAGCTCAAATTGTATTACAGCATAATTGAATTTCGAGGCCACCTTAGCTGAGTCTGATTAGCAATATTTTATTTAGGGGTGAAAATAGCCATAGAGGTGATGGCACAATACCTTCAGGATATTCGGACTCCATTGCAATTTTATTGCTACTCTTCAACCTGAACACAGATACAGGAGCCTCTGCAGCCGCCTTGGCCACTATGACTTATTTTTTCTTGTACTGTGACATCAGTAGACATCAAAAACAATGTCAACGTAGTCATCAGTTCCAAAATAAAAATATAAGAAATGCACAAAAATATATATATATTGTGATACTAAATAAAGAAATACTTGTACTTTGTACTACTATGTCAATATAATATAGTACCAAAAACTTTTCAACAATGCAATGTCTATTAGTTAAAAGGACAGTGTGTTCAACATAAAGAATGTGGTCGAGCAATGTGAGTGATGTCTCCTGCTGGTGTAGCATTTCTGCTACTTCTGCTACATTCAGAAAATTATGGAAATGATTTCCTCTTCGGAGAGAGATATTAATCGATATTGTTTAATGCTGATGGATTCCTGTACTTCCTTCAAAATCATTTCCTCCTCTTAAAGGCTTTTAGAAGATATGTAAAGTTGTGACAAATGCTAAGCTTAGTATGATGCAAGTATTGTACTAGAGGGATTATATGTTGTGGTTATATGAGCAGCACCATTTATTTGTACAGAATTTGCTGAATGCGTTATACTTCTTCTTCAGCTGAGTTGAGAAATGGATAAAGGATCACCCTCTATTTCAGTTCTTTGTGGAACAACCTTTCACTTTATTTATTGCCTTGATTCTGTTGGGAAGCTTTTCTACCAACTTTGCACATCTAGACTTTGCAATACTTGCCCACTATTTTTTACAGAACTGTTCAAGCTCAGTCACATCGGATGGGGACCGTTGGTGGACTCCAAACTTCAAGTCATTCCACACATTTTCAGTAGATTTTGAGTGTGGACTCTGATTAGGACTTGCAAGGACATTCACTTTTTTGTCCTTCAGCTACTGTTTGGTCATGTTGAATGGTGAACCTTCTTCCTCTTAACTTTCTGGTCAAAGGCAGCAGATTTTCTCAAGAATTTGATGGCATTTTCCTCATCCATTTTTCCTTCTATTCTGACAGTAGCCCCAGTCCTTACTTCAGAGAACCCACCCCACAACAGGATACTACCTCCCCATGCATTACTGTAGGTAGGATATTCTTTGGGGAGCTGTATTGGTTTTCTGTCAGATGTACAGTTTGGTGCTGAGGCCAGATAGTTTGATCTAACTAACACTCTTTTCCACTTGGTCTCAGTATCTCCAAGGTGCATTTTGGCAAAGCTCAGTTGAGACCTAATGTGGCCTTTCTTTAAGAGTGGATTATTTCCTGCAGTCCTCTCAAGCGCTTGTCACCTGCACAAAATGTCCATATATTTCTATAACCGCTTTAAAGTTACCATACTGACCAGTTTACTTCTTGCTCTTTAATTCAGTTTGGAGGGAAATGATTTTGTATCTCCTGTGCCTGTCCAGAACTTTATCCCTGAGATCTTTTGACAGTGCCTTGCCACCCATAGTTGATCGTTTACGTTAAATTTTACCAGCAAACAGAGGAATCCTCAGTAATAGCTGTTTTTATGCTGAACTAATCAAAACAGTTAAGCCAATTAGTTTGATGTGCAGTGGGGAAGCCAATTAGTTCCTCCTGATTGAGTTTTAATGTATTTTTAGGAGGTGGATGATCTATAATCCATCTCAGGGATTTTGCTTTTCCTAAACTGACTCTGTTGAAGAACCTTGTTCTGTGAGAATGGTGCTGTCTGCTCTGTTCTGTCACAGATCGTACATACAGTTTTTGTGTCTAAGCAGAGATTGAGTTGAATGGAGGGAGTCCCTGATAATCCTCTCTGCTCTTTTCCAGCTGCGCTGTGCATATAGAGAGTCCATGCAAGGAAGATTTGTCCCTGTGATCCTCTCCGCAGTCTTTATGACTCTTTGCAGAACCTTCCTCTCCCTGCATTGTGTTCCCATACCAGACAGTGATGCCTGCGGTGAGGATGCTTTTAATCAGTCCTCTGTAGGCCTGGGTGAGAGGACGATGGTTCAGGCAAACTTTCCTAAGCAGCCTTTGCTGGGCCTTTTTCACTGTGGCTGTGGTGTTGAGAGTCCAGCACATGTATGATGTGACCTACAGTTCCATGAATCTGTGGCTGTCGTTCCCCTCCACCTCAGTCCCTTTGATAAGAGGCTGCAGCGGTGGAGGGTATTATTCCGTTATTAGTCCGTTATTATTTCTTTGTTCTTGTTTGTGTTGAGGATGAGGTAATTCTCCACTCCATAGTCAAGAATATCTACCTGGGTCCTGTACCCTGATTGACCATACCCTCCGTTAATGAGCCCCAGGATGGTGGTGTCTTCAGCGTATTTCATGACAATGGAGTTGTCCTGGGTTGAGACACAGTCATGAGTGTACAGGGTGAAGAGTTTGGGACTCAGGAAGCAAGCCTGTAGGGATCTGTGCTGACTGTGAACTCAGCAGACACGTGTCCTCCCTTTCTCACCACCTGTGGTCTGTCTGTCAGGAAGTCCAGAATCCAGTTGCAGGTGGGAGTCGGGAAGCCGAGGCCGGTCAGCTTCTTAATCAGCTTGCCTGGGTGGACGGTGTTAAAAGCAGAGCTGTAATCCAGGAAGAGCATCCTGACATACATTCTGCTACTTTCCAGGTGTTGCAGAGTGTGAAGGGCTATTGCTGTTGCATCATCCACTGATCGATTGGGGAGGTATGCAAACTGGAGGGGGTCTATAGTTTCCGGGACCATGTGGTTGATGTGTGTGAGAAGCAATTTTCCTAATCACTTCATGATGACTGGTGTGAGTGCCACTGGTCTGAAGTCGTTCAGGGTGGATGTGTCCGGTATTTTGGGGACGGGTATGATGGTGGAGGATTTAAAAATACGGGGCACTACTGCCTGGGATAGTGACGGGTTGAAGATATCAGTGTATATACCAGCTAATTGTTCCCCACAGGCCTTTAAAACTCTGGGAGGAACTCTATCGGGTTCCATCGAGCTTTCAGGAACCATGTGTGTGTCACCTGGAAGATGGTGTCTGTGGGGTCACAGAGGGCCTTTGAGGGTGTGTCTGTGTTCAGTCTGTCAAACCTGGCATAGAAGGTGTTGAGGCTGTCTTAAAGGGTGGTGTCTCGGGGTTCTGTGATTGCTGTGGTTTCTCTGTAGTTTGTGACAGCTTGGATTTCCTGCCACATGCTATGCGTGTTGTGGTTGAGGTAGTAGCCCTCAAATGTAGCCTTTTTGTGAGTGAGCCCTTTTTGCTGCTCTGATGGTCTTCTGCAGCTCGTAACGTGCTCTCTTATACTCCACCTGATCTCCTGCCTTGAAGGCCTCGCTCCTCCATTATTTTCTGTTTAAAGTCCCCATTAAAGCAGGAGTTTTGGTTGGGGAACCTACACACAGTCCTTGGAGGGGCACAGCAAAGCATGTTAGCTCAGTGTAGAATTCCAGTGAGATCGGGTCGAAAGTCCGAATTGACTGCGATCTCTCCGTTTTAACATGGTCACCTGATCATAGAAAGCTTTTGCAGCTTTTGCTCCGTGATGTCGCCTTCTGGGGAGCGCCAATTCTGTGCTATACACACTGCACAAAAACAGGTTTGAGCCAACTGTGAAGCATTATTTAATACATTCAGAAAACTGGCTTAGCCATTTTTGGCAAATTTACCAAATTAATTTCTTTATCATTATATAGACCTTTTTGTATTTAAATAATGCTGCTGTCAGTCAGAACTTTGCTGCAGGGACGTATTCATCATCACTCAGCTCAGTAGTTGGTATGCAGTCTTCGGAGTCATTTTTCACGTCCATGGTGACTTGAGTCACGTTTATGGATTTTGCCATGAAATCAGTGAACTAGCAATCAATCAGTCACCAGGGCTCAAGAGTATTAAAGTATTGAAAATATTTGGGATGGAGCTCAGGAAGTGAGTGTTGATGTTTTAAATGATGCAGAAAAGTCCTTCTGTGGTGGTCAGAAACAAAAAATGTCATTGGCAGATTCAGCTGTTTCCAATCTCATTTAAATGCAAAGTAACACCACTGGTGTTAATGTGCATGGTTGCACTGCATAAGAAATCAATGAGCTTAAGACATCTAGGCTGGATTTAGTCCCTCATACTGTTTTTAAGTGTGGAAAACCATTGAACAAGCATCCACTGAATCAGTATTTGATTGGTTTCGTCTTTTTCTAAATAAGATGGATTGCATTAATTTATTTCTTGGTTTGGTCTTTTAAATGCAGTTTGGTATAAGAGTTTTTGTGCTGTTGACAGTGAATGGATACTGAAATTAACTGTCAACAACATTAGGGCTGTAATAGTTACTTGATTATAACCAGTGCTGGGCAAGTTACTCTAAAAATGTAATTAAATGACTGATTACTAATTGATCCCTTTAGAAATAATCAAATTGCTAATGTAATTATCTTATATCAAAAGTTATTTGTGACATTACTAGTTAGCTTACTAGTTACTTCACCACCCTTTAAAGAAACTCTTAAGTCAGCTCAAACACTCTTGCATATAGGTCTGCCGTAGGTGACGTCACACATGCGACTGTCAGACATCTGACAGGTTACTGTGAATGATCATTTCTGTTTTTACAATATAGATGTTATACACTGGTAATGCTAGTGTTGTGCCAGTTCACACTGAAAAATAACTAGTTCAAGGTTCAGTTAATTTAAAAAAACGTGTTCACTATTTTTTTTTACATTTTGAAGTTCACAGCTCAAAAAATTAACTAGTTCACATTTGTTCATTAATGTGCTCAGAAAAAAAAAGGATCTAAAATTAAACAAAACGTGGGGTGTTCCCCATCTAAATCAGCTCCGATTTCTTCAAAAACATACTAAAATGTTTAAACAAACTGCCTTCTGTGGAGGCGTCCGAACTCGTAACACCAACCATACTAGTCTGTAATCAGTAGTGATGTGTCCTGCGCTCTAAGAGCCGATGCTTTGTGGTAAAAATCCATTCTAATTCTGAACATTCTCCATAAGGAGGATTTATTAGAACATTTAAGTGTCATTAAAAGGAAAGAAACCCAAACAAGCAGGATGTCTCAAATGCACGTATGGTTGCAGTCCCACATTCCATACACATAAAAGAAATTTTTTTTTTGCTGTAATAAATTGTGTATTTGATTGCATTATTAAATCAATTATTATTAACTTAGATGTTATTATTATTAAGTTAACTTTATGATTGCTATTAGGTCAACCAGTAGTGACACACCTAAACCAGTTTATCCATGTCATAAACAGACTCGTCATTGTACTTCTTATTACATGCTGTCCCTTCATTACTCAGTTATAAAAGAATTAGCGATGAGTTTAAAGTGTTGTAAGTTGTAACTGAACATTGCCCTCCTTCTGCTCTGACATGTAAATCCTTTCCTCAAGGGACTACAATTTTTTTACTGATGCTCGCTCACACACCTCCAGAGAGTCAGATACAATCACAGATGTTGGATTTCCCACCATAAAACAAATGAGATTAGAGATCGATGGGGCACCCCAGAGTGCACAGAGCCAAATGGCTGGTGTCACTTTTGACACTGATATGCCACTGGATGGTCTTTTGGAATCACAGAGGGCACATCATCGTTGCAATTATGCGGCATTGCACTAGCTTGCAAACTCTGGCCTTGCTTGACTGCTTCATCATGAAAATTACTGCCATAGATCTCTATGACAGATGCATTGCACCATAAAGAGTGCTGGATTTGGATTTTTTCCTTTTCTCTCTTACTGGCTTGCTGTAAGAATCCTGTTAAACAAAAATGCTGCAGGACATTCTCAAGTGAAGCCACAAACAAAATCATTCTAAAGACATGTCTATTATATTACCACTAAGTTGAAATCTCATGTTTTAGCTGCATAATTTTTCTGAAATGTTGGAGGCTTTCGAAAACACTACAGTGGCACAGCAGTCTTTTTTTATTTCATACTTTTTACAGTAATATTATGCACCGATCCTAGGTCTACCTGCACTTGTTTCGCACCCAAAAAATAATTTTAATTATGAAGGTGATCATTCATATGCCTTCATCAAATACAAAATAACTAACAACTAAATGGTTAAAAAAATAAAATTTAAACATTGTAACATTAAAACAATCTAAGAGACACTGCGTATAATTTTCTTTATAAATGCAGTTTATTTGCACTGACATTTTTTTAAATTAAACTTTTACAATACAACACATACAATATAATACTTCATGTTAATGTTTTTTGTTTTTTAACTCTTGTGACCTTTATTAAACAAAAACAATTACAATTACAGCTAAATACACAATTGCGAGCTTGTGAGCTTATTTGGAACAGGGGTGTTCTTAAAGGGTACAACGTGTACCCATTAGGCACAGCCCAGTATGTATATCTTTTTAATTTTCTTAAAAATGAAGTTATTAACTATTAAATGAGAGGTTAATATGTCATTGTAACTTCTAATTTCCCTGTGAAATGGCTTTTACTTAAATGTAACTGTACTTTCTGACTTTACTTACTGTTCAACCAAAGATTTGGGTGTGTGTAATAGTGTTGTCACGGTACCAAAATTTCAGTATTCGGTACCAATACCAGTGAAAATCCACGGTTCTCTGTACCAATTTCGGT
>JBBJLR010000013.1:12157618-12167830 GCA_037577145.1 Brachypetersius gabonensis | reverse complement strand
TCTCTCTCTCTCTCTCTCTCTCTCTCTCTCTCTCTCTCTCTCTCTCTCTCTCTCTCTCTCTCTGTGTTTCTCTCTCTGGCTCTCTCTCTCTCTCCCGCTCCTCTGAAAGAGTGGGAACACACTAGAACAGCGTGCAACAGTCAGCGCTAACAGAAGGCATGCACAGCTTCATTTATCTAGTTTCTCAAGTGAGCCAAAGTTGAAGGAGCGTTCCATGGAAGGAAAACAGACATTTATCAGCTTGTCAGAGCTCGCAGCCTTCGCGTAGTGTCCATACAACTCGGTCCCGCTGAGCCAGGAGGAGGAGGTGGGCCAACAAAGAAGACTTTAGTGTTGTGGTGAGAAAGGTGTGGGGTTCTCTGAAGTGAAAGGTACCGCAACAGGGCTTCTAGACCACTGAGCAGATCGAGAAGAGACAACATGGGCGCACTAATGGTCATTTTCTCTCTCCAGCCAAAGCAAAAAAGGAAAAGGGCAGGTAGGTGGTTAAAAGCTTGCTGCTTAACCTGGAGTCTGTTCACTCTTTGTACAGTTTGCGGCTGTGTGTGTGCATGTGTGTAAAATGCACAGGTTGGTATTCTTTTTTGAAGTGAGTGTGTGAGTGTGTGAGTGTGTGAGTGTGTGAGTGTGTGAGTGTGTGAGTGTGTGAGTGTGTGAGTGTGTGTGTAAAAATGAGAAACACCTCCGTATGTGTTGAGTGCAGCAGTGTTTGTGTAACAGTTTTTCTATGTGCTGTATTCCAACGGCTGCACTCCTGATTCAGTTTCTGATAATTGTTGCAAAAATAATGTAAGAATTTAACTTTTCCATGGTATTTATTAATTATTCATTCATTATTTATATGTTTAAATTTTTGAATTTTCTCTAAACATTTTTTTGTTTGAAATTTGTAATCAAGTGTAGTCAATAGTGTATAAAACACTAGTGATGCACATTTTACACAGACACAAGGCCACACATTACCAAAGCAATTACCAGAAAAAAAATGATACGGTCTCTTACTTTTTTCCATGGCTGTATAAAGAATGGCAGTTAAGCTGGTCAATTTAGTGAACGCTATGTATCACATCTAATGATAATCAGTCATACAGACTTATAGTCTTTGAATGCCTGGAGTATTTTGTTGTAATTGTTTTGCTTTTATTTGGTTTTTAATAAACCAGTCATTTTAAAAATGTCATCGAATTTTCTTCATCTTTAAATTCTGTACATACATGAATATCACGCGCAAAGAGAACCCCAAAAACCCTTGCACTCACCATTATGGTTTCTTCTAATGCATGTGAAGGTTATCTGGAGAACCTATACATCTGAAGTAACTCTACACTTATTCCTTCTTTCTAGATGTTTAGTTTTTTTTCGTTATTGTTTCTCTAAAATGCTACAGTGGAACATTAAATAAACCATCTTATAATTCATAACATTTTATTCTTGCTTTTCTCTGGTTCCGCTACATCTTTATCTACTTCTTTACTCTGGATCACCTACGAGAGCTAATGGGACATCAAAGCCTTCATTTAATCGGAGATAAGAGTGAGCGCTTTCTAGCACTGACCCATTAGTGACGTGCTGCTGGTTTTTATTTAAATCCGTCATGAAATATGGTGCCAGGTCAGCAGCCTGTGAAATGAAGTGATCTTCACCTTCACTTAACTCCATACAATGTGACTCCATTCACTCCAGGTTTCAGACAGTTGCTCTTTAGGATTTTACACAGTACCTTTACTGTGCTTAAGTGCCTGGATCCATTTCTCCTAAATGTGACTTTTTCATTATACGTTTATCCTGTGATGTTAAGTATTATTGTCTGAAGAAGAAGAGCTTGCAGATGTTTGCATTTTATTTAGCCTGTGTTCTTGTCTCAGACTGTGCATAATCCAGTTAAATGTTTCTTCTTATTATTGTTATTATCATTGTGGTTGTTGTCGCCTTTGTCATAGTTGTTGTTATTGTTATTGTTAGTATTACTGCTACTATTTTGTATTATTAGAAGCAACAGTAGTAACACTAGTAGTGTCATCCCTAACAAAACAATCTCCAAAATGCTCACTTTGTATGGGAAAAAAGAAATGTTCTTCACTTAAACATGCATTTGTGTAATTTGATTTTATCCATTTCTATTGGTCTGTTCATCCTAAAACATTCTCACAGTGCAGAAAACAAGTAGTGTTGTAAAAATACACAGAAAACAACCACAGGAGCTATGAGGCTTTAATATGACAGCGTTAATAATGTCCAAATTAATTAGTGGCAAAATGACATCACCCACTGAAGCGACTTTTTGTCAGTAATGATCCTCTGGTCTATGCGTTGACTGTCATTTCGGGACTGTGTCTATATGGAAGTCTATATATAGTGTCTCATTCCTAACCTATATTTTATGGATGTTTTGTGGAACAGGTTGAGAGCAAAATGAATGGGCAAGCTTGGTTCTTCTCCTAAGCAATAGATCATCGAGGAGACAGTTTTGTGCACTGTAAGCAGAAATGGAGGAACCCAGTTTTCACAGAAGGCTTTATGGTGGCCAGGCAACCCGCTTCTTACACCCAAGTCTGACTCTTTGTCACAGAAACATGTTCAAAGTCATTGTGAACAGTAAAGTCAAGGGACACTGAATGTGTGTCAAAATAATAATTTAAATGTAGTTTATGTGCTCCGGTATAAGTATTAGCACAAAACAGCATTTCAGTTTTTTGTAGTTCCTCCTTCTTTCATACTTTACTTTACTACAGAGTGAAAAAAATATTCTGTTATGTAAATAACCAAACTTTATAATAATATAGTAATACAGTAATTATACAAATATAGTAATAATGTGATATAATAATATTAAATAGCTATAATATAATATATTAGGTAATGTTTTGGTTATTTTCTTTGTTTTATGTGAAGAGCAGCTGGTGTAATCAAGAATTGATGTGTTTTCGATGAGGTGAGGTTTTGATATGACAGTGATGTTATTTATTGTTTTCTGCATATCTCAGTGGCAGCATTGTGGCAGTATTGCATTATTCAGACATTGGTGCAAATGCTACATTTGACTTCATTTTGCACTTTGTAGTGCAAATTAGCCGACACTTAAAAACACATTCTGTTATTATAAAAATGTAGAGGAGGTGAAGCAGCACAAGTAAAATGGTAAAGGGTCAAACATGCAAATTTGTACTGAACTCTTTTTGCAAAATAGTTTTCACTAACTGCCAGTCTCAAAAATGAGCAATGTGTGTGCATAAAGAGCCTTTGTAAGCATGTCTTTCAATTTGACATGTTTCCTCATTTGTAATTAGAACTGCACTCATACATTTCTAGGAAGTGCAGCCAAGGGTTTAGAAGCAACTTGAAAAACAGGGGAAACTGTACAATTGCCTTACATTTATTTGTTTATCCGAAATATGTTATCATTAGTAGTGTATCTCGTTCAAAATATTGGATTTTAAAGAGTGCAATGTTTTGGGATGGACTTGGTTTGTGCTAGAATGGTGCCTGTTTGATTTGCATGTTTTGTAGGACAAAAAGAAAACTAGAGATCGTGATTAGAGCCGATCCTGGTTCAGTCTAAGGGATTGTGTATGATATTCTGTTTATGCTGCTGTCAGAAGGTCTCATCTATCAATTTTCACATTTCTACTTTCAAGTCTACCTTCTGCTGTGTCTCACGAGTAGCATGCTACAAGAAACATGAATATAAACTATATGGAAAAAAGTACTGGGGCACACCTGTTTTTCAGGGTTTGGGCTAGGCCTCTTGCTTCCAGTGAAGATCAGTCTTAATGCTTCATACCAACATTTTGGACAACGCCGTGCTTTCAACTTTGAGGACACAATTTGGATGAGTGTGGTGTGGAAGAACTTGACTGGCCCTCACAGAGCCCAGACCTCAACCTCATCCTCATCCAACACCTTTGGGATGAACTGGATCATCCAACATCAGTGCCTGAACTCATAAATGCGCTACCGAATGAATGGGCTAGAACTTGCGGAAAGCTTTCCAAAAAGAGTGGAAGAGTGGGGACCAACTCCATATTAAAGTCTATGTTTTTGAATGCAATGCCATTACAGTCCCTGTTGGTGCAATACTTTGTCCATATAGTATATCTATTCCAAGCTAGATGTTGTGTATCTATTGAGTACAAACAAGGATATAACAAAAACATCTGCCTTACAGTTTAGAGTTAACTGTAACAGCACTAAGTATGAAAACAAGGTTGTGGGGGAACAGTGTCAAATTATTTATCTTATAATTGGAGTGCTCCTTTTCTGGGTACGGTTGCATTTAAAGTACATTTAGTGCAAATTTCCAGTGTGGATGTTTTAAAGCATATACAACAAGCATGTAATATTAATAAATATTAGTTAAAAGTTAAAGGTAGTGTCCTGCGAAATGCTGCTGAATACAGCCAAGAAATTAATAGTATAAACTTTGTACTTTGTGTGACAATCAACCCCCTAGTGTAGTGGACATGTCCCCATTGTTTTATCACCCATCCAGCATAAAATCACTCTAGCATGCCTCTACTGCTTACTGGTGGTCCTGAGGGGTACCTCAAGATTGATGAACAGGGTGAAGTAACAAATAATTAATTGTCTAGAGCAACCAACTATAGTCTGTAATTGTAAGCTTCGGTGTACCTGTACAGTAAGTGGAGCTGAAAAATGGATAAAACTGACAATATATATATACACACAAACATCATATTGGACATATGAACTGTGTAAAGTGACCATGAAAACAGTGCATGGGACATATGTTTGACCTTTTTTTCCTGATAAGGCATTACAAAATAAATCTGAAAATATGAAAGTGTGAGAGGATAATTGTTGAGAGACCACATCACAAGAGTGCATCCAGTGGGCTTTGATGAATGTCACGCTTGCTTTCAGGAGCCCTGAATAATAATACTTTAGTGGCACTCTACTCCCTCACTAATACCCGTCATTCTCTGTCCCTGACTACTACATGTCCATCTCAAGAGCTCCTGTGTTTCAGCAGTGCCTCTCCTGCAGCACTGTTGTGCAGTCCCATTGCATTGGCCCAAACACTCTGATGTGTTTGAAGTGCACTACAGGGACACAGTCATACCTCATACCAAAGCAGTGCTTATTGAGAGCTCTTGAGCACTTTGTTGGGTACTTTTTCAGCTTGCACTCCATTTGTGCTTCAATTTGGACCTAAAAGGAAGAGTGAGTGAGTGGGAGTACTATCATATACTTCACGTTTTCGTGCGTGAGCATAAATCACACAGCCCATCTGATTCAGGGCTCCTTGCTTTCCTTCTCACTGTGGCCACTAATTGATTTTCTTTCCCTTGTTGCTTGCCGAGGAAGCAGAGGGCCGTGCGTCTGGCCCTGGTTCAGTTCTGGCCCGTCTGGTGTTTACACTGATAAACAGGGCAAACAGAACAAGCATAATGACTTGCTGACCACTACTGTGAGAGCAGCTGTCACAGAGCGCAGGGTAGCAGCTACACACGACTCCCAGTATCCAATTAGCAATAGAGCCGTGCACCACACCCAAGGAGAACTTAAGAAACCTGTGATGTTGAGCTTAGGCAGATATGTTTCACTATGTTTAACAAGATCTCTCATTTTTAGCTTACCTGTTCAGAAGCAGCACTTTGGACAGGGCCTACAGAAGTGGGTCAAACATCTGCAAACAGCTGCTCAGCAAAAAATAGATAATCCTCTCTGTTTGCATGGCTACACCAGGCTAGGTATGTACTGTATGTACCAAAATCAAGGATGTTTATAAAGAGTTTGCACCTCTTTGTTGCAGGAACAACCTCTACTATCTTGAAAAGGCTTTACACAAGACTAGAGGTAGACCGATTATCAGGTGGGTCGATGTACATAATCAGAGCTCCTAATAATGCGCATTAATGGGCAGCCCTGTGTTGCTGCTGTGGAACACATGTGACATATCCCCCTCTAGTGAGACCTGCAGGGCTAGCGGCAAGCACCAGAATTTTGCACTTACTGGGAGAAATCATTTTTAATTTTTATTTTGCTAAGAAATGTTGCATTAAACTTAGAGAAAATGAGTGCATAGCCTAATTCAGTTTATATTGTATTTATATAGCATCTATTATCAATATACATTATCATGTTATACCAACTTTGAGGTACAAAGTAACCTACAGTTAGCTTACAGCTTAGCTTACAGTTAACAAATTAGCCTACAGTTAGCTTGTCGTAGCCTAGCAAGTAATAGTAAGCATTAAATACAGAAACTATTAGCCATGAAGCTAAATGATTAAAAATAAGAAAGAGCTTTATTTATCCTGAGGGAAAATCTTTTGTCCTAATAGCAAAATAATCATAAATAAACAAAATAACACTAACAAAGCAACAAATAACAATAGCACATATAATAAAAAAAACATTATTAGTGCAAATGGTTTTGAAAAGTGACAGTGTGTATGCCATGAATAAAAAGAGATATAGCAGTATGTGATGCGGTGAAACAAACGTTCAGATCACATTCAGATAAGTAAATAAAGAGTAATATGGCACAATCTGAGTGAGAACCAACATTAATGCTGAGAAAGATCACCTACAGGATGAGGAAAAGTTATACAGTCTAAAAGACCGTTTTGATAAGATACGTTGTAAGCCGTTTCTGTCTGAGGAAATCTCTGTCTCGGGTCAGAGGTTGCCCCTCTCTCTTTTTCTGTCACTCATGCGCTCCAGCACGAGCATCATTCTTAAAGACAGAGTTGCTCAGAATGATGTTGAAAAAGACTAAATGCTTAAATATGTGCAGTTTATAAATGGAAGTCTTTTGCATGCAAACGTGGAACATAGAACAATTTGTGGATATATCTTAAAATATATACATGACTTAGTGCAGTTAGCTCTTCTCATTAAACATGCCCATATCGGTCGACCTCTACACAACACAATTTAGCTGCAAACATTAGTGAGGCCAGTTAGGTCAATTTCAGAAATATTCCTGTGACATAGTCAGTAATAATCGTCACTAGGGGCCGTCCTCAAACTTGGTTTGTCCTTGGTGGGTGTAGCCTAATCTCTGGTCCACCTTCGAGAGAAGATTCTCAGCCAGCCAGAGATTAGCTGTTAATTATTTTTGCCTTCTCATTGGTCCTTAGTTCATGTACCTCGGTATTTAGTTGTCTTCAGGTTGTGTTATGGGTATTCCCCTCACTTTACTTTCCTTATTGTCTAGTTTCTGTTTTCGTGTCTGGCCCTCGGGCCTTTTTCTGTTCAGTTCTGTTCATAATAAATCTTATTAATTCTGGAAGTCTGTGTCTGTGCCTCAGAGATGTTCACAAGTCATTTTTACCAAGTCCAAGTCAAGTCTCAAGTCTTTGTGCTTGAGTCCAAGTCAAGTCTCAAGTCTTTCAGAGGCAATCTCAAGTCAAGTCTCAAGTCTTCGTGCTCGAGTCCAAGTCAAGTTTCAAGTCTTTGAGTGGTAACGTTTACAAACGGCAACTCTAAATGTGGGATTTTTGAGCTGTAAATGTTGAACTTTGAACGTTTAGAAGATATGCTAATTGGCCACGCCCCGTGATTACAATTGGCTGTTGCTAAGCAGGGGGAGGGGCTGTGTACTGTGAAATGCCCTCACTTACACGGAGGACTTGCCTTAAATGATCTTAAATCTAAATATTAAACATGAAAAACTATATCTCCACTCTAAATGTGAAACTCCACAGTTAGATGTTTAACAGTCATATTTAATGCCAGAACAATTGACTGAATGTGGGTGCTTGTCTTCATTTAAATGCTGTTTACTTAATTTGTCTCTCTGAGAAAAGCAGTGATGAAATTGCAGGGGGAAGTTATGCCCTTTAGCTAACATTACCTGGGTATGCCATAATTTTTATTTCCTGACATTAGATGTCATTGTCTTCTGGTTTTAGGTTCTATTTATTTAATTGTCTGTTTGTAGCTTTGAACTCTGAAAGTGTCAGGAAGAATGGGCTTTGAAGGCTGAAAACAGAACTATCAGAACACTGAACCGTTCTGTTCCTGTTGTTTTGCTGTATCACATCATTTGGGTGTTGTATGATATATTGTGACTGCACAAACTAAGACAAACATATAACCAGGGGAAAAAAACATAGTAATTTAATGTCACATAATATTCTTCTCCCCTCCTGGAGCCAGCACCTTATTGTGGTGGAGGGGTTTGAGTGTTCTTATCATCCCAGGAGCTATGTTGTGGGGGCAAGAGTCCCTAGTAGGGTCACCCATGGCAAACAGGTCCTGGGTGAGGAGCCAGACAAAGACCGGCTCACAAGAACCCTTACGAAGTTGAACATCATGAAGACATGTTTTCCCTTGCCCGGATGCGGGTCACTGGGGTCCCCCTCTGGAGCCATGCCTGGGGGCGGGGCTTGATGGCGAGCGCCTGGTGGCCGGACCTATACCCATGGGGCCCAGCCGGGCAAAACCCGGAGAGACAGCATGGGTCCCCCTTCCAATGGGCTCACCACCTGTAGGAGGGGCCAAGGGGTTCAGGTGCAGTGTGAGTTGGATTGCAGCCAAAGGCGGGGTCCTTGTGCAGTCCGATCCTCGGCTGCACAAGCTAGCTCTAGGGACGTGGAATATTACCTCTCTGGTGGGGAAGGAGCCTGAACTGGTGCGCGAGGTAGAGAGGTTCCGACTAGATATAGTTGGCCTCACCTCGACGCATGGTCTGGGCTCTGGAACCAGTCTCCTCGAGAGGGGTTGGACTCTCTTCCACTCTGGAGTTGCCCATGGTGAGAGGCGTCAAGCAGGTGTGGGCATACTTATTGCTCCCCAGCTTGGTGCCTGTAGATTGGGGTTTACCCTGGACAAGAGGGTAGCCTCCCTTCGACTTAGGGTCGGGGGACGGGTCCTGACTGTTGTTTGTGCTTATGTGCCGAACACCAGTTCAGAGTGCCCACCCTTTCTAGAGTCTTTGGAGGGTGTGCTGGAGAGCACTCTTTCTGGGGACTCTCTTCTTCTGCTAGGGGACTTCAGTGCTCATGTGGGCAATGACAGTGATACTTGGAGGGGCGTGATTTGGAGGAATGGCCCCCCTGATCTGAACCCGAGTGTTGTTCTGTTATTGGACTTCTGTGCTCGCATTGGTTTGTCCATAACGAACACCATGTTCAAGCAAAATAGTGTCCATATGTGCACCTGGCACCAGGACACCTTAAATCGCAGTTTGATGATCGACTTTGTGGTTGTTTCATCGGACTTGCGGCTGCGTGTATTGGACACTCGGGTGAAGAGAGGGGTGGAGCTGTCAACTGATCACCACCTGGTGTTGAGTTGGCTCCGCTGGTGGGGGAAGAAACCGGTCAGACCTGGCAGGCCCAAACATATTGTGAGGGTCTGCTGGAATGGCTGGCAGAGTCCCCAGTCAGAAGGAGTTTCAACTCACACCTCCGGCAGAACTTCAACCACATCTCGGGGGAGGTGAGGGATATTGAGTCCGAATGGGCCATATTCCGCACCTCTATTGTCCAGGCGGCTGACCGGAGCTGTGGCCTTAAGGTGGTTGGTGCCTGTCTTGAAGGTAATCCCCGTACCTGCTGGTGGACTCTGGCGGTAAGGGATGCCGTCAAGCTGAAGAAAGAGTCCTATCAGGCCTTTTTGGCCTGTGGGAGTCCGGAGGCAGCTGACAGGTACTGGCAGGCCAAGCGGAACGCAGTTGCGGCGGTCACTAAAGCAAAAACTTGGGTGCGGGAGGAGTTTGGAGAGGCCATGGAGAAAGACTTCCGGACGGCTTTGAGGAAATTCTGGTCCACCATCCGGCGTCTCAGGAAGGAGAAGCAGTGCAGCGTCAACACTGCTGACTTCAACTTGGGATGTTGTGGGGCTGTGGAAGGAATACTTAGAAGATCTCCTCAATCCCACCAACACGCCTCCCATTATGGAAGCAGAGTCTGGGGACTTGGGGGTGGATTCTCCTATCACCGAGGCTGAAGTTACAGAGGTGGTTAAGAAGCTACTCTGTGGCAAGGCCCCAGGGGTGGATGAGATCCTCACAGAGTTCCTAAAGGCTCTGGATGTTGTGGGCCTGTCTTGGTTGACATGCATCTGCAACATCGTGTGGACATCAGAGGCAGGGCCTCTGGATTGGCAGACCGGGGTGGTGGTCCCCCTCTTTAAGAAAGGGGACCGGAGGGTGTGTTCCAATTATAGGGGGATCACACTCCTCAGCCTCCCCGGGAAGGTTTATTCAGGGGTGCTGGAGAGGAGGGTCCATCGGATAGT
>JBBJLR010000013.1:12142193-12153340 GCA_037577145.1 Brachypetersius gabonensis | reverse complement strand
CAAGTGGAGGAGTTTAAGTATCTTGGGGTCTTGTTCACGAGTGAGGGAAGGATGGAGCGGGAGATTGACAGACGGATCGGTGCAGCATCCGCAGTGATGCGTGCACTGCACCGATCTGTTGTGGTGAAGAAAGAGCTGAGCCGGAAGTTCCTACTCTCATCTATGGTCACGAGCTTTGGGTAGTGACCGAAAGAATGAGATTGCGAATACAAGCAGCCGAAATGAGTTTCCTCCACAGGGTAGCAGGGCTCTCCCTTAGAGATAGGGTGAGAAGCTCAGTTATCCTGGAGGAGCTCAAAGTAGAACCGCTGCTCCTTCACATCGAGAGGAGCCAGATGAGGTGGCTCGGGCATCTGGTTAGGATGCCTCCTCTATGCCTCCCTCGTCCCACTGGGAAGAGACCTCGAGGAAGACCTAGAGCACGCTGGAGAGACTATGTCTCTCAGCTGACCTGGGAACGCCTCGGGATCCCCCTGGAGGAGCTGGATAAAGTGGCCAGGGAGAGGGAAGTCTGGGTTTTCTTGCTTAGGCTTTTGCCCCCGTGACCCGACTCCGGGTTTACAGGGAACAGTTTTATTCTCTGAAAACTGTTCACCTGGCCATGGTGTCCCAGTACTTTTCAAGTTGCATATCTTGATGGGGAATTTAAGTTAGGAGAGGCAAATATGGGTTTACCGTTGCATTTTCTTTAAGGGTAATGCATTAAACTGAGTTTAAAATGACATTAAAGTGTTCTGGGAGCATATTAGGGACATATTTAGGGTATACACAAAAAATTGGCATTTTTAGGCATTTTCTTTAACCAAAACACAACGACCAGTTTTTTCACTATAAACCCGGGTGCTATTGGAAACAGACATACAGGATTACTGTATGTCTGTTTTCCTTCCTGTTCGAATTAATCGTATATCTATTTGGACATTTAATTGTAAGCCTATTTAATCTGTGATGTGGCTCAAATGCAGGTGTATCTTTGTTTAGCATTGAAAGAATATAGCCCCCTTCCTTAAACATTTCAAAATACAGTTTTTGTTGCTTTATATTCCAGATGTGTTTTTATTTCTGTGATGTGGATGAACATAACTGAAAACATACAAGGGTATACATAAAGCAGTGCATCAGTTCAAATTAGCATTTAAATTGGAGAGCCACTATAAATGGCAAGAGTGCTTCTGTTTTAATTCAGTGTCTCGCTGCATGACTTTCAACAAGACTTTACTTTGTTGAATTAATCACAGTTCTCCATGGACTTCAGTGAGATGACTTGAAATTGCTAGATTGGGCTCGGATTCATAAGTGTTGTCTTTCTGGAACAGACCTAGACGTACTGTTTCAAGTGGATGGTCAAGGCATTAGGCACACTTGCATTAAGAGGGAATTAATTGAGTTTGGTGCAGATGTGTTTGAATGGTGCTTTTTACATTAGGCACTGCAGCAAAGCAGTTTTACAGAACTCCATATCCAGAGCCCTAATGAGCAAGCTGAGACCCAAAGTGACATGAAGAAGGGAACAACTAATAGCAGATTGAATAAAAAAAAAAAGACTTCAAAAGGGAATCCATTGTCTTCTGACTGACACTGGATACTGGAATTATTAACATAGATGAAATATGAAATATGCACAAACAGTATTAAAAACATTTCTTGCAGAGGAAACATTCTAGGCACAGAGCTGAGACTGGGCTTCTGGCTCAAGTTTTTCACTACTGTGAAGGGGTAAGAATACACACTAAATGTACAAAAGTATTGGGACACCTGACGATTTCATCAACAGGGATTTTAATAGCATTGTGTTCAAATACATAGACCTTTTATAATGGAGTTGTCCCCCCTTTGCAGCTATAACCTCTTCTTGGAAAGTTTTCCACCAGTTTTTGGAAATTATGTGGGAATTTGTGCCCATTCAATCTGTAGAGCATTTATGAGGTCAGATACTGATGTTGGATGAGAAGGCCTGGCTTACAATCTCCATTCCAGTTCATCCCAAAGCTGCTGGATGGGGTTGAGGTCAGGGCTCTGTGCGGCTCATTCAAGTTCTTCCACACTGAACTCATCCAACCATATAGAGCAAGCTTTATAGAGCTTGCTTTATGCACTGGGGCACAGCCATGCTGGAATAGAAAAGGTTCTTCTCCAAACTGTGTCCACGAGTTCACAAAGTGTGTTCCAATACTTTTGTCCCGTTATTGTACGTTTGTGAGTGCTATTCTGAATGAGCTTTTCAGTTTGGAGATATTATTTTCATTTCATTTATTTACCTTTTTTTATTTGTTTCCACTTTTATGTTTCTCTCACAATAGGTCTAAAAGGAAAAAACACACACAAAAAAATAAAAAAATGAATTACTGTACGCCTACCCTCTTCCCAGTAGACAAAGACATTTCAGATGTTCACGGCTTCAGGAATTTGTGCTGGTCAGGTTACTATATGTAAAGCAGATAATACATTGTGCATTCTGTGTGAAATAAGGCAATAATTGCTCTTCCACAGAAAAGCCGGAAAAGACATGTTAAGATCAGATTTGAAGGAGGGCAGACATACTTAAATCACTGTGCTTTCATGTTTTTTAGAACTTGATAAAAGTTTTTGACACTTGATTTTTAACATCCTGGCACCTTAAGATTATTTTTGGTCTCGAGCCCTGTGAGACTTTTTGCTATAATATAGTGTGTGGTTCCCTAAAGCAAGGCTGTGCAAAACTAACTTTTCATTATAAAAAACAACACCTCTTTCACAAATACACATTTGATGTGGCTTAAACTTTTAGATTTTTTTCAAAGTTTTTTTTTCAAATTATGAGAGATGTGCATCCATAAGGTGGGCTGGTGCCATGTCCAGGTTGTGTCCCTGCCTCGTCCCCTCATTTTAGATTCAAAATGTGTCAAAAGATCTGTGGTTTTGACAATATGTTTGTGGGTTTTTTTTTCTTGTTTTAAACGAATACCTGTTTATACAACCCATGGTGGTCATTTGGAGAAAATTAGGGTACTCTGCGTTGTTTTCTGGATACTGGATTGCTTGTAATAGAGATATCAAATGCTCTCATCCACTTGAGGGCAGCAAAATCCTGTGTCTAGCCACATCTGGTACTTCCCTTGGTTCACTGTCCACATTCGTTCTTAGTGACTGACATCTCTCCTGGTGTTTGAGATGATGCTGTAGCACAGACCCACCTAACAGATTTTCTTTTTACATTTTGCATCAGAACGTGTTAGACAAACCGACAATACAGTTGTAGCACTGAGGATCCTTACTTTCTCTATGAGTTCTATATAGTTGTTTCATTGATAATTATATGTCACAAATTTGTCTTCTTATGCCAGTGAGCACAATTTATTGTGAAGCTCTTTGTTGAAGCACTTTATAGCTCAAGGAACCGTGTGCACTTGCAAAATTGCGCTGCAGGCTGTTGGGAACTTTCAGCATAAATGCGGGAACAAATTGAGGACATTAATTACATTTAACGTCCTTGTTTACAGATACATTCATCAAGTGTTGCGAATTCAATGCTAAGCTAATTAAGCTACACAGAGGAGGCTGAATAATTACCTTTGCCCTGTGTTTCTAAATGGATCTTCTGTGCTTTGAAACAAAACAAACAATATAAAGGAAATTGATGATGCTCTTTCGCTAGTAACACTTTAAGGGTGTAAGTTTGAATAAAACTCTGGTATCAGACTGGTTAAAATGTCAGAAATGATGTTTTTTTTAGGTTATAAATGGTAATGGAAAGACTTTAACACAGGCTTTGTCTGTAAAGATCAGGTATGGTTCAGTTACATCTAATAAAATGCTTAGGTAATGCCTTGCAATCACAATGTTATGAATTTCTTAATTAAAAAAATGCTTAAATTATACAGATCTTCAATAATTTATTGCACATGCAAGTTTTAGGATTTTTTAAACATGAAACAATGATTGAAACAAAAATATTACAAAGTAGTCCCTTTGCAAATCATATGGAGAATTTATACACTTTTTGACTGTCCAATCTGAAATATCCACATGGCACAAGAATCCAGTCTGAGTCTGACACTGGTGTTTAATTATAATTGTGTTACTATTTCAGTTTTTTAGTAGTATTACATGAATGCCAGCAGTGCAATGGTTATATCCCTGCAGGACATAAGTATCAATGCACATTCACCAATAGTTAACTTTGATGGAGGTTTAATGAAGATGGAAGGTCTTACCTGTAGCTCGTTTAAGATAAAAATAATCAGCTAATCATGGCATTGACCTCTGTGCCAGGGTGTGCTTGTGGTGAGGGATTTTAGTGTGCTATCCCTTACCATTTTAATGTGCTGAAGCTGGGCACACTCTAAGTATAGCTAAGGGCCCTGATGGCAGGCGCTGGATGGTGCAATCACTAAGGACGTGCAGGCGGGTGTGTGTGTGTGTGTGTGTGTGTATATGTGTGTCTGGTATGTGTGGTGGAGCTATCTGAGACATGTTGGGTTGCTTTCTCACCTGTGCATAGTGGCGTGGGAGTGTGAATGAAAAGACTCACACATGAGGGCATATTGTGTATGGTGATAGGTGTTCCATTTTTAGATACTCTGTACTACATACATGAACATTAGCCTTTTGGTTCTTGTGCTGAATGAATAAATACACGTTGACTGTAGAATTCTCAATATGTGCATTGAGTTGAAAAAAAAAATCTTTTGTTTTTAAAAAGGCTTGTGCTTAACATGCATGATGACTAAAACCATAGAGAGGATAATTGAATTCAATGGGAGCACTTGATGATGGCAATCAAAACCTGGTTGAGCTAATTTTTAATCCCTGCTTGTCTTCCCAATTGCACATGATTGATGATGGAAATTACTCTCAGAGAAAGGGTTGAAACAGCTTCACTGTGAATGTCTTTTATTAGAATATCCACATGAGGGGGAAAATCTTCCAGCTTACATTCTTCAAACTATCCACTCAAAACTGTAGTGAAGTACTTGGAGCCATTTAAATGTATCATGCAAGTTTTTCAAAAGCCAAAGGCATGTAAACTTTTTTTCCAAAGAAATATTACCCTCAGTGCAATTTATTATTAAATTAGGTTGCTTGAAAGGGGCATTTTAATTCTATTACACTACTCACTCAGCCAAAATACAAAAAAATCTATTCTGAATTTGTAACAGAATCTTGTTTCCTTAATATCCAGAATGTTCTTGCATCGGAAGATCTACATGTTTCTTAGTTTATAGAATGACATTTGATCACAGGTCAACAGGTCAAAATCACCAGAGATGAGTTTATGTGGGTTTTGTAGTGTAGTGTGGCCTGTCTGACTTCACACTGAAAATACTGAAACAGTTCTTGATTGGTGTCTGCGGTTTAATAAAAACTGCATGCAAGTTTCTGGCAAATCTAATATTACTCATCATTCAAAAGTTGGATTGACTGAAAAAAAAAAAACTGAAAGCAGATCTGAAATCAGCATGAAAAACTGGTTTTGAAAAGTGTGTTGTGGTTTCAGTCGATTACAAAACATTTTTTTGTTGGCCTGAGTAATAAAGTGTGTTAAGATCTTTGTTAACAGATTGAAGCAAATTCAGATGAAGAGAATGTCCCAAGAGAATGAAGTAAACTAACCTACAATGTCAGTCTGAAGGACATGTAACTACAGGTAATTCCATCTTGCCATCCCACACAATCATCTGTTCTTAGAGGGGTATTTTGAACCTGGGGTATGAGTGTGGTTATGTGTCCTTGTTGCTTTTAGATCTAAAAGCCTGGTACCTGTTACTAAGACTATTTTTGGTGCGTAATGACCAGCAGTGAATTAAAGGCTGACCAGTAATCGTAACTGAAGTTGCTGTCTATGGTCATTCACTTTTCAACAGTAAGCTTTGATGTATGAATTGAACTGAAAAATGAACACTCTTGGTCATTAAACTGTTTATATACTGGCAGCTGATGTTTTCAAATCAATATATTAAAAAAGGAAATGGGATTTCTTGACAGTGATGCTCCTATGATGTAGTATTAATGTATCCTTAACCTTTTTAACAAAAAGCAATTAATGCCACATGTCAGATTATGTATAATACTTGAGAAATGGAGACTGGTTAAAATGTCACATCCTTAGGAACATATCCTTAGTAAATCCTTAAGAAAAAAACATTCATCAATAAAATCTTTGCCTATAAATATTATGATTCAAATACGTGGCTCTGTAACACCCAGCCCTCCTTACAACAGCAACACAATGCTCAGAGCACAGTGTTTATATAACTTCTACACCTTTTCTTTCTTCCATGCTTACTTTGCAGCCACAGATGAATTAATCATGTGTGGCTGACAGCTTGACCTTGCAGGTAATCAGGTGCGGGGGCTGCTAGAGGCACTAATTTACCCACATTAATACAGCTTCATTAGCAGAGAAATCAAAGGACTGTTGCCCTAATCAAATGCTACGAAATGGCGTGATCATAACACTAGAGAAGAATGAATGTCTCTCGCAGCAGCTAGTGTAGCGTCCTCAGCAAGCGGATTGGATGTACAAATGGATGCTTGTAGTGATGGGTATAGTCCCACTCATTTTAGGAGTGCGTGATATGTGGCGATAACCTGTATTTTACCATTTTTATTCAAATTTATTAGATGTATTTTTAGCTTGTGCATGCACTGGCATATGTTTGGTCGCTAGTTCTCAGGTTTTCCGTTCTTTACTGTTCACTATGGAGAACATGATGGATTTCACCCTGCACCTGAAAGATTAGAGCTTCTGCTGAATACAGTAAATAACTGTCTGACTCGTCCCTGCCTCGCGCCCTGTTGACCCTGAGATAGGCTCCAGGTACCGGCGACCCTAATGTGGATTAAGCAGTTACAGAAAATGGTATAGGAATAAGTAAATCCACCACCTGTCTTGAGTTTTAATCATATTCTTACTCTCAGTGCACTTCATATAGGGATTATAATGTTAACCGTTTAAAGTGCAAAGTTGTTGGTATGGGTTAGGGATGTGCATTATGGTAAAAATACCTCAATACTATCTCAGTTAGTTTTTCGCAGTGCACAATATGCCACATTTTGATGAGTTTAGATGAATAAAAATACCCAGTACTGTAGTTACTTCTTTAAATTGATTTCAGTGTTTTACACAGTCACTGCATTAAATATAATTAAATTTAATGTAATGAAACGTTAGTCGGTGTTCTTGAGTCACTGACTGTATTCACGGTATACTCCGAGAAGCACATTGTGACATACTGTGATATTTATCGACCACAACAAGGTGTTAAATGTCAGTTATCATTAGCAACCCAGAAACTGTGTACTGGTGCTTCCATCATTTTTTTGCAAGGTGTCCTACCAGTTTTATTTAATTATTTGTTTAGCTTGGCACTAAATCACTTCCTTTAAAACTGTCATACTTTCAAATGAGTACTAATTGTCACAGAGGCACTGAACAATGACAACTTTTGCATAATCTGCTGTATTTCGGGAACAGTTTCATCGTGTCCAGCACTGATCCTTACTGTATTTGTTGCAGCCCCTGTTTCCTTGGCAACAGATGCTCCATGTGACAGTGTCTTGAGGTGTTTAGAGTGTCTGAGCTCCACATATGCTGTTTTGTGTGAAGCCCAGTCTCAGGGGCTATATTGTGACACCTTACTGTACGCCGTCCGGAGTTGTTATCTCATCCTGTGTGTGTGTTTATGTGTGTGTCTGTCTGTCTGTCTGTCTGTCTGTCTGTCTGTTGGGCAAAGATAACTGGAAAGAGATGTTTTCAAGTGCTTCAGTGTGGAATTTTACACGGGGGATAAAAAAGGGGTTTTGCTCTTTCATTCTGTCTGCCTTCCTGTTGAACGCCCCCTCATCACTTTCCATTGTCCATTTTACCTTTATCTATTTAGTCATTGTCTAATCCATTATTTCTTCCTGCCCTCCCTACTCCCCTTCACTCCCCCCCCCCCCTTCTCCCTTCCCCTCCCCGCTCCTCTCTTCTCCTCTGTCTTCACTGAGGATGAGACGGAGGCTCTTCAAATGTAGTTAAAAGGAAATGCTCTCTGCCCGAAGCAGCGGTCAGACCATGACCTGACCCAGTCAGCACCATGAACCTGGAGGGGCTGGAGATGATCGCGGTACTGGTCGTGGTTGTGCTGTTTGTAAAGGTTCTGGAGCAGTTTGGACTTTTAGAGGCAAGCTATGATGGTAAGGAGAAAGTAGAGACTCGACTTTTAGTAGTATTTGCGAGTGTAATTGGCTATTGGGTTGGAATAATGTTCCTGCTGTGTTTGAATGTGAGTGACAGTTTGGACTTTTACAACTACGATGGTGAGGAAAAAGTGGAGATTTCTGTTCATTTGCTAGTATTAGTACCCTTTGTGTCAGAAAAAAGTGACTGTGTTTAAACCGTATTTGAATAATGGATACGCTCTTTTACTGTACATTTATAATAAATTTACATTTTGGACTTTTAAACATAAGCTGTAATCAGGCAGGAAAAAGTGGAGGCTGTTAATTTGCTAATTTAAGTGATTTTTTGATTTGGGTTCAGTGTTGCCACTAAGAAAGCACAGTATTGTGTATTTTTATCTCAAAACTGTCAACAGGTGTTTTCTTATCTAATTGCTTTTGACCCTTAAAAACTAATTCTGACATTAATGATTTAAATGGCGTAACTGAAAAACAGCCACATTCTACCTCCATATATTTCTCATATCATTTTGTACTCGTTTCGCAAAGCTAAAACTTGTGTCTAAGAAAGTAATGGACTGCCCCCTTGAACCATTCTCTCGCAGTCAAGCTTTCCACTACACTGGTTAAGCAACTGCACTGGAGTAAAGTCTAAATTAATTTAAAAGTATCTGCTTGCTGTGCAGCATGAGAACATGACTATTCAAATGGGGAGCAGAAATCATTACATTTAACAAACCAATTTACTGTTGAGAGGCATATGAAGTAGTGTGGTTACATAAAATGGCCCATACTTATACAAATTATATAAGTATAATCAATTATAATGCAGTTCTTCCATTTTGGAACAACATCCTGGATTAATTACTGAATTAGAAGAGTGCAAGAAGCTTTTGAGTACCTGAGAAGTTCTTAGATACAAGGTTCAAATAAATGAATCACTTTTTCTAATACAAAACAGTTTTACAAAATCATCGCAAGCTCTTTGCATTGAGCACAAGATGTTTTGTGGGAAGTAATGGCTGCACAGTTAGGGGTCTTATTAGGATCTTATTTTGAATGTGTGAATCTCATATTCTGCTGCCACATGGTTCACTACCTGTTATGTGGAACTTAAAATCTGCAGCCACAGGCTGCTCCACAGGGGTCTCTGTAATATCATCTGTATATATGTCATTAGTAGCTGTGAAAGTTGTGACATTATAGAAGTAATAGTACTGATAGTATTTTGTTATACAGTTTAATTTATTCAGAAATATTGTATATTTATGTCTGTGCTTATACTGTATTACACAAGGTGGAGGGATGGGACGGCTGTGTGTTACTGTAATTAATTAAGTTACGATGCTCTTTTCTAACTATGTCATGAATACTGTCAGTGTTTTACTACATGTATTGTAAAACGTGTGTGTGTGAGTGAGTGTGTATGTGTTGGGCAAAAATAAATGGAATTATAAAGACCCTGTAACCAGCAACAACCTGTAGATACAAACTGCTTAAGCCCTTATGCCATTATCGTGCCATTAATCATTGTAAGGATTGGACAGTTGATTCTGTACATCTGTAATGTGGTGTATGAGCTAGGGATTTGGAGCCCCCCCTGTACTTTTACCTATCCAATTTTGGACTGTTAAAAGTAGGAAAACAGTACTTTTGTGTCCTTTTCCTTTTCTGTGTTAGCTGTGTTTTTATGTTCTTGATTGTGATTTTACAGCTGAGTAAGGACAGGTAAGTGACTTAGGCTAGGGTGTTTTTCGACCTACACCAAAATTTGGATTACATCACTGTCATAGGAAGGGGTCTGTGTCGTAACCCCCTGTAAGGAAGGGGTCTGTGTCAGAACCCCCTGCAATTAGTTTAGTTGAAGGCATCATAAATCCTTAGAGCACAACAAACTGCATCATTTTCTAGGTGGCCAGTAAAGCTAAAACAACGAAGCTGCATAAGAAGTCACATGGGAGGAAGCACTGTAACTGATCAAATTATGAGAAAAATGTGTGATAGACTTTAGAATTTGGTGATTCAAATTATTGAATCAACCAGGGCATAAGAGGACCTGTTCCCTTCACTGCATGTGTTTGTGAAATAGAGAGAAGGTGGAGTTTAATGAACTCAAATATATAAGTGTAGTGATCTTTATCTGAGTACCCCTTGGCAGGCTGTATGGACTTGTACTAGGCCTGTTAGCATCATACCATATAATGTTCATAACTGATTCTGCTCAACTTATTTGATTTATTTATTTTTATTTGTATAATTAGTGTGATTGAATTTTATTTTTATTACAACAGGCAATACAAATTTGTTTCACTACATTTTGTAGTTTCTTATACAATCTCAGCACTCTGATTTCAGTGGTAACATTTATTTTCATGTAGCTTCAAGCTTCAAGGGTTTAGTTAGAAACACCATTTTTAGAAAAAACTAAACTTGGCGGCTCGGCTGACGGTCTTTTGTTATACCTATAACTTTTTGCATATTAATATGTTGTTTGTTTGTTGTACATGTAGATAACAGGGTTGCCAACTCTCACTCATTGAGCGTGAGACACGCATCAGTGAGACTAATATGAAAATAATAGTAGTGTTACAACAACAACCGTATAATGAAATTCATTAGCCAATGTTATTGTTTTAATGGCTGAATTAGAATTTTTTTAATATGGAAACAATTTCAACATCAAAACAACCATTAATATTCAGTTCTGGGCGCATGTGTTTAACTTTTTGATCAGAGGCCGAGGATTGATCATTTAAAAAATCTATTTTTGTGGTTGTGAGACAGCAGACAGTTGGGTCAAATTTAAAATGTGTTTCGGAAAGAGAGTCTGTGATGTCAGGATATGGTGACCACAAAGTGACAAAACACAAACAAGAAGGAACAAATGCACAGCAAAACATAAACAGACTTTGACACTGCAGCATTTGTCATGTCGTCTGAAGGGGAAAGACACAGCCACACGCCACTGAGTTCCAGAGAGAGTTTTATTTGTAAAACAAGCA
>JBBJLR010000013.1:12127299-12142093 GCA_037577145.1 Brachypetersius gabonensis | reverse complement strand
TGTGTGTATGTGTGTGTGAAAAATGGACACTAATTATTGATTAGTTAAAGAAGTGTTCCAGTTGGATGAATCTTCTTTTGGGTTGCAGAAGCTTTTGTGGTTGATTATGTGAGCTGTGGGTTGCAAAATGTTGAGAAACCCTGCTCTACATGGAAGGCAGGGTGCTCTAATAATGAAAGGAAACATGAGGAGAGACATTGGTTGATATATTTTTTCTCCATGCCTGCTAATGCACTGTGATATATTTCAAGTTCAAATCACATTTTACATGCAGGAAGATTATGGGGAAATTAGGATTTTTGTCCATATTGGTGTGATGAAGCATGCTTAGTATGAGCTAACAACCCAAACGTTTCAGAAGGAGAACTTTCATTGGCCTGGTTCTTTGGTACTTCCGAAGTTGTTTTTTGTTTAGAAAGCTACTTTAGCTTTACATGAGTCATTATTTCACAGAAGAGTTCACAGAAGAGACTATTCGTCATTGATACAAAAACAAGAGAACTCTGAACAACTAAGGTTTTCTATTGTTTTACAGGGTTAGTAATGACGCGTCCCTTGGTAATCATGTTCTTCAGCCCAAACATTTATTGCTTTGGTTGTGAACCTTTCAAGGTCTCTGACTTCATTTCCAGTATGACTTCAGGGCATGGTGCGCTGACGTTTAGCTGCATGTGTATATGACGGAGATCAGAAGAGAGGAAAGTGCAAGCTGGACCATGGATGTGTCCCAGTAGGGCAGTCTAGACATTACAAAGTTTGGAATTTTTCAACAAAAGGCAAAAGTACTTCATGACAGCTTTCTCTGGTTTACTTGTTTTCATTGAAACATTTTGTGTTAGTTCTAACTACATTTAACATTCATAAATCTTCTTCATCTTCTTAAAACAGTATAATGAAGGCTTTTATTTTATTATGAAGCGTGAACATTTTCCATCCACAGCTTTGGAAACTATACATGTAACACCATTGATGTGTTATGCTGCCTGTGTGTATTCGTATGCATGATGTGAAAGCTGTTGCACATATGCAAGTATCATATACTGTGTGTTAGTCGTGGGCAGTAAGGTACAAACACAATATCAAGATGATTAAAAGGAGTTGCATAAGATGCAATGCAACATTGTAGTTTTTACTACAATAGTTTTTGCTTAAAACTCTCAATCTCGCAAAACTGGAGCCTAGCTATACATTTTATTTTGCAATAAAATATGAAGCTGATCCGTGTTGTTGAAGTGACTGATGAAACCCACAATATGCTTTCTTAACCCACCCCTAATGTATTTCAAGACACGTCATGACTATGTATAACTGAGAGCTAATTTAAAAACTTGGTAAAATCTCGTTTTAATTCTAACACTGGACTATTTTTACATTAAAACAGATTCTAAGTAATAAAACAAGCAGCTCTGTTTTAATATTAGAGTAAAGGTAAAGGCATTGAAGCAGAAATATCATAAAACTAGAGGGTTATTACCATCTTGGGAGTGCAAAAACAAATTTAGCATTTTCAGAAGGAAACTGTTTAACAGCCAACGGCAAAAAGACCATGCCTTTATGTTAATGTGTTCATATTCATCCATGACTGGATTGCTCAGTCCTGTCGCTGCATTTGTTTGATATGTAAAGAATAAGATCAAACAGGGCTGGAAATGTGTGGATTTTGATTGTTGGTTGAGAATATTCAAATAGGAATATAATCCAGACACATGTTGAATGATATTATTAATCTGATTGAATAAAACAAAAAGGTTTGAACTGTGCCCTGAACGCAGTGCCAAAATTCGTAGTGCATCCAACAATAAAAGTAGGCTTTATTGATCTAAAGGTATAGAAAACACATCAGAATTCAGAAGGTTCCTGTTTTACAAACAGATTCATTTTAATATGTGGACATGTGGAGACACCTTAACTCCTGTAAGACTGAAAGTTAAAGAAATCCTCACTGCATGAAAGAATCATTGGCAGGCCATGCAATTTAAGACGTTTTAAGAGAACAGGCATCTCTAATCAGCTGTATGTTACTGTGCAGTTTATGCAATTGCTGCGTATTAGTTGTTATATATATATATATTATTGCCACTGTCCCAACTAAACCTTGCATCTTGTATTTTGTCAAATTTTGTCATTTATTTAACATCATTTTTTAAATGTAATTTATGTTTTATGGTGAAAGAGACAACATATTCAGACTGACTGAAATTAATTTACATTGAAAGTTGTTTAGTGCTGACAATACCCCTGATATTCTAAGAAAAACTCATTGTGACGAATTATCATCCTTTCAGCGCTCTTAATATTCATCAGTATAGACAAAGAAAATTGGGTTTTATCAGAAAATTAGAAAGTCATTAGGACATGCTGTGTCAAATTAATTTGCATGACCTGCCCCGACTTGTTCATTCTGCTGTTTCTGACCACTGCTTGTGCCATCCAGCCAAACAAAGCTGTTTGTAATTCCAAGTTTGACCTGCATCGTTGCCAAATAATGATTTGAGTGATCTCAAATTATCTGCTCTTCAGAGGCCTACACCTAGCTGCCAAAAGCACTTCCCATCTGAGCAAGCTTACCATGCTTAGAGCTCATGCGTCTACTCCGTCACAGCGTCTTTTGCTTGCTGTCCCGGCGCTCTTAGTAATTACATGGGTTTGTGGATGATTGATGACTAGCGGTGTATGAAAGCTTGTCTCCCTCCCACTCCCCCTGTGCAGAATATTTCAGTGATGCTTCAGGGTCATGTATACCTTCATATTTTTGCTCGCTCAAACACATTGATGCTAACACCTTGGGCTGTAGTGTGCTCAGACTTTAGCCTACTTTCATTTACTTGATCCTGAGCCCTTCGGGGCTTCAAGATGGGGTTTTGTTTTACCTGTGCAAATCAGAGAGCATCCTCAGGGAAAGGATTAAGGCATTTCAAAGCGCAGGCTACACCAAAGATAAAGAAGAAAGTTTAATGCCATGTATGTATTTCATAACAGCACCGTTATCTTTTCTAGCTAGCATTAATATTACTTCATTCAGTTCATTTAACAGAACTTATATCATTAAAAATTTAAATGAAGACGCCAAAAAGGGCTCTTTGGAGCATTTCTATAAAATAAGATAAGATAAACCTTTATTAGTCCCTCAAGTGAGAAATTTGCTTTGTCACAGCAGAAAGTGGACAGTACAAATTTAAGAGCAACAAAAAAAAACAATAGAATAGAATAAAATACTATACCAACAGTACAGTATAAAACATACTTGTTACAATCTAGAACTATTAATATGGACATCTGTATTGTAAAATACACACATATAGAAGAAACTGATTTCCAAATTTTCCAAGTATTTTCCAACCCTGAAAAGTGCTAAGCAGTGGGGTGGGCTCCAAGACCAAGGCTGGGAAACCTTCCAGTAGACGGTCATGTAATGAAGAAGATTTGTGAATGAGATGTGCAGATGTTTTAAAGTTGAAATAACTAGGGCTAAGACCGCAGTAAATAACTAAATATAAGTCCTCAATGATCAATAAATAAAGATTTTTCATTCATTAACACCACAAATATTTACAGTAACAGTTTCCATGTGTATCACAAAGCCTAAGATGTTTTCATACTTTTCACTAATCTTTCAGTTTTTCAGAACATAATAAAATAATGTACTGAAAATGCTGTCTTTACTTTCCTTTAAACCGGCATTCTTGGTTTAAAGGACTAATCGCTGCTGTGGGTGTCAGTGCTTCAAATCCAGGACTATAGTTTCAGATCATCCAAGGACACACAAATACAAAAAGGAAGTTAAAAAAAATCACTTACCAATTTAATTGCGATTAGCAAAAGTAATAAATAAATTGATCAGTGAAAAAAAAAAATTCTAAACCGAAGAAGGTTTCTTTTTTTAAAACCTGGAATAGTGTGTTTAAAGAAGCATTTAGGATCCTTTTTTTCATTGGTGTAGCTGTAGTTTGACACCACAGTTTGACAGTTTTTAATTAGAGTCATTTTTAATTTGTGTGAAAAGGGCTGTGAAAGTTTGGGGGTTTATTAGATTTTTTATTTTTTTACTGCAATTTAGTGTGGGGGGCCGGGGGGGGTTCAATCTCATGCATTCTTTCATGTGTCAGTGAACATCCTGTGCAACAGAAACTCTAATCCATCAGTCCATAATTAACCAACACCAACACTCAGTGGAAACTTCGCAGTGCATCTCCAGCCGTCCGTGCTCCGGATCCACTTGTTGTGCATGCTTTCAGCCGCATGTCCTGCTGGACGCAAGTTTCCGTGGTGATGCTCATACTATATCTCCTAGGTAACGCCTGCCCTCAGAACGGCAACAGGCGGGGAGTCAGTGCACGTCTCCGGAAGCTCTTCCTGTGCTCTGCTGCCAAAAAGCCGTCTGCCACCATCCAAAGCAAGTTCTCCCTGGATACACACTCCAAAGCTCACATCACCCTCTCCCCACACTGTTCTGATGCCAACTACCATTCTGAGTCTCTCTGTATTTCTTTACCTTATTTCCACCCCCATCCCCCCACCCTTCCGATTCTCTCTTGCTCACACTCTGTTTTTCCCCTGATAGAAGCCCTAGGATATGCCTGGACCCGGTGCGCTGCTACACTGACGGGCTCTCCAGTTTATATTATACAGTTTGGGTTTGGATCTTATCTCTGTTGATTTCCTCTGTTTCACTCTCACCGTGTCTGTGTTTTTAAACAGGCCGGAAATCAAAGTAATTTGGCGACAGAGGGATATTATTCACTTTGAAGCCTTTCCCATATCACATTTCAGTGATTTTATCAAGTAACAAATCCTTGACATGAATGCTGGTGTTGATTCCAGTACAAGGTACTGCATGGGCTAGAATTGTAAATAGTTAATTAAATGTGGCTCTACTTAATGAGAAGCTTTATTTACAGCCAGTCCTATTATTCTACAGCCTTTCCTGTTTCAGTTCATTGACATATGCATTATCGAGCTGTATACCTGCTTTTCATGTTCAAAATGCTGACAGCAGCCCCTCTCATCTGATCTTTGTTCATAGTAACGATGTAAATTTGAGCCTCCAACTTGAAATACTACCAAGTTGGATGTTGTTCTAGCTTATCAAAACTGCTTGGAAAGAGTAACGATGAATTTACCACCATGCTAAAATAACTTACTTTATCTAAAATATCAGAAGTGTGTGTGGGGCAGTACCTTTCTCAAGGGTACCCCTGGCAGTCCTGGGATTTGAACCCACAACCTTCCGCTCACAGGGCCAACTCCCAAACTACTAGGCCACCAACGGCCTTACTTAAAAGACAACCACCGTTCTTTCATTGCAAAGTACAATAATGGCACAGTCATTGAAAACCTAAACTCTAAAATCTACATGCCACTGCCAGCTGTAAGAATGCATTGTGGGTAAAGCATGGACAGACTAAGTATTTGAGTCAATAATTATATTATGGTGTCATCCTTTAATAACATTAACCAAGCTAATTGTTTTGTTCCATTAGCCAGTGGTGAAACATGAAGCGTATATGTCTTTTCCAGCTCACATTTGAGCCATTAGTCTTCCTTGCAGCAAGAGTTACAGTTATCACCATAACACACAGCCCCATGATCACACACGAACAGGAAACGTAAAAAATTTAATAAAATAGGATTACTCAGTTTTTATATTTCAGATTAAGTGAGACACATGGACAGAATGCGTTCCCTTGTACTCTGATGTCATGTTACAGCCCTAAACCAAATAGTGCTGCATATAGTCTTTCTGTCAACAGACGCAGGAGTAGATTTTGTTTCAGAATTCTGTTCACTTATATTGGCCACATCAGCGTAGCTCTATTTCTGTGTGTCACTTTGCTTGAAGAGAAAATGGTGCTATTGGAGGCTGGTGGAGGCTTCAACAGTGATGGCTAGTCATAATATTGGATGAGAACTAAAACAATTTCGATCACACGCTGTAGCATTACGTTTGAGAGTGCTTTCTCAACTACAGCACTGAAGCTTTGAAATTAAATGTCAAATCAAGTCAAGTAGGTTTTTATTGTCATTTCTACCAAATACACATAGAGTACATACTAAAAAATGAAACAGCGTTCCTCCAGGACCATGGTGCAACACAAGAGCAGAGCAGAAAAGCACAGAACAGACGAGCAAACAGGACGGAATGTTATGTTTTATACAGAATGTGCCTAAAAAAGGTCACACAAATGCTGAGGTCTGCTTATACCTAAAGACTACAAGAAGCTAACAGAAACATCATTTATTTGTTATAAAAACAGAACATGGTTAGGCTCAAATGGTTATTGAAGGCAATGTCAAGCAAAATATAAAATGACAAAGCCAGAATATTTATATGCTGTTGCTGATTGTAGGTCAAACTATTATTATAGGTCAAAATAATACGCTTCTAGCAGTTTGCTTGTAGTAAGAAAAACAAATGCAAATGAGAGTGAAAATGGTCTTGAATTCGGTCAATTTGTAAACAATCTTGACGGAGCCCGTTTTCTTTAGAGATGATTTTGAAAAACTTTTCTAGGCTAATGAGCAACAGCCGCTCTTTTTCTTCTCATGCTTTTGCCACTTACAGATATGTAATATTATGTAATTGTCCTCAGTAAATAAATAAATAGCCAAGTATAATATTTTTGAGGCAAGGGAGCAAGAAGGAAAGTGCGAGAAAAACATGTGCAACAATACAACAGGACAAGGCAACATTTGGTGTAGCCGACAAAAGCAGCTGTAGTACAAGTTTGAAAGAATGTGGTATTTTGACAGATACTGTATTGAAGTCATTATTTCAAATATGGAGGGTGCAGCAATAAATAATCATTTTGCAGCAGCAGGACAGATAATGTGCAGCATATAGTAAAAGGTATTTGGGGTATGCAATGAGTTGGGAGAAGGCAGAATTCAGGTGAGGTGTGCATTTGTGTACATATGTGTGTGTGTGTGTGTCTGTGTCTGTGTGGGTGGGTGCTTGCTTTTTGATGTAGCCACTCACCATCACTGTGTACTCTTACAGGTTAGTAGAGCCATAGTGGGTTGCAGCCTCCCTAAACATGTGCTAGTTTGTGTGTTCTAAACTGTCTTGAAGAGAAGAGATGGCTCCAGGGGTCACATTTCAGTTTATTTGATGTACTTTTAAGCAGCAATAAATTCATCTCATGGAATTACCAGAGTTTAAATATGTTTCCCACTATTAGAATGTAGCAAATATATTTCCCACTAGAATGGAAATCAGCCAGTTAGAGTTCAGAACAGGAGATCTTCATTTTGTAAATAAGGATTATCTACATTTTCTGCAGACCTGGATATTGTTAAATGTGAGAAAACATGAACGACTATTTGCCCTTTTGAGGCATACAACTCTACAGAACACTACCTTTGAAAGACTCACCTTAAGTAGAGATATTTACTGTGGTCCAGTGCCCCAGCAGACACCAAAGCCCTGGATTATCAGCTCTAACAGGAGCTGAAGGGTGCTGGCCCTTTACTCGGAACTCATTTTAGCTTTTATCAGGTGTCTAATGGGATGTGGAGATGGCAGGGTTCAGCACACATGGAGGAGAGATGTATTTGGAACACTGAGCAGGAAGGACGTTGTCCTGTTTACACCTATCACTGTGCTTCATGCCCAGTGGCCACAAGCGGCTCTGCTTCAAACGCATGTCTTGGTTGTTCAGCAGTTTTGTCAGCATCTTTGATGGTTATCAAAATAATGGAAACTCTTTATTTTATGATATTACATAACTCTTATTATGTTAGTGGCCTGTCCTTGTCATCATAAAAGTGTTTTTTCGAAAAGCATATTCATATTTCAGTATGTAGTGTGAGATTGCTTTAATTTTGTTTTGTTTATAGTGAGAATTTAGCAGGTCTTGAGTGGTACTGAGAGTTTATTACCCACTATATGTTTGTGAAAAAATTGCACGATGTTTAGCGGAGCTACTTACACAGATTTTATTTAATGCAGCTGTTTCTTTTTTTTTTATCAAAATATTTTTCAACTGATTGTTGAACAGTTCTAAACAATGAACGCATTTCTAAACTTGAAATAAGAAAATGTGTAGCAATGGTGCTTACACTACTGACTGATATGAGCTACCATTGTCTGCCATTGTTAGGTTTGTGTGAAATGTTGACGCATGTCAAACATATGAGACGAACAGGTTTCTGGTGTCTACCAGAGTGTGAAACCTGTATATTTAAGTGTTAAGACAGTGAATAAAGCATTGCTCCAGTGAGTGTATGTTCAGTTTGTACCTGTTGTGATCTCTTAAAGCTTCTGATGTGACTCTTAGCTGTTGCCCAGAGTTGGGAATTGGAGTGACTGATTTGTTTGTGTGTGTTTGTCTTCCACAGACAGTGTCGAGGATGAGCTGGAGCTGTCGGCTGTGCGTCACCGCCCTGAGGGCTTGGAGCAACTGGAGGCTCAGACACGCTTCTCTCGTAAAGAGCTGCAGATCCTCTACCGCGGCTTCAAGAACGTGAGCTAGCGCTTCAGTCATTAGCGTAGAAAGAACACATACTGAACAAGGACTTTTTATAAAAGTTCAGTCAACCATGATTGAAAGCTGAGTGGATGTAGTCTTTACGGCTCGTTTGTAACAAATTAAACTTAAGAATAGAGATCCTCATGAATGGAATTACTGGGTTGATGATAATTATTACATTTAATATTAATTTAAAATTAAAATATGTTTTCGTTCTAGACTTTACTTGTTGAAAGTACTCTCTATAACACAGCACTATGAAACTGTCTTGTGTTCACTGTGCTCTAAAAAAATAAGATGATTAATTGATTTTACACAGACCTTAAAATAAGACATTATCATAAATGTCACTTAATGTATTTTAAATTATTTAACAGACGATATGCTATTTTATAGTGGACCATCTTAAATAATTTTCGTCCATGATTTCAATTTTATTTGCGATTTTCATATGTTTACTTTAGCAAATAAACAGAAATTCTGCTTTTCAGTGTGCACGAGTGTGTTCTGTAGGCAATGTGTATATGGCCTTCAGTATATATATGTGTGTGTGTGTGTGTGTGTGTGTGTGTGTGTGTGTGTATATATATATATATGTATGTTATATGTATGTGTATATATGTATGTATGTATATATATATATATAGTAAATCTTGCTAATGTGCCTCTAATTTTAAGAACAAAGGGCAAGTGCCTTCGAATGTTAGCTGGGGATCATGCCAGACACGGCTATCTGAAAGTGATATTGCACATTTTCTTCTAATCAGGTCAGGTAAAGGTCTCCAGAGTAGCCCTGCGGCAGAGAAGATGTCCTTTGTCACCTCTGGTGCACAATGGAATGAAACAACACCCAATTAACTCGACCTAAATTGTCAGGTGGCAAACTGTGAGGGTGGCATATGAATCCTACATTATCACACTGCTGAGGGATAAAGTAGGGGACACCCACAAGACTACAGTACTGTGCAAAAGTCTTAGGCACCTACGAAAACAATATTTAAAAATGTTCACATGATCAGTGTGTGTTCCTTTTTCACATGGATATTATTAAATATACCAAATAAACCTAACTGGAATAAATACTATTAACATGACATAGTAAATAGTGATTGTATGTTCAGTATATTTGTGTATTCTGTTTGGAAGTCTAGTATTACTTCCATTAGAAACCTGGTTTACTCTATCAGCTCATCAGTAAATTAGATCAGGAGCTGCTGTTGGAATTTCACAAAAGTTCATCCTCTCTTGGAGGAACCGAGGAGAAATCGAGGAGAACCCGTGTTCTCCTCACCAGCTCACACAATTCCAGCTACTTTTTTTTACAAACAAAACAAATATTGATACTTTTTACTGCTTTATTGTTTGCTATATTTTTTTCAGATGTTAACTTTGGTAGCAGAAAGACAAATTACCAGACACTGAAAAAATGTCTTTAAACAATTTGCATAGGTGACTAAGACTTTTGCACAGTTTTGTATACTTCAGCACCTCATCCAAATAGTGCCTAACGTATTTAGTGGAACGTTTCGGTCTTTTGAATAGGAACACTAACCAAGGATTGAACTCCATCTTGTTATTCCACCTTGGAAAGTCAGAGATTTTTGCAAGCCATGATTTCTGATTTAATGGCCCTCAGTGTAACATAAAAAAATGAAATTAAAGCATGTTTCACTTAAGCAGCCTTTAAGTTAAGTTTGTATACAGGGGTGGAAATGTTCAGTTAAAGCATACTTAAGTATTATACTGTGTCAAAATCTGTGGAGCAAAAATTTGAATGGAAGTTACAAAGCGTCTACTTCTAAGCATGCTCTGGTACATAGAAGTATAAAGTAAATAGGTTAACACATCCAATTAAGTGATATCATTTACTTTAATGTTGGACAGCTGAACACTGTGCAGCCTGAATCTGCCTTGACTCAACCCATTTCAGCAAACTGTGTGGTGGCTTATGAGCAGTACTGATCCTTGCGCAAAGATTAATTAGCAACTTCATGGGTGAATTCAGACCGAAAAAACTGGACTTGCATGATAAAAAAGGAAACGCATCTTTCGTTTGAGATTTGTAACAAGTGCTTTGGAAGTCTAAGTGAAAATACAAGGATTAAAAAAGTTTTTTTAAGTAAGAGTACAAGTATTCAGTTTCAAAAAAAAAGTTTTTGTTACAAAAAATGTTTAATATAGCAACAAAGTTCATTTGCTGGAAGATATACCACTAAGCTAAATACATGAGGATAATTGGAAGACTAGGTCAGTTTCTGTGCTGTAATTTTAAACAGTTGAAGTTTAAGCCAGGAATTCTCGTAATTACACTTGATTTCATTTTACTTCATAAAATGGGCAAAAAGTTTTGAAAAGATTTGAATAGGTTTAACTTTTAGAGCATTCAGATATTTCTTGTATTTAGCGCTCTGGCCCATTCATGTAATTGTCATTGTCAACCATTGTTCAGCAATTTTCTCCTCTCTCTGTTTTGGACAATGGCTTCTATTAAGTGCTAAAAGCCTCTCTCTTTTTAGTCAAGCAGTTCATCGGGCACCTGTCCAATTCGCTCTAAGTGATCAGGTGGTCTTTAAAGGTTTATAGATGGCATTTTAGATGGAAGGTGTTTCTTTCGCTTTCAAGCCTAGCACAAAGACAGAAACAGGGTAATGTGCCACTGGCCCCCTCGCTGCAGAGGGCCATATATAGTCTTGCTTTTAAAACCTCTATGACAGTTATAGTCATAGGAATTGGCCCTCTATCATGGACATCTCAGTCTGGACTTGGATCAAAGGATACCAGTTCTCATATCTGGTGAGGAAAACAGGGTCGTATTGTGTGGTTTTATCCGAAACAGTGCTTATGAAAAACACAGTTAAGACTTTAGCAATGTTGAGTTCAGGTTTCTAGATTCTCTAGACTCTGAACTCTTGTTTTATCCTTAGTATTATTTGATCTCTGGGTCAAACCTGGGTCCACTTTGCTTCAGAGTACTTTGGACATAATCCAGTTAAAAATATAAGATAAATTATTTAAAAAATATGAACTGAAAACTAGGAGGGGGGGGGGGGGGTTAGGGGTTCATTTCATTATCATTTTAATCGAATACAAATGCTTGTTACATGACAGACTGATACTAAAAAACAACTAGATTTTAAATATAACTTATTATTAACTGAACTAAGAGTTCAGCCCCTCATTGGTTCAGTGTTGGCTTATTGTGATTTTTGTATACAGGACCCTACATGGAAGCATGGAAGTTTTACCTTGCTTATTCAAAAAAATGCCTGACCACATCAACCATGTCTCTGAAAATATATTATCCACCTGAGAACACATCCAGATTTCTTCCATTTAAAATGTTTAGAAGTGAAGTTGGGATTTACTGAGGACCGACTGCTTCACTTATATTCGTATTTAAGTAGTCTTGCGGTTACTTCACAGAATAGTGTACAGTAATCCACCCAGGAATGAATTGTAATCGTAGTAGTATTAACCCTCATGCTTCATGTTTGGCTGTGAAAGGTGTACCAAATGCTTAGCTGCCTCAGCAAATATCCTGTTTTTAAATTTTACAGGGAAGAATAAAAATTTGACTTCATCCTAGTTTTCATTCATCCAGGCTATGGCACACAGGCCCCCTGGGCCTCCTTTCTTTGTTCACCCATCTGTTTTAACATTTCAAGGGTATGTAAACAGCACTTCCCCCTAAAGCATCATATAATATCACTTTACCACTCTGGAAACCTGCCATGCTAGTCTCTACCTCTAACTTTATTTCAAAGCGCAACCCTGTTACTATGTAAGCTAATTATTGAATGATCATGGATGACTAGACAGAAAAATACTTTTAATTACGCTCTGTTTATTTATAAACTGTAATGAGCCTTATGTTGCTCCTCCAGTCTGAACGATGTTAATAGAACTTTTGACTGGTAGGCAGCTGAAGTAGTTGATGGCATTGTGAGAAAACCAAGATCTCTTTAGATGGTAATTACTCCGACTCCATCTCATCTCGAGAGCCAGAGGATGACAGTTACACAAAACATTCTCTTTTAATTAACCAGCACTCAGTACAACAACAAAGCCCCTCATACGCCGCCCCCAGTCACAGTTGTGTGTTGTTAGATTAGTCACCGTTAGCTGTTGTGGGGTGTTTATTTCCCTGCCATCGCACCATCTAATTTGAAGATTCTGTAGATTCGTTCTCAAGGTACCACTCAAGATGACCGTTTTGAGTATGATAATGCATGATGGATGAGAAAAAGATCTGAGTGGTGGTTTCTGAGTGTACTCATTAATCATGGCAGTTCATGACTTGTGGGATCTGAAAATGGCCTCCAAATATGCCCCCAAAACATGATTAAAATAATATGGATATGTAGCACCTTTTATGTGTACAACACTCAGTAATAGAGCTAGTTTTGGAAATAAATAGAGCAAGCTGAGGTTTTTCATGAATGGATTTGTTTTTCTCTTCACCATAGCCATGCATCTGCACCCAGTACTCCTCGTGTAGGCACAGTTTTAACACAGTGGTAGTGTAGTGGATTGCAAAGATGATGCCATGGGGGGGCAGCAAGTAAAACCACAAATATACACACAGACACATACTTTTTATTTCACTACAGAGTTTAGACTACAAAAAATAAAACATTTATGTGTTACAAAATGTGGCATAATGTCAATTAATCGTGAACATTTTCCCATTTAGCTTCATCATTCATTCATTCATTTTCTGGAAGCGCTTAATCCATACTTGCGTCACGGATACCCGGGGCCTATTTATGGGCGTACATACACACACCATTCACTCACACACGCACACCCACAATTTAGCAATCCCCAGTTCACCTGACACGCATGTCTTTGGACTGTGGGAGAAACCGGAGGCTCCGGAGGAAACCAGTGCCACCATTGGTGAACATTCAACTCCACACACACACACACACAGCTAGGACTGCACCTCCGTGGGGCCCCAAATATAAATCATTTTGTGTTATCAGTGCTATGACAGGTTGTAAATGGAATTTCAGATAATCATATTATCATTAGCACATGTTTTAGCTTCAGTAAACCAGAATTAGGCCAGAAGCTGACCTTGGAACTGTACTTTAGCTTGGAACCACTGACCTCCCTGTGACCCTGGCTTCATTTCTGCAGCTTCACTGTGCTGATTAGTATGTCAGCCAGGTGATGTCAGTGACAGTGTAATTGGGATATCCCTGCTGGAATAGTTTCTTATCGTTCTGTCTGTTTCTGCTGACTTGCTGTTATTCTGTAAACTCATTCATAGTAATGTCCAAACTAAAACCCTTCCCAGAATGAGCACTGCAGCACTTGACCAGGACTGAAGAAATGCAGTAGGCATATAGTGGTATATTAGGCAGTAGGCGGTATTGGTACAAGGTAAAGTGGCATTTGGCAGATGCCTTTTTCCAGAGTGACTTACAGTCATGACAGCCACCCTGGAGACACTGAGGGTTAAATGTCTTGCTGAAAAACACAATGGTAGAAAGTGCGGGTTCAAATCTGCAACTCTGTGGTCATCAGGTTCACAGATAAGTCTTTTACCCACTGGGCTATTACCACCCCTGCTACAAGCCTAAGCAACACACAATAAGATCTACAACAACTAGACTAGTACTTTATACATTTTTTAAATTAATTAGATCGACTTTAGTTAATTAGTGTTATTGTGTTATATGGAATTTGTTCCCACAACTTTCCCTCAAGTTGATAATGAGGTGTGATGAACACAACCCCTGACCGTGAGAAGCTGTACTTGGATAATATACATCAATATTATAGGTAAATAGAAGATAAGGGTTTTAAATATCAAAGACTTTAATTATTTGTTGGAAAGGGATGCAAAAAATGTATTTCAAAACATATTCACATGATTTAGTTTGATACGTTGAAACAGTCCAAAGAAGTAAAAAAGTTGTGGTACATTGCAAATATTTTCAAAATGATAATGAATATATGTCTGCAGTTAGTGTTTATATATACAGTGGAGGAAATAATTATTTGACCTCTTGCAGATTTTGTAAGTTTGTCCAATGACAAAGAAATGAAAAGTCTCAGAACAGTATCAATTTAATGGTAGGTTTATTTTAACAGTGACAGATAGCACATCAAAAGGAACATTGAAAAAATAACTTTAAATAAAGAATAGAAACTGATTTGCATTTAATTGAGGGAAATAAGTATTTGAACCCCTACCAACCATTACGAGTTCTGGCTCCCACAGAGTGGTTAGACACTCCCACTCAATTAGTCACCCTCATTTAAGACACCTGTCTTAACTAGTCACCTGTATAAAAGACACCTGTCCACAGAATCAA
>JBBJLR010000013.1:12099210-12127199 GCA_037577145.1 Brachypetersius gabonensis | reverse complement strand
AGCGGAGGCAGCTGGTTCGTATAAATGTAAGTAATGTTAATAAAATTATTTTACTGATGTACACTGCGGTAAAACCGCTGATATTTTGACGGCTGGAGAATCGCGAGCAAATGTTAGTCCGTCACTTCCACTAAGTGCGAAACGTTAGTGTTCTGTTTAGGACAGCACTGACCCGCAGCAGTGCGCAATACAGAAGGCAGTGCGCACTACGCACTACGCACTACACCTCAGTGCACTGACGTAGTGCGCGGTTTCGGACACACTCTGTGTTTTCCCATCTGCAGCAATTGTTGCCAAGCATAAAACCTACATTTTCACTATCATAACCACCAAGAAATGAAAAAATTCAAACATATTGTGTGTTAGGAAAGTGTAAGGAGTAAAATGCATGCACTTATTTTGCAGGGAAAAATTTGGGATTAAACGGGTTCATCACTTTATTCTTTTTGTGCGTCTATGCGGGTAGGAGTTGGGGGGTCCTGGCTTGTCATGGACACAGGCAAGGGGGGCTTCAAGGAAAAAAGGTTGGGAACCACTGTATTAGACCATCTTACAGGCAATTTTCCTTAATAATAGCAATTTGCTGGTAGTGTAGGCTAAATAGACCTAAAGACTAAAGAGCCTTTGCAGATTTTCCACTGCTGTTCCTTTGGTCTTCTGCCGGCTATTGTGTAGACAACCAGAGTGAATGCTGTAATTGGGCTGTTTACCTTGCCCTAAAAAACAGGAGCTGTGCAATAATAACTGCACTTCCAAGCTATTCTACCCTGAACTCCTGCATAAAACTGCAGGAAAAAACGCACTGAATAGAACCCAGATGGACTTTTCAAGATATCGAAATATCTCTGCAGCCATCGTGCTGAGACTTCAGTGTTTCCAGCTGCTCTGTAGTGGATAATGAATTGGAGCTACTTACTGTTCCTAGTGCTTCAGGATGATAATGGACACACTAATGCATGTGCAAAGTCTGTCCCTGGTGTGTAATTAGGCTTCTTTTGAGATCATTTCTGTGTTCATAAAACAGACTGCTTTTTAAAAAGCACCAGCATAATGTTCTTTGATTAGATTTGCTCTTTGGTGGAGTTTTGGAAGCTGAGAGAGCATCAGCATTAAGTAGCAATAAAAGCCAACAATGCTTTCAATTTCCCAAAAGTGTTGTATCTGGACAATGATCATCTCACAGTGATATTCCTGCCGCAGCTCTTATGATTAGGCAGTCTTTATTTACTAATGTAATTAAACCAGAGGGGTCAATATCCTTTTTTTCACTTTGGAGTGGTCAGATGATATGTAGCTTTCCTACAATAAACCCCATGCAGTAGTGTTGTGTTTATTTAAACTCAATTCAAGAAAACAGTTATGAGAGTCCAGCTGAGGTGATGCAAAACTTCACTGAAAAGCTACATTTTGTTGTCCTCAACTACTCAAACTATAAAACAATATCAGTTACGTAGAAGTAAGACTCTACTAAATGCAAGTTAAGCTATACATAGTTAATTAGGCTGCAGGCCGTTTCCTGTATAATCATTTTAAAGTTATTTCTATTATTTATTAAAAGAAATTGCAGTTGCGTTAATTGCTTCTGTTATCATGTAAATATGCAAGTCTCTAATAAATAAACAAATAGATAATGAATCTTTTGCGTCATCAGTGATGTTTAATTAGTTCTACACTCTTGTGAAATAAAGGGAACTTCACACATTGCCCCAAGTGGAAAAAAATACTGTTGACATCCACTGTTTGAGAATATTCTCAAGTCCATAGTTCTAAACTATACTTTTTTAAAAGCACCAGCTGACACTTTCAGTTTGTAGCATTAACATATCAATACAAACAGCAGCACAAATATGACCTTTTACGGGCCACTGAAAGTCAGGTGGAGATGGATTTAGTCTAAAACCCCAGCGTTCTTATGTCTTTGCTGGTATTTTCTCTTCCTTTGTATTAATGATGCTCCGCTGAGCCTGCCTTATCTGTTAAGCACTTGGGTAAATTCCATTTGAGCGCTCTTGCTATAAATCAGGGGCGAGCCTCGCCATTCATTACAGCCGCTGAATCAGCTATAATGATTCAATGAAGAATAATCATCTCTCACAACACGGCAAAACATGAATAAAGCCTCCAGACAACAATGGCTCCCTCAGTCCTTGTGGGAGCAGCTCTGTGGAATGAGATCCCATTATTGCACACATGTAGTTTATAGCACATTGTACTCATGTATAAAAATGACACATTTCCTGAGAGGCACAGTTTAGCTGTTCAGAAAGAGGCTTGGAAAAGAAGTCATTCTATGATATAGTTCATATATAATTTCTGTTACATTGGGCACAGGTTCTGTATTGTGGATATTGTTCAAAATGTGTCTTTCCATTCTATGAATCTATTTAATGGCGCATGTTAAAGTAATGATTTCCTTTCTTACAGGAATGTCCAAGCGGTGTGGTCAACGAAGACACATTCAAGGACATTTACTCTCAGTTCTTCCCACAGGGAGGTCAGTACATCTGTGGATATTACCCACCATTTCCTCTTACATATACAGTCACATTCACTTGAGTTACAGCACTGTGCCTTCCTGTTTAAAGAAAGCCATAATGGTAGTGTAGCATGCAGTCAGAGTGACGATAATTTATAAGAAAAGAGAGCAATAAAGCAGATGTATCAACTGTACTGGTACTGGAGTCACAATGTTGCCTCTGTTTATACAGTCATATGCACAGGTTTACTTGTTTTCTAAAGGATGATAAATAAATACCTCGACTGCTTTCAAGAAAAAAAACATAAAACGTGTCATAATTTTGGAAAAGTCCCATTGATACTATTCGTTAAAATGTGCAGCAGTGTCCTCATAGTTGGTGTGTATGTAAGTTTACAAAACATTTTACGTCTAGACGTGCGCAAATATTTGCATATGATCAAATAAAGCTTAACAGTATGTGATTTGCTGGGTGTCTGAAAGAACAATACAAAAAAAGCGAAATCCTAAAATGTGGTTTTTTTTATTTACAGTACTGTACTGGACTGCTTTTGGTGTAACTTTAAGGGAAGAAAGCAGAACTCAGCAGTAACACTTACATTCATCGCTGCGATACCAATTGTGATGTCATGATACATATACATATATTAAAATCACTTAGTATTGTGTAGGTTCTCCCTCAAGTCACCAAAACAGCCCTGACTCTGGGGGTGTGCTGTGGTATCTGCCAATGAGAAGTTAGTAGAAGATCCTTAAGTTCCTAAAACTTTTAAGTTGCCAGATGGGCCCTCCAGGGATCAGACTAGTTTGTCCGGCACATCCCACAGACTCGATTGTATTGTGATCTGGGGAATCTGGAGGTCAGTATCTTATCATGACACACATCACCCACATAAATGACTGGATCCAAGGTTTCCCTGCAGAACATCACGCTGCCTCCGCATACACACCTTCTTCCCTTAGTGCATTCTAGTGCCATCTCTTCCCCAAACAAGCGAAACTCATGCATCCAGTCATGCACATGAGGTAAAAGAAAATGGGAAGATGGACCGCCTCATTAATTTGCTTCATAGTCCAGTTCTGATGCTAAAATACTCGATGTAGGAGTTTTGGTAGTGGGCAGGGGGTCAGCATGTGCACACTGACCAGTGTACAGTTACACGGCAAGGCCACAGCACAGGCCAGCCTTTGCTCTTCACAGGCATTAGCGAGCGCCAGTTGGTGGTTATCCTTCATTGGACCACTTCTGGTACTTTCCACTGCACTGTAGTGACTCCCGAACAGACTTTTTTTTGGAGGTGCTCAGATGCCTCAGATTTTCCTGCTTCCAACACATCAACTTGAAGAACTGACAGTTTACTTGCTGCTTACCTCCTGACAAAGTAATGAGGGAATCATATTATTCCCTTGAATTCTCAGTGGTGTTAATAGTATGGCCAGAACAAGGCTATGAATTCCTATCACTAATTAAAAACTTCCCCAGTGAAAAAGGATATGGCAGTGCTTGATCCCATTCAGGCATAAATATTGTACTAGACTTGTCAGTAGGTTGTAGTTTGTTTCTGTCTATTAAGCTTTGATATCTGACAGCTAGTCAGAGAAATAGACTGAGGTAATTCTGGGATTTGCAGTTCCAGAGTTTCTCTTATGACAAAACATTTGAGGATAGGATTCACTCTAAAGCCTATCAAACTGAATACTGCAAAAATCCCCCTCCTCCGTTCCATTCTGTTTTATGAATAATAGGAAAAAACACATAGCAGTGCTTTACTGGAATTGTGCTGTATGCAAAATAATGCTACCAATATTGAATTAGGCTACAGGCATTTCTCTCCAAAAAGAGAGAATTTCATTTCTCTCCTCTCTCTCTCTCTCTAACCATGTATAGAATTGTTTAGTTCTTATTTGGATTAATAAGACTGAATATCATTAACATTTGAATAAACTGGGCAATTCTTTATTTTTGAGAGTCTCCTTTGTGTTTATACAACATTCAACTGAAAATTTTTTAAATCCAACTGAACATTACATTGAAGGTAATAGATTATATTAGGGCAATAGAGCTTCTTTTACAATGTCAGTCACCCAGCAAATGATGATACATTGCAGTTGTCTAAGCTGTTGTTATCAGTCAACACTAAATTGAACAATAGTATTGTTATGTGAACTATAAGCAAAGTATAATCGGGCCTTAATGTTCACGAGTACAAAACGGAGGCAATAGTCTATAAACTGCACAGCTTTAACTGATTAAGCTGGTTTTGCTTACTGTTTCAGATGCATCCACATATGCACATTTTCTGTTCACTGCGTTCGACACAGACCACAACGGCTCAGTGAGTTTTGAAGTAAGTAACTATTTATTATTAAGTGTTTAATATTTCAAGCTAAAGCGTGCTGTGAAGTTAGAATACCCAACCTCACAATGATCCTGTTTTTCAGAAGAAACTCTGGCTCTGTGAGCACCTGCCCAACTTCATATTTCTGCCTCATTTATTGCAGCTTTAAAACTTGTTACAGCACCACATAAAAACATGCTCTCTGGAGCGGGAGGAAGTGTCTCTGTTCTCCACACAGTAGACAGTAGACACAGTAGGAATCTGAAGCTTTATTTATTAACAACGCTTTGCATGGCCTACAGCCTGTTGGCAATTAGGGAAAATGAGAATATTATCATTTTTAATAAGCTTTAATTACCAGCTACTTGTGACTGTGTCCGCTTTTTGAGTGTCTTCAGGCCTGTTGGAGTAGAACATGCAGTCAAAAAAAAAAAAATCCTTTGTAGTTTTTTGTACTATGTGAAGCATAGAATGAATTTCAGTTGTATGCAAACGTTTAAACACCCTTGATGGAATTATATGCATTGTTGATTTGAAAAATAAGTATGCACCCTCTACAGAGAGCCAACATAAAATATGTCATTTTCTACAACTGTAACATAATAGAAACAAATAGTATAATGTGTTATATTTTATTTTTATGTATTTAATATCTTTTGCAACAGCCACTTCTTTTTCTAACATGATAAATTTATATTATGTAAGTTATATCATGGTTGTGCATCAGAATGTGCAGAGGTATGTTCTTAGAAGAGTTAAACATGTCATTAATCTGGGGGTTTGGATGCAGCTGTATGTGTCCATTTATTTCTGTAACTGAAAGTGGCTTGAATTGTTCTGTTCGTCCTTGTGTCTGAATCTGAATGCAGGATTTCGTAATGGGCTTGTCTATTCTCCTCCGAGGGACAGTCCAGGAGAAACTCAACTGGGCTTTTAACCTGTATGATATAAACAAAGATGGATATATAACAAAAGAGGTATCCTAATTTCAGCGGCAAGAAACGTACTTATGGAAAGCTATTGTCAACGTTTGAACGCTGGAAACCAATCTTTGATGATCTCTGTCACACAGGAAATGTTAGACATCATGAAAGCCATATATGATATGATGGGAAAATGCACATATCCTATTCTCAGAGAGGAAACTCCAAGACAACATGTGGAGATATTTTTCCAGGTGAGGTGATTATATTGTTGCTGTCATATTACCCCTCCTTTTTTGTTTTCGTTTGAGAACATCTGCTGTTCTTTATACTGTGTGAGCATTTTATGATGAATGGATCAATGGAAATGCTACAAAAGTACATGGAATAAGATTTTACATTAACAGACACCCTTTAGAAACGATCCCACAAAGGTTTTTTTTCTTCTTTAGGAAATCACACAAGGTTCTACGGCATCAGGCAGAGAACCCTTTCTGACGGCCTCATTTTTAAGAGTGTTCACTGGGAAATTACAGTGACAGTATATTATGTATTTATTATGACCTTAGTTATATTTTACAATGTAGTAGACACTTATATCATTATTCTCAATGATACATGGTCTAAATAGAATTCTTCACTTGTTCATCGCTGTAGTGTTCGCATGCTGCTGCAGCTCTGTGGGGTTTCTATGAGCGCTTGTTTGTGTGAAAGTGGATCTGAGGAAGAAGCTCCATGCAGACAAAGTAGCATGACTTTGTGATGAGAGTAAAAATGCTTATTTTTTGTCTTGTTTTAGAAAATGGACAAAAATAAGGATGGCGTTGTCACCATAGATGAATTTATAGACTGCTGCCAAAATGTAAGTTATGATTTTTTGTAACAATACTGTGATACGTTTGTAATAATACTGTTTTGTAATAATACTTAATACCGTCAATGACAGTTGTACTTTGATTATAGTTGCATTTTTGTCAGGTCATGCCTGTTCTAGATGATTGGTAGTGGATGATTGCTCACTGAAGTCTAGGCTGCTTCACCCAAATGATTTGTCTCAGTACTATTAAAAAGGGACCAAAAGGTGAAACAGATATGAGAAAGAAACGTTTCATTGTTACAAGACGTATGTAACTACAGTTTAAACAGACAATAACAGATTCCAGGTGTGGTTCAGTGTGTAGTTGGGTTTGGAAGCCAGCAGCTAGAGCCCCTCGCTGGGTGAAAAATCTTCGATGGCTGACACCAGGCTTGTGGGTTGCCTTATTAAAATGTAATGCCCTGTTGCTTTATGAAGCCATCCTCTCGTGTGGCACCAAGTTCAAATACGAAGTTGAAATGTCTCACCTGTGCTTATCTGTCCTCTGCAGGACGAGAACATCATGAGATCAATGCAGCTTTTTGAAAATGTCATTTAATATCTGAAGGGACGAAAAAAAAAAAAAAAAAGTCACTGGTGGCTGGCCAGCTCCGACCGGGACCTTTCTGCTCCACACGCCCTGATCCCCTCATGAAGACAAATGCATTTGAATGGAACTCACACAGTCAATCCATAAAACACCATTCTCTCAGACTCAAAGCGCATTCAGTTTCCTCTCATTACAGCCCCTGTTAAAGGGCTTCATTTTTAAAAACAGAGGTTATTACTTTCAAGGATTCTGTGCAAACACTACATCACACGCTCCATTTTTTGTTGAATGATAGCTCATGCTGGAAAGGCTTACTTTTAAAGGGCCCATATCCTATTTTTCCCTTACTTTGTTTGTTCATTTCAGTATTACATGATTATATTACAACCTCTCTTTTCCGTTATGATGAAACAGGCTGTTTTATTAATATGCTTGACCGTAAATGGCCTCTGTTCTGACTGGCTGCACTGTATTGTGTCTCCTTCAAAAAAACAGCAGTCCAGACCAAAACACTCCTTATAACAGTGAGAGCGCCTAAGGGCTGAATGAGCAAATATACACAATGTGGTAAAAAGTATCGGGACGCCTGATATTGCGAATGTAATGACGATGCAATTAAATGCATAAACTTTAATATGGAGTCGGTCCCCCTTTGCAGCTATAACAGCTTCTACTCTTCTTGGAAGGCTTTCCACAAGATTATGGCGTTTCTGTGGTAATTTGTGATAATTTCCCATTCATTCTGCAGAGCATTTATGAGATCAGGCACTGAAGTTGGACGAGAAGGCCTCGCTCACAGTCACTGTTGCAGTTCATCACAACATTGTAGGATGGGGCTGAGGTCAGGTCATCTACACAGAACCCATGCAACCATGTCTTTATGGAGCTTACATTGCACCCTGGGGCACAGTCATGCTGAAATAGAAACGGTTCTTCCTCAGACTGTGTCCACAAAGTTGGAAGCATAATTATGTTGTCCAAACTGTCATAGTATGCTGTAATATTAAGACAGCCCTATAGGGTTGTATAGGGGCAAAAGTGTCCAAACACTTTTGTCCATATAGTGTATGTTAATGCTTTCTGTCACAAAATCAGTGAAATTAAAATGGGAAAGTGTTGACTGGGTAGTGAAAGCTACATTTTGAAACTTATTTACAAACTACATGCAGTAAAATTCCATAGGTCCCCTTAAATTTCCCGAATATTATCATCATAATACATTTAAACCATCTGCCTTTTTTCTGACACGAGATTGCACGAGTTGCATAAAGACGATAAACAGAAATAGCCTTTATTTCTGTCTCCAGGATGAAGCTGAGAAGTGTAGGATTAGCCTTAGCCAGTTTGACTCTAGGCATAGCATGTTTTTGTAAACACAGTGCATGAGGATACAGGTTCGGGCTGTCCTTACTAGAGATATTCTTCCTTTAACTATAAATGTGACCATTTCGAAGCTTTCTAGTGAATGAGAACCTTTAAGTTTCTTTGCTACTTTTTTAATCAACCCTTATGAACTTGCACATATGCAAGCTGTGACGAAATACTTCAATTCCTACAGAAACATTCCAGGATGACACTGCAGAAGTTCCAGCCAGAAGTCAGAATACATATCCAGAGATATGAGAAAGAGATTCTGTATAATTTTTTTAATGTATTTAATATAGATATAAAGAGTTTTTCGACTTCTGTTCACGTTTATTTGCCAACCAGAACAAAATAATAAATAATATGTACATGAAATAATAGATTCCAGGCTTGTTATCATATGTTGAGTCGGGTTTGGAAGCTAGTGGCTACAAGCACATGGAGTGTTATAGATTTATTATAGGAATAATACTATCAGAATCATGCTGCTTATATGTATATATCTAAAGTCCTATATTTAGAAAAAATCACATGCTGTTATGTTTACATGTATGTTTTCAGGCACTGTGTCACTGTTCTCAGAGCAACAGTATTACAACTGGCTTTTATTTTCTCAGAAATCAAACAATATTTGGTTTTCAGCGCTGCAGAATTTGGTTTGAGGCTGTTTCATTTATTTTGTGGTGGAAAATGATTTTGTCAGTATTTGTCTGTCTGTTAAGGGTGAGTCAGAGGATCGGCGCTGATGTGTGTATTCTGTCAGAGGTTCTGTAAGTTCTGTAAAAATGATTCAGGTTGTTGTTTCTTTCAGGTTGTTGGAAATGCCAGTAGAAGTACATGATCATTTTTAAGACAATTTCTAGCCCATGAACATTACATGGCTCTTTCATTACACACTTTCTATGAAGTTTGAAGCATCCTTTCATGTCGTCTCTTTTATGTTGTTCCAAGGCAGATTCATCACCCCCCCTCCTCAGTCTGCTTTTTTCTCTTTCATTCCTCCTGTTTTCCGGCATTAGTACTGATTAGCTTCCACTGTCTAAATCAAAGACACAGGGCTGCGATTGGCTGTTCTGCAGACTGAGCAGCAAGCTTGCTGGGTAGCAGATGTATGCTTTCCGTCACCCAGTTGCACCCAAGAGCATTTGGAGTCCAAATCAACCTTTGCGACGGCTACGAACTACAGTTACCACCAGCAGCGTGTTTTATTTTGTTGCTCTTGGTTCTTCTGTGAAAAAAACCTGTTTTGCATAAAAATGCTGTGTAACCTTCTATGGCTCTTTTGCAATTTCTGTTTTATTCATGCACCTAAAATGTAAACAAATCTACACCTTTGTGATGCTTTGTTCCATTTATTAAGTTATATTTTCCTGATTTGTTGGTAGACAGGGGAAATGTTTAATGAAGTAAATAGCAGCTCTGTTCTAGTTTAATTGTTATTTTCTGAGAGTTAAAGGGGCACACAACTTAACACCCTTCACTCTTTAAGCAAATTGAGTTCATAAGACTGAGAGGGATATTGACTTGGTGCCACCTAGGGGTGACATGATGTACATGCAAACTGCATCAAAGGTCCAAAAGCGTTAAAATAAAGATAAATAATGAGCTTATTTAGGTTTGGAAACTGTTCAATATTTGTTTTAAATCTGCTTTCTTATAACATTCTTCCAGCTGCCTTCGGAAACATGATGTCATAGCACATATGCTGTAGAGCCCGAGATATTGAACATGGGAATTCCTGTAGGGATAGCGTGTGAAGGACTGGCAGTTGCATGTTTTTTGAATGAAGCTGAACGCTTCACTTTGCTCGTGATTGGCCCTTAGTGGGGGGTAGTATTGAATGAAGCTGATCTAGTGCTCTCTGTGCATATCACATGTCCCTATGGTAATAGACGACAGAGGCATTTTGTGGCATAGATTCAATAAACAGCTCCGAATGTACGTGCTTTGTTGTGTCTTGTCTGTCGGAGACACCATAACAAATCTGTCTCCTATGCTTCAGTGTTCTGTGGTATATAAAGTGTTCATTAATCATCAAAATCTCCTTTTCTTGATGTAAAAATCAGTTTAAAAGAATGTTTTCCTGCAATAAGCAGTGGTTAGTTGGTAAAATTCTTCTGCTGCTTTTTCAGCCAGATGGACAAACTCATTTAGATGCATGTTTTTATCACATAAGGTTTTTTTTCCAGTAAAATATTGTGGAACATTTGAAAAGCTACACCTCATTTCACATAAGTCTGTATTTTATCTGGCATTTTTAAAACCCCAACTTGATTAATTAAACAAGATTCCTCAGTGATGTGATTACAGTTCATTTGATGGTTAAAGTGACATCAGCACAGCAGAAACAACACCAGTCAAATGACGAATGTACTTTTAATTCAATATTATATAAAGGCTTTAAACTGAAATGTATGTGGCACGGCATCCTCGTCTCAGCAACCAAATCCTAAATCAAAATCAACATCCATCTAGGTTCGAGCTACTATAAGCAGGTACACAGTACATGTACATGTCTACCTATGCTCTACAAAGGTTAAGTACATGGGATACCTGAGGTATGGTTGCAAACAAACCATAGTCTTTCGAATATGTCTCAATTTGTAATAAAATATACAGTACACTTCTAGAGAAGTACCAAAACAAAAATTAAGGCAGATTTTCATTTGATAAGCTTTTTTTGGCCACCTTGTAAAGCAGACATATTCCATAACAATGAAAGGACAAACCTCTTCTAAACGATACGCTTTATACTGTATGTTATTTTTTGGTTCTATTTTAATGCTGCTGATTGAACATGTGTACAAAATGCAGCAGAAATAGCACGATAATCATGAAGACAAAGTCAAAATAAATGTTACAGAAAGAAAGAGTAGAAAAAGATAGGAAAGGAATGCTTTTCAGCTGAAACTGACAGATGTGTACTTGAAGTCCTGGAGGTGTAGTATGGTCATCCAAAGGCAGCTCTGAGAAAAGAACCAAGTTCAAGATCTGTGCCATCTCAGACGCACTTTCTTTGCTTAAGCATGCCTGTGTGTTAGGTGAGAAGCTGCCTGATCTCACGATGGACGAAACACAGGAAGTCCATGTACGATGCTCCTCCATGTAGACCTTTATCCTCTACTAGATTTTGGCGGAATAGAATCTCCGATCTGTCCTTTGGCTTCACAATCACCATCTGCAAGCAAAAGACAGTAGTGAAGACCTAACACAGAAGATCAGCAAGAATAATTACCTAGATGCAGACCCAGAATATTCCATAACTGATAATAATGAGTAACACCTAAGTAATAAAGTAAAAAGGGTCCCTTATGGACACATGGACACACCACGGCCCAGCACACAGTATGAAGAGCGCAAAATTCGTTCTCTGCATTTTAACCCATTCACCAAGTGAAGCAGGGGACTGCCATCAACGATGGTGGTACCTCGCTCATGGGTACCTCAGTGGCGCACTAGCAGTCCTGCAATTCTGATTGCATGGGCAACACCCTAACCACTAGGCCACCAGCTGCCCCAATTTCAGAGTTAAGCATTTATTTTACAGCCAGTTACAAACAGTTCATTAAAACAATTAAAACCTTTATCTCCACTTTGTTGTCTAAATTGTATCGTCATTTTACTACAAATTTATCGCTGTACCTTCATGGAGTTGGGGCGCCGCTGAGAAATGGCAGAGATAATGGAGCGAAGCTTCTTAGAGTGGGGAGTATCCAGCTCTGGCAATGAAGTCTGCAATAAAAAAAAAAAAAAAAGAAAAGAAAACCACACAATTTCATGTTGGGTACAAGAAACAGAGATTTTGGACAGCTCTATAAAGGGCTACTCAATACTGGACAGGTAAAGTTACAGTGATCATTTTGGTAAAATGGCACCTGTCAAGGGGTGGGACTATCACGCAGCAAATGAACAGTCAGTTCCTGAAGTTGATGTTTTGGAAGCAGGAAAAGTGGGCAAGCATAAGGATCTGAGTGACTTTGACATGAGCCAAACTGTGATGACTGGGTCAGAGCATCTCCAAAATGGCAGGTCTTTTGAGGTGTTCCCACTTTGCAATGATGAGTACATACCAACAGTGGTCCAAGAAGAGACAACCGGTGAACCGGCGACAAGGTCGTCATTCTCAAAGCATGATGTGCATGGGGAGGGAACAAACTGCTGAAATAGTTTATGTTGGCTTCGACAGAGTGGACTCTTGCTTGCTTAGTATGGGGCAATGGAAGAATACCTTCTGGTCCGATGAATCACATTTGCTTTTACATCATGTGGAACACCAGGTGTGTGTCACTTACCTATGGCAGAGATGGCACCTGGGTTCATTATGGACAAAAGGCAAAACAGGTGTATTGTGGTGCTTTGGGCACCTTTCTGCTGGGAAACCTGGCATTCATGTGGGTGTTAATTTAACCTGTACCACCTACCTAAACATTGTTGCAGACTAAGAACACCCCTTCATTGCTTTTTTATTTCCCAGTATTAGGACTCTTTGGAATTTGGGGGCAAAGTCATCACCTTTAGCTTTTTGTCATGTTTTTCAGAGTTCAATCTTATTGAGCATCTGTGGGATGTTCTGGACAAAGTAGTCCAGATTCATGGTGCCTCAACATATAAGAACTGTTATGGCAGCACAAGATTAACACAATATTAGATCTGCTCATATTACCATGGATCTTATTGTTTATTTACTAAATAAACTATTAAAAAACTATTCTTAACCTCAAACTATGTTCATTCCTTATTCTCATAAGTATGGATCTCATATATTAGTTTCACAACAGATATAGACATAAATACAGTGAATAGAAATAAATACTGGATAACTAGTTAAAATAAATAATAATTCAATAAATAAGGAATATGTCTTCAGCTTAAAAGGATAATTAAAAGGTCCCTGAGGATAATTTAAATGTCCCTGATTATCAGGGTGTGATTAGTGTTTGCGGTCTCTTACCATGTCAGGACTGAGGTGGGCCAGCGAAGGCACGTTGAAGAGGCTCTGGATGAGGTCAGGAGGACAGGCTGGACCCAGCCACAGGAACAGTGACTGGCCGTTCTCCAGCAGGAATGCTCCTGTCTCACTCAGACGCTCCTCAGAGCAGCGCACTGCAGCCGGCACTGCTTCACTCGCCACATCCATGGAGTGCTAAAAGAAACGATGAGAGTAATTTGACCAAACGCACTCTAATAATGCTGATTAAAAGAACAGTTCAGTGAATACTTTCGCTACATCCACAGACAAAAAAAATGGCTACTTAAAAAGAACAAAAGAAGGTTTTAACACAAAGCACTTATAAGAGATGCAAATGGGAAGATGCCGGGTTCTGATATAAAAGACAAGATTTTTTCTAATGACTTCATTAGATAAAAGGTATTATGCTGTTTGTTCTATTCCAGATTGAAGAATTTGCGTTATTTTAACAGTCCAGTGGATTTTAGAAGAAGAAAATGAAACTGGAATGGCTTGTTTACAAAACAGCTCCAAAGTTTAGTTTGCATAAAACCTCAAACACAGTTTTCGCAAAACATTCTCTCATATCTGTCACATGTTCTACAAAACTGTAATGGTTTCAAAGTCAATTTCTATACTGTTTCCTCAAATTTTACAACTCAAATATCTCATACTCTTCAAAGGTTTCAAATGTCAATTTATAGAATTCAGCATCTACCCAATGAGACAACACATTTTCAGTGGTTAAGTAAATACATTGATTGATAGTTTGAAGCTAATGCAGCTTAAAATAAGGTAGTACAACAGCAATATAATATTTTTCCATTTCTTGCTAAGAAATTTGTCTCTAACTAGTTACTATCTGCACTTGGAATGAGAGGGTGTTCTCACCACTGGGATGAGGCGTGGGTAATATAGGAGCTGGGACTCCTCCACTCCCATAGACATGATGCTGAGTCTGTGGAAAGCTCTGTCATCTGTAGATAGTTCGGCACTGCCCACCAGAGCTGGTGTCTTCATCAAACTGTTCATGTACACCGGGAACACCTTCATAGCATCAGGGAGGATCAGCTACAGACCAGAACAGGATACGAAAAGAAAGGATCAGTTAATAAGGAAACGTTTTCATTTAAATACATTTGGTCTCTTTTCTTTCTCTGAGAACATGCTTGCGTAGTATTTGTCGAACCTGACTGGCTGCAGAGGGGCTGCCGCAGTTCTTCCTGTAGCAGGCCAGCATATGAGCTGTCTGCTTCACCAGAATCTCCCTCACTGTCTTCACAGGTTGGTTTAGTATTGCATGGTATGCTGAAGAACCAAAGAGAAACAGTTACATCTAGAACAACATTAGGGTTTTCAGTTCTTAACAGATTTCTTCTACTACATAATAGTCTACATTATTTTGTTGTATTACATGGCGAAATAATATGCGATACGTACAATAATACAATCTTAATGTATATATTATAAATGAAAGGAAGTTATAACTGTTGTATTATTTTAGTAATATCAACTATTCTGTATTTGGGAACAATCTGCCTCAAGATTTTTGAGGTATTTGTTCATAATTTGCACTTCATGCTTGATGTACTACAGCCTTTTTTGGACATTTTAGAAATACCTTCAGTTGTGTTCATCCCTCTGGATCAATTTCTTTATTAGTGTATTTGTTTTTACAGCCTTCTGCTACTACTATTATCTGAAACATGAAAAGTTGCATTGCTCTAATGTAATTAGAACCATTTTACTTCTTAATCTGCAACATAATTGGACTTGGATAATGGTGACTCAAAAGTAGTATAAAGTATTATCCTTTGCTACTTTAACATTCTTCTAGGCTTTACACTAGATAGGAACATTGCTGTGATTTGATTTTGCATTTAGCTACAAAAGCATTAGGTCAGGTACTGATGTCAGATGATTAGTTCTGGATCAAAAACACTCCTCCAGTGCTTCATCACTGCAAATAACGCAGCTCCACAGTTTCATAGCCCAATGCTGGGGGGCTTTACTCTCCTCTAGCTTGTCTAGAAGGGTATTGGGGATGATGACCTTGTGCAACTGCTTTAGAGCATACCACTCATCTGGCAATGCTTTTTTATAGAGATTAAACAAGTTGCATGTGTGCAACTGTTTCTGCAATGGGTGCACCTTAAAGTAGCTGAATTCAATAATTTGAAATAGTAAGATACAGGAATTACAGTATATATTTGACTACGCAGAGGTAATGCAGGCACACTAGTGAGGTACCTGACTTGGCGAAGAAGTTAATGAGTGCATCAGTTTCACAGCTCTTGTAGAGCTCAGAGAGCTGAGAGCTACAGTTCAAACTTAGGTTGTGGACGCGCAGCCGCCTCTGTCCCGTGATGGAGGTGTACAGCAGAGCACACTGAAAGCAAGAGACAAACACAGGTAATGACAGGTGATTGTTTCTTAAGAGTATTTGTGCACATAGCCTGTTGTGCAGGAAATCTGCAGTAATTAAACAGAAAGGGCTTAAGTGTGAAAGCATGACAGAACTGAAACCCCAGTAAGATTGGTATGTCTTTATACCATGTGGATTTATCTCCACATTTACCCTAAACTTATTTAACCAAAACGTATTATATTTCCCCTGAAACAACTAGGAAGGGCTCATGTGTGAGCAGAAGCCGGAACATTGTTGCATTGAGTAATATGATGGCTTCTGTTACTTTTGCAGGCAACCTTTTCATTTTTGCAAGGAGGAGTTTTAAGTATGATTGTATTATGATACTGCATCCTGTTTAAGCACATTTTCAAGGCAAATGTGAATAAGTGCATCCTGTTGTGTGAGTAAAACAAAGCCTAAACTAGAACTGTATACGTATCACATTCTAAATGTGAAATTGCATAAACACCTCACATAATGAAACTTTGGAAATGTTAAAAAAGAACAACATTTTTCAAAAAGGCCTCAGGGCCCAATACTTTACCTGATTACAATATTCTGTGGTTTTTCTAAGTGAAATGATACACCTCCAGATTTGAGTTGTGTGGTTGAACTTACAGACCACTGCCTAGTCGTGTACTAGATACCTGTATTAGTGCCCCAGTCTCCTCACTGAGTGTGTCGTCATGTTTAAACTCCACTGTAACAGCCTTGTCACAGTCCACCGCAGCCATCTCCACATCGGTCGTGTTGTTCATGTAGATGGCACCAAAGAACTCTGTGGCCCTGAAACCTGAAACACATTGAGAATAAGGTTAATGGCTCAGGAATATGTTCTAACAATCGCACACATTGAAAAAAAAGTAATTTCAACTTGTAATCTCAACATTAATTTTCACATTAATAAAATAAATGACATTCTGATTAATTTTGTCTTTCAATGTATTTACTTGTGGCATTATTCAGTCATTTGAATGTACACATTTGATTTAAGTACATTTAATGCATTACTTTTTCAGTGCATAGTTACTCCACTTTCCTGATGTTACACTGCTTCTTTTCTGCTGGTCCCTTCTACTGACATGTCTATCATTGGGCAGCGACAGCATTACCTGTGCTGGTGCGGATACGCATGATGGCATCAAATCCAATGGACTTCTCCACATCTCGCCTCAAATCAGTGAGGAAATGTTCCCTGTCTACCTGAACCTGTGAGTGGAGAACGGGTGTGAGCATGACCACAAGAGGGCAGGATTTCACAACACTACAATTTGAATGCATGACTTAAGCGTTTACTGTAAACCATGGATTACAGGACAAAAGGTACACAATTGCCACTGATACTCATGCCAGTTTTAAGAAGATACAAACTCTTTTCTATATTGAAAAACTATTTTTAGACATTTCCTAGCATATTACACTCTTCTTCTGTTTGATAAACTTAAATGTCTTTGCAATTTTGACCATATTGTTTAGTTTTCTAATTTATCATTTTAATCTGTACTGACCAAATAAAGGTAGGCATTTGTTAATTAAGCATTCTCTGGGTGGTGTAGTTATTCAGGAAATCCATTTAAATAATTTCATATTAATTTCAATATCAGCCTGTTATTGGTCCAATGTGAATGTGTAGGTACACACCTGGAAGTTGTTGTATTTGTACACTGATCCACCAGTACGAGTGGGGATGTCGCCCATAGTGGCTATGTCCACAAACTGGTTAGGGAACAAAAAGAGGTCCACACAGCAGCCTTGGGCAACACAGTCTTTAGCCAGCTGCTCATACACACCCCGCTGTGGCTGAAAAAGAGTCTGCAAATACACAAACGTATTAGTCTTGTTTTCCAAAAATGTTCAGCTTAGTTCAGCTCGTTTGCAATATCCTTTTGACTTCTGGCTCTTACAGTTTTGACCTGATGCTTGTGAAGATTTGATGGAAGTGTAAATGAAAGGGATGGATAAATAAATAAGGCACCTTCTCTTTTTCCGTGTTTACCAGCTTCCTGTCGTCTCGGTTCTTCAGCTTGCCTGGAGCCTCGGCAGTAGGGAGTGAGGAGTGGAAGATGAAGAGCTTGCCACTGCACTCAGCTGCCTGAGGAGACAGAGGGTTTGAAAATGACTGATTATGCTTACAGTGCGGTACAAATGGTGATTAATAGGTGTTAATTTTTCTCAAAAAAATTAAAAAAAAGGGATGTGGTACCTTTATCCCTTAACCTGTGTCTGGAATGCTTAAATGAGTTAGCATGTAGAATTATAGTTTTCTGAGTGCTAAACAAGTTTTCTATCACTAAACAAAAGAAGCACCATGCAGCCTTTATTGGCGTATACACTGATATTTTCTGAGTGTTATCACACATTCAGAATGGAATTCAGATCAAGAAGAGTTTTGCACTGATTTTATAGTAAATCATTAGAGTAAATGGTGAATAACGTGTGGAATATATTTCTGTCTGCTTGTGAAAAAACATTTTAAACGAAGGTGTTCTTTTTCACCCTGACCCTGAGTGCGGAACAAAGAGGTAGAAGATGGATGGATGAATGAATGAATGGATGTTCTTTTGCTAATATAAATGTGGCAACAGCCCTGACAAAACACATATGGGCCAAATCCTACGTTTCTTTGTGCATTTTAATACAAGTAGTCCAGGTAGTGTTGATTTGCTAGACAAAACTGGAGCACACATATAAATGTACTTGTTTTTGTCACAAAAACAATTAATTCAAAACTGGTTTTGGAGTTTAGTTTCGTAAATGGCCTTTATGGACTAGGATGAGAACAGTACATAGTCAGACAGTGTTTGCATACTATTACAAACTATTACTAGTTTTCCATGATATGGGCAAAACGCTGCTTTTTGCCTTAAAAGCTTTAAAGGGTTATGGTGTTCTGAATCTCATTAAAGAAAACATACGCAAAAAGGCAATATAAAAGAAGCAGTTGAAATCAGAATTAGCTCCTTCAACACACATTACCTTTAGTGCCTCTACACCGGCTTGAATAACTGGGGCGAAAACCGTCTCACTCTCATTGGTGTCTGCAAACATGTCTGGGATCTGGTCTAAAAGACTATGGAAGGCAAAAAATTCACAAACATGAGAACTTCCAATACCATGTAACATTCCAATGCCTGCAATTCTCAAGTAAAGAATGTTCTTTGGAAATTCTGATCTGGTGCTGATGATCCTACACAGGCAGTTCCTCTTTTGTGTTAAATAATTACACATTCAGCTGTACAGTGACTGACAATCACAACAATGTTTACATTAATGTCTAAAGCTTCCCATTTCATCAAAGTTGTGTATAAATACCATAATAATCTTACTTGTGGATGACACTTCGTGACTCCTGAAAGTTGACGAGGAATCCATCAAGAAGAGGCACAAACATCTCTGCCACATCCGAGACAACCATCATCTGAGGCTGAGCCAGTGCGCTCTTCACGTTGTAAAAGTGCAGAATCTTATTGTAAGTGACAAAGCCCACCTTAATGGCTGTATTCTCTGCTCCTTCCTCTCTATAAATAAAATTAAAAAAAAAATCAATTCCAGTTTAATGAGGGCCAACATTAAATATACTACATATCAATGTTAATGGATGAAACAGTGACATTCACAATAAATCTTCATATTTTTAACTGCATATACTGCATAAATACTGTGCTGTGAGTGAAAGACGATATTTGAACAGACGTGTCTTTTTGACTTATAGCCCTCATGGTAGTTGGATGTCTGAGACTTTCCTCTAAAAGAAAACTAATGTTACACCGTTTCATGGAGCTCACATTCATTGACAGAAAGGCAGATGAATTAGTTTATGTCAGAATAATGCTACATTTACACAATATCAATACTTACACAGTGACGAATCTGTTCTCTTCTACTGTGTATTTGTAGTGCTGAGAGCCACTTCCTTTACATAAATCATTGTGAAAGCCAACATGACCAAGACCACATTCCTTATGCTGAAACTACTCTTAAAACAAGTCAAATCAGACATAATGGAGTTCATTCTAGCTATGCACCTTTTTTGACTCTTTCCTAATTAGACAGGCCATTAGGACAGCATGCCTTTAATGCTGTGGAAGGCAGATGCCCTTTGTGTTAAATAGTATGATTAAAAAGCCCCCAAAAGCTTTCTGTGGGCATGCAGAGGTTCTGCAGAAGGATTTTCTGAAAGGCCCCAAAAAACTGCTGAGCAACAGCACTTCTATGGTTTCAATTAAGAATCTTATCTCTTTAAGCTTATCACGGGTCTGAGTAAGAGAGCAAAAGTCAAAAGTACACGTAAAGCTCCAACTGGAAGGAAACGACGTAAAGTGGTGCAAAAGCTTCTAAAGCGTTACAACACTAAATATGCTTTCTTGCTACATCAATTCATTGGAATTATTAAGGTTGCCTGAAGCTACAACGAATTTGCTATTTCAAGTTAAATGCTGGAATAAAACCAAGTACAGCAAGCTTACTTTTGTACAGCAAGCTTACTTTGCTGTTAGATAGATAGTTGGGACAATACTTGACCTAGAAACTATTTGAGAAGGTAAAAAAGTCAAGCAAACTAACTTTCGCTGACATCTATATCTGGGACACAGTCCTTGCCAGGAAAAAAGAACTTGCAGAACTGTAAAATGTATTGCTGGCTTAAATTACTCAGAGTCTACATGCCAAATCTGTCATTATTTATACAAAGAACAGACCAGTTTATCACCGTAATACACAAAGCATTAGCCACTATAAGTTTGGTGCACATTTTCAGGTTTGTGCTCTGATAAAAAATGAAATGCTGACATAAAAAATGTACAAGTGGGATTAGCTACCAGCTGCCTGCCCTGTTGAAAGTTCTGTCTTCTTTACTATGAGAGCTAAGAGTGGTAAAGTAAGCCATATAAAATCATTGGGTGTCCAATATGGTTTTCATTAAGTGCAAGCACTCCAGTGAGCAAAGCCAGGAACAGAGGGGAGAAATCAGATTTAATACCGCAGGCTTATTTGGAGTGTACTACCAGAGTGCTTGTGAGGTGAGGTCAGTTTTCCAAACAAATATGGACATATCCACAGGAGATGCAGGAGAGGTAGAGCGGAATATTGTAGAAGAAAGATATATGAGCCCAAAGGTGCTAAATCAAAAGCCCACCTTTCCCGCTGGCCAAAAAGTAGGTAAAGATAGGAACAGTGTGCTCTATGGAGCTCTCAGGGATTTGGAACAGGTACAGGACTGAAGTCGACATCATAACACACTCTGGCCTTCCTCTATCTGCCCCCACACTAAACCTTGCAAGCAGGAATTTTCAAATGATGAGATATTGGAATACTTCACATGGAGCTTTTGTTGTTTCTTTTTTTTCTCCACTTTTTTCTCCATGACCATATTTGGCATGGAATTGGGGGCCTTTTTTGGGGAGGACTGGCTTACATTCCGAGCTGACAGCAGCTGAGACATGTGCATGTTCCACCTGAGATGTGCTGACAAAACAGTGAGAGCCTTCACTGCCCAAGGTCATGTGTGTGCTCTAAAGACCCTGTTAGCCACCCACTGCAGCTGAGGAGTGTGGTGATGAAAACACTGTGCAATGTATCCTGAAATAAATGGTTTTCTTAAAAGCTACCTTCCAACACTGATCTACCAATGCTGATCCACTGTGCATAATAGCATTAAAAGAACAGAAAGGTTCATGGCTTAAGTTCTAGTAAGTATCTTCACTAAAACTTTTTTTCACGCTCACTAAAATGGTTTTTAGAGTTTAGAGATGACCGCAGAAGTAGCTGTAGATAGCACATGCTGTAACTGGTCGGTACAATTTCCCAACCCACATTCCAAAATACAATCTATTCTCTAGCCCATCTAAATTGTGTATATATTAGAGACACGTTAACTACAGTAAACTGTGATAGGACTGTCAAAGTAGTAGCCTTACTCACTTTGGAAGTCGGTCCAGAAGCGTCTTCAGTTCCTCACATATCAGTTTGACAAGTCCACTCTTTATGTTGTTATAAGAGGTATCGATCATGAAGATATAAGCTGGAGGATTCGGGGGCTTATTGTTCTGAGAAAATGAAGAATGAGAAGGAATTAATACATATAGCATTAATTATATTTCAGTAAAACCCAATGTCAACTTAAACTAAACCTGGCAAATGTTCACAGTAATAAAGGACAACGGGATATTTCATTTCCCATTGAGATTCTACATTCTTTGCCTGCTCCAGGAAAATGTACAGAACCATGTAAGCCCCAGGTATGGTTTTTCTGTACTCAACTATGCTTAAAAAAAGAATTCAACTATTCATTCCATCTATGTCCTTATAAATGGCGGCCAGTAGGAGCAGAACTAGGTGTTCACTGTTTCCATGTAGTTAACAATGTGCAGTAAGGAACAACTCTGTGGCTTTTGTTTAATACAGGCCATGAGCAGAATTCTAAACATTAATAAACAGCAGAGAGAGAAAGCTGGAGTCAGGCAACAGAAATGGTGTCAGCCTAAAATTTAGGCTCTCAAGTCCATTACTGGGGTCTTGTCGACATCTGCTTTTGATTTCTGTGTTGTTGGTTTGACTTTATCTCATAATGCTTCTACAGTGTAATCAATTTTCAAATGTTAACAGCAGATAAACACAGGAAAAAACATTTAGCAAATATACTATATGCAGCTCCAGTTTTATGACAGACAATTAAAGCATGTAGTTGCCAGAAGTCTAAATTACTTACAAATATTTTCTCAAAAGTGGAATTTTCTCACTGCATGTGGTCATTGTATAATTGCTTGTAATATGATACCTACAGCATTCTTTCTGAAAATAATCCTTTGTCTTCAGACTGCAGGACTCTTACGGTGTTTGAACTCCAGATTTAATAATTCGTCTTTGAATGAAAAATGCAATGAGGCTGCCAAAAAGCCAAGGTCTTTCAGCTGCTCCTGGGGCTTGCTGACCCTTTGCAACAGAGTCAAAGCCCATGTTTTCTCAGATGTGTTCCTGACTGAATCTCATTTGTTTATAAACATCTGATAAAGCTATTCCAATGGCTTATGTCTAATGTATTTGTTTTCTATCCTTAATACATGATTACTGAAATCATATTAATAGTGTAGAATAACAGTGCAGTGTGTGAGGCATACTACCTGCAATTCATATTCAAACTTTAAATAAAGGTTTTGGCCTCAAATTCATATGTTGTGTATTGTTTTGAAGAGGCTGTAAACACAGCATTACCTTGCAATAGTCCAGCGTAGCAGTGAACTCATAAGAGCCTAGGGACAGTTCTGGCCTTTCGTACAGGTCGACTCTTCGACCCATGTGATCTAGATGCTGGAAATAATGGACAGGAACTGGGGGGGTGGGGTCGGGGGGTGGTGGTACATGTATTACTTTATATTCAGTCCAGAAAATTAACCTAATAGAAATACATTTGTCCTTTTGTTTCATAGATAAACTGCAGATGCACTATTCAGTCATTTTAAAACAAAGTTTGTCCATAAAATCTTCACATTTTAAAATTCACCGTCCACAAATGGAAATTAGGCTGCAAAAAAGTCAATTCATTTTATTGTTTATGATGTCATTACAACCTGTTTATTTACATATATCCACATTTTCAGCCCATATCAGTTCAATGCTACCCATTCACAGGGAGGCTATAAGAAGATTGATGAAGCACAAATGGGTGTAGACCATCAGAAAAGGTTTAATTTACCTCTTAGAGGTTAAACTAACAAGACAGTCAGTAATTCACAAGCAAATGTTAGAAAAAGGTCATTTAAAAATTATTATTGTTTTGGGTACAAACACCAACAATGAACCTCTGGGGAAAAACAAAGAAAAATGTAGGATATGAGCCTTTAAGGCTCATTATTTACTAACTATAATAAAACTAACACATAAAACTAAGGTTCATATTTGTGACACTGTGGAAGTATAGCGTTTGGGATTTAAGGGGTAAACTAAAAGCTAAAATTCTAAAGGACAGAACAGTGCAAACAGACACCAAGATGTGGAGAGTAAGATACTGACCTTCATTAACGCAGTTGCAGAAGCCACACTGGTAGCGCCGTCCTCCGTCAATAAAGAGCATAAAGGGGCACATGTAGGCCTTGCAGCGGTTACAGCGGATAGGTCCTGCCTCTCCATGATTTACCATGTATAGAGGAGTCTGTCCGACATAAACAGAATACAGAGAGGACAGAGACAAACGATTATCCTGTTGAACTCTAACACTGTGCCTCCAGAGCTTCTGTTTGCTATATTTAATGTAGTGTATGACATTAGTGTGTGTAATGCAGTCTGTGAGGCCTATGCCTCTACCCATATGTTTCTTAGATCTGGTTACTGAATAGTAATCAAAATCTAAAAAGCATACATGGAACTAATTGGAATAAGCTGCTCTCTGCATAAAAAGAGTGGATGGCTTGTTGTAAACAAAGCTGGTAAACTTGTAGCCAATTAACTACACTTGTTTTGAAGCATTTTTCATGCAGTGCACATTTCAGTACTGTGACGAAACAGACTGACCAAAGGAGCAAAGGACAACAGAAATAAACTGCAAGCACTGGAAAGGTTGAATGTTACTTCTGCAGTTTATGTTCCAGCATCTGTATCTTGTTCCTTTAAGGACTTGGGCATCAGTGAGTAATTTGAAACTTGCCTGAATCCTATGCTTACAAGAGTTAAGAGAAAAGGGTTCCCAAAGGTCTGCACGAAGTTGCATTCATTTTTAATGTGTTGATATAAGAATAAAGCTTTGTATCTCTGTTTTTGCCCTTTTTCCTTGCCATTTACACCATGTCAGTTTCATAATGAGCAGATTAATAGAATAGTCTAAAGTTGGGAAACGTTCTTTCTTCTGTAAAGTTACTTTTCTGGTCTGCTTTTATTGGGAGAGTTTGAAAACCTTTCATCCAAAACGGTCCTCAGAGAGTGAACTTTAAGCTAATTAGCTTCTTGTGAAAGAGTAGACTAACATTGCCTAAAAAGGACTTGCAGCATAGTTCTGTCAAGGACAGAAGGCTAAGAGGGACAGAAAAAAGACCCCTGAATCACACAACATTTGCAGACCTTGACAAGGTGTCAAAACAAATCTTCATACAGTCCCTTCTTACATGCAAGCCACCATACACATACTGTAGTTGCAATCAAGAAATTGGCACTTGGAAAGAATAAAGTGAATGTAAAAACAGTAGTACTTGTAAAGTTGGGTAATTGATTTTTCAAGATTTCTGCATAACGTACTTTCTGATATGGAAACAAGGATATTTGGAATGCGTTGATGTAAAATGCTGCATTCCAGAGAAACATGGTGGTGGTGTTTCAAAACTGGCTGGGCTGTCTATAACACAGGTATGGACTGTCTAACACAGGTATGGACTGTCTAACACAGGTATGGACTGTCTAACACAGGTATAGAATTTAGGTTAATTATAATGTAAACATTTTGAGTTTACTAGGATGGCCCTTTTCTAGTTAAAACCATTCTATTATTTTAACTAAACTATTATTTTAACTAAAATTATTTTAACTAAAGCAGAAATTTAGAAAACAGGTAGAACGCCCCTTTAATAATAATGAAAGATAACTATAATTACTTCTATTCATATACAAGCAGATAAAGCAATTAAGAACAAGTTAGTGACTGAAATTACACACAAATTTCTGGCTATCTACATTAGACATTCAAACATAATGAAAGATCATGAACACTGACTCTACATACTTCATTTTTGGGCACATTGGCAAAAGGTTTCATGATGGTTGCAAGGGGAACTTGGCATTGCTTGGCCAGGTCAGCGGTACAGGGAAACAAATAGGCTGTGCATCGCATGAATCTGGGACTAGCATTTCCTGAAATAACAATAAACAAAAAACATAAATTTTCCATTTATTAGGAATTTGCTACAATTCATTTAGCTTTTGCAATGCTTAATGCTACTTATATGAGGGTTAATCACTTTGTTCTTGAGCTCACCTTGATCTTGGACTGTGAAATCGGTGGTGACCAGAGGAGGCACCTGACCCCTGAGATTTGTGGTGTAGAGCTGACCACCTCTCTTAGCCTGATCATCTTCAATTACTTGAGTCTACACAGTGGAATCAAATGTACTTTGACTAGAGAATGATCTTTAACAAAACCACTTAAAACTGCAAGCATCGCACTGAAGGAGCTTACAAACTAAGCTCCTTGAACCACACCATGAATTTTTAATCTAATACATACATTTATGGTCACATACGATTGCTTTTGCACGAGTACATTGTAAACAACAGCATACTGTTGCAGCAGATTGTTCTTACTGTGCTGGGTATGGAGTCTGGGTCCAGCTTCTTCTGAGGAGGTCCAGCCATATGTGCAGCTCCTCCAGGGAAGCCTCCTGGGAAAGCACCAGTCTGTGGCCCTGCCATCTGTGAGCCTGGTATCTGTCCGCTGTATGGTCCTGTAACCACAGCAATGATCAGGCTGGATGAAGGTATAACTTAATGTATACATTGTCAGACAAGGTTTTGCAACACTGGACAGGTCAAAACAGTACTATACTACAGTACTACAGGTCAAAACAAACAACAACCAATCATGCACAAAGCAAAGAGCAATTTAAGATGCAACAGCCACTGGAGATTTGAAGGGAAAACTAACTTAACTTATACTTGTTTCAGTGGACTATGCAGACAACGAATATGAAAATGAATATTTTGGACAAATACCAGTTGACCTACATGCCTGTTCAGATCTGTTACTGATTACTAATGGCCACTGTCCCTAAGAGAAAATGAGTTAAAAGTCTCTTTCCCTCTGAACTGATAAAATCCCACACACTGCCCTATAACTGAGAATATAACAAAATATCAGAAGTTAGGAACATAGAAATCGTGCAGAAATAGTGGCAAGTATTGTTTAATTTGTGCTGCACATTATAGCATACTGAATCTTCACAGACGAACATTTTACCTGGCTGCTGAGGAAATCCCTGAGGTCCTGCTGGTTGTTGGAATCCACCTCCAGCCACTGGGGAAAGGCCTGGTTGTGTGTTATGCATTCCCATGGGTGGAGCTCCTGCAGCACCCATGGGTGGGCCTGGTGGCATTGGTGGGCATGCACTCATTGAGGGAGACTGAGGGCCTGCTTGAGAAAGAGGTGGATGTCCCATTGTTGGTGGTGAATGCATCTGGAAAGGTGGTGGTGCTGCTGAACTGGTGGGTGACTGAGGGGTCTGCATGGGACTTTGGGCTTGATGACGAAAATAAAGGTATGTTTACAGAACTTGCAAATGTACACATCTCACTACAGTACAAAAAAGCATCCTAAGAGTGAGAAAGTGCCAGGAAAACTTACCATATCCACCAATGCTCATAGCACTCATCTGATTGGTCATCTGTTGGGTTGGAGGTGTGGGCGGAGCCATGGTGGGGTAAGTGGGTCTTGGAGGGGGCTGTCCATAGGGAGACATGGCAGGGGCAGAGACTGCAGGAGGGAGGGTGAACCTGACGGTAAAAGAAGAACAGATTAAATTTAATCTCAAGAGTTTATAAATGAGAAGTAACAAAACGTTCTTGAAAACTGACACCAGAGTAAAGTTACTTCTGAGAGTGTGCGCCGTTTTGCTGAATGGGCGACCCATATTGGCTGGACACAGGTGGTGGGGGCATACCAGAGGGAGAGGAGGCTGCTGGCTTCAGCATACCTGGAACACAACAAAAATGGACCACAATATTACAACCATATCCTTAAGGGATTACCCACTGAAAACAAACTGCTCAAATGTTCCAAAGTGTAAAAATGTGTTACAAACCCTCAAACTCTCTAAAACTGGCTGTTCTAGAATGAAAAACTGAGATATATTTTATTATAACTCTTTTTCTATGTGATTTTTTTTTTCTAATACAATCTGACCTATGAATGACTTCTGAGGATACAAAACTTTCCCCTGAACCATTAAAGTAACTGTTAACGTTATTTACATTTACTTTGGCAATATGCATTTAAATAGCGAGATCAGATAGCAGTTACATATACACCAAGAAAGATATACTGACCAATTCAGACAAATTCAGAGCACCCACATTTGATGTACAGTGGCTATTAGAGGAGGTGCTGGGGCGGTGGAATGTAAGCCTACAAATATATACATATACATATA
>JBBJLR010000013.1:12080538-12092917 GCA_037577145.1 Brachypetersius gabonensis | reverse complement strand
GTGTGTGTGTGTGTGTGTGTGTGTGTGTGTGTGTGTGTGTGTGTGTGTGTGTGTGTGTGTGTGAGAGAGAGTGTGAGAGAGAGAGAGACAGAAATAGGGGTTCGGTGTGTGTGTTGGGGGGTGTCTTTGTGCCTGTAAAAGTAGTAAAAGGCTAGGTAAACTCCGGAATGAGTGTCAGAAATCTAAATAATATTAATAATAATAAAATAGCTTACTCAGACTGTTCTCGCTGATAAGCAGCTGCAGGAACCTACAACCAACATCAGCAGGGTAAATATGTTTTTTATGCTTTTTAAAGTGAAACCTGCTTCTAAGTTGAAACAATAGGCCTTTTGCTTTTAAAATGATATTTTGAATTTGCTTTAAACAGGGTATGTATAAACATGTGAACGTGATCAGTGCAGTAAACAGTGTGTGTTTTTCTTCTGTAGAATTGTTGTTTACTAAAGTTTTCCAGACCGATTAAGCCGAAAGCCTGGACTTCATCTGGTTTTGAACAGTGGACAACTAGCCTTAAGGGTGCTGTGTTCTCTAAACTTGCATTTTGCAGTTTGTTGCTACTATAAAACTTGTGTGTTAGTTGGGATAGTGTTTCAGAAATGTTCAGTATTACCCAGCCAGAGACATCACTCCTCTCCACCTAAAGCACGTTTCTGCTTCATGTTCACAGATCAAGAACCCCCCACGCCCCCGCCCCTACACACACACACACACACACACACACACACACACACACAAAACACAGCTGCAGCTCAAGCATGGCTCAGAGCTGGGCAGGTCTCAGAGGAGTGACGCTGAAAGTAGGCTGGATCTGCTGGGTTCTGGCTGCACACCTACCAAGAGATCTCTCATATTGGGGTGAAGGAGCTTCACCGTGTGCTGAGTTGTGGGACAGAGGGAATGGGAGCAGGGGATCACGCGTGGATAACGGACTGGGGCTTTGGGCTCCAGCACAGTGGTGCCCAACCTAACTGTGCCCTCTGGGTGGACCAGGTGAGTCTGTGATAGAGCGGATAATGCTGCTGAACTTCTGATAATAACGTTGCACAATATATTGAAATATTGGACAATGAACAAGCCAAGTTGAGTTCGATGTGTGTGTGTGTGTGTGTGTGTGTGTGTGTCTTTTCTTGTTTCATGAGAATGTTTTATTGTATTTAAGACCTTTTGCTGTTTAAAGAAAAATACATGAATACTCGTGAAACTTCACCAAAGGGTCTGTGGTGGGTGTGTGTTTAACAGTTTAACAGCTGAATGATCAGGTCTTCTCAGTAAGCATGGCACTATAATATGGCAGCTCATTGGTTTTTGCAGTTTCGGGTGTTTATCAGGAATCTGTGAATTTGAATAGTTTTAATGACACAGTGATGTTATGCTATTTGCCTGAGTCTGAGTCAACTGAACTAGTGATGGAAGTAGTTACAGACCCTCTCCATCAAACTTGAGCAGGGGCCCTTATATGGTAATGGCACAGCTTCTAGCTGGTCATCACAGTGCAGTCTGTCTGTCCTCACTCTTGGGCTATGATAAAACGTCTAAACAAGTGAAAACTGTTAGGACTGAGGAGGGATTATTAATGGACTTTAGGAGTTCACTGACACAGAAGTGGAGTATTTACAAAAGAGCACAACAGTTATGCAAGACCGTTTTTTTGTGGAGGCAGATACTAAATTAGAGTTTGAGTGGATAGATGTTACTTCTCTTGATCTGTTTACTGATCTGTTTGTCAGATGAATGTTATTGCTTTTCTCATCCCGCGGCTGGTAAGATCACAGTCCCTCAAAAGGATCAAGATTCCCTCAAAGGGAAGGAAAAAGGAAGAAATAGACGTTCTGTGCCTAACTGAATTTGTGCTGTGTGTTAATGATGATTTGTTAGGAGGGGGTGCCTCTAGGGAGCCTAAAGACGGGTGATGGGACACCTGGATTCTAACGAGGGGGAGAGACAGTCGGGAAGAGATGATCCAAAGCATAGCGGTCCAGCAAGAAGGACCATGTAAAACGTTCGGGTGAGGCAGGCCTGGTGGTCAGGGAGTTGTCTCTGCAATCAGAAGGTTCTGGGTTTGAATCCCAGGACTCCCACCATTGTGAACCCTTGAGCAATGTACCATCCCCACACACTGCATCACTGGCTGCCCGCTGCTTCACTGGATTAAATGCAGATAAGAATTTCACACCGTGTGCTGCACTGTGGTGTGTTCATGCATGACTATAAGGGCCATTTTCAATAAAGGTAGTAGAGACTGAATAATACATTGTGAGATAAATAAATAGAAAGTTTATGGTCCAACTGGTTAAATGTGAGTAATATTATTATAATGCTGGCACAGGCAGCCATTGTTCATTGGTCTAAACTTACCAAAGGAAGTAAATAGTTTTAAATAATTTTCTGTTTAATTGGTTGTATCTACAACTTTTCATTCCTTAATAGGACATTTAGTGTTTCTGGTTTTGTTTTTTTCACCAATATGTTTTTATCCCAAGCATGCTGAGATCTCAAGACACAATATTCTCAAAAACATTTCCTTCAAGAAGTGGTGTTATGTGCTTGGCACGAGTTACTTAATGAGCAGGGTAGGATACTATTTATAGCTAAAAATCCTTTAAGCACTTACAGAACACTTGTTCTGTAAGCTTCCCATTGAAGATATGAGGCTTTGTTTTGATAGTGATAATATGCTTGTGCCCAATTATTTCTGTTCTGTCATTTTATCAATATATTCTTATAAATAAAGGTTCTTTACTGGTTCTTGACTCTGGACAAGTGATTCTAGGTGAAAATTGATCTAGAAAATTTACAACATGTGTAGATTCTTTGAGCTTTAACAAGGGTACCCCATGTAAAGTAAAGTGTAAAGTGAGAAACAGCAAACATACAAAAAAATTCATACAAAATTCCTCTGTATTAAACCCATTCACCAAGTGAAGCAGCAGAACACAGCACCCAGGGAGCAGTGTGTGGGAACGGTGCCTTGCTCAAGGGTACCTCAGAGGTGCCACTAGCAGTTCTGGGATTCTAACACGCAGCCTTCTGATCGCAGGGTACTTTGCTAGGCCACCAGCTGCCTCCCAAAAATGGTTCCCCAGGCAGTCCTGAATTTGCATTGTTGTGGTTGAGATCAGAAATGCCTGCACTACCCTGTTCTGGTGGGGGTGCCCCAGGCACATCTCCTGCACATCTCAATTACAAAACTGCTTGGAAGGATCTGCAGATCTAACAGTGGTTCTTCTGTCTCGATTTTTAAAGTGTAAGGTCATTCATATTTTCATAGAAAAGATTTCATGGAGATTTCAAGCAAGTGATTTGTTTAATTAAATAATCAAATATTTGACAATTACACTTTTGGCAGAATCGGCTATTATTACAAATTCTATGGTTTCTCGTGACCTCTGGTGCTGTAAGAATGATACCTTGTTTAATGGTTTTTGCCCTGGTTGGGATAGTAAAGCTGTCATTGGTAAGTCATCACTATAGAGTCCGAGTACTTTTCAGAAATGTGGCCTGACACTTTGCCAGTGGAGAAAAAGCAGTCATCAGTATAAGTCAGAATTCTAGTGCATTTTGGTTTACATTAATATTTTATTCTTAAGATAGTGCCTTATACTTAAACAAGTGCATTTAACTAATACCAGGTGGGTTTTAGGCAGCTTTGATCTTGATCTTCATATCCTTTGCCATTTTGTTGCGTAAACGTAACGATTCTGAACATCAAGCGTTAGTTAAACTGCCAAATGTTCTGCATTACATTGCTGCAAGGTTGAATAGGAGAGTCCCTCTGTTTTATTGCTATGTGGTTACTTTAGCCTAAGTCCTTAAATCGGTGGGATTTTTACATCCTGAAATGTATTATTGAGTAATTACATGGGAAACAATGCAAACAGAGTAACTTTAAAGTAATAGATGCCTGAACCCACAGAAAGACCCATGGTATTTAGGAGGTAAATTATGGGAAAACGACTTTACTAAATTGAATTGAATGTCATTACATTAGGTGAGCAATGCTCTGTCTTCTTGAATAACCCTTTTAGGCTTTTATGTGTGACTCTAATATGACGAGAAGCTAATAAGTGCATTTTGTAGATGTCTTATACATTTTCCACTCATTTTCCTCTGTATTTGTGCTACTTACAAATGCCATTGTTGTTAAAAATAATGTTATTTTCAACAAAAGTATGTGGCTGCATTATGGTAGAACAGAGCCTTCTGTGTGTGTATGATAAATTGCAGGCATGGCCTGCAATGATATGGATATGGCCTAAAATCAAACTGTTAACAGAAATCCAACTACAGGCTGTGTGGAATACTGTGAAACAGTCCATTCTGTTCTCCACAAGTCAAGGCACATGCAATATTGAGTTAAGTCAAATTAAATTTTTCTGGGACAAGGCTTGACTGAAAACTGAAGTTGGCTACAGAATTTATTCAATTGTGGGACTGCCAAAATTGCTTAGTTTGTGTCATTTACAGCTTCTAAAGATTGCTGCTGAAGTGAGCCTGAAATCCCTTTGTGGTCTAACTTCCCTCTTATATAAGCCGTGTGTGAGAACAGCCGCTTTAGTTGGGCGGTTAAATATTTGCCTGCCCTTTTGTGAAGGGGCTTGGAATGACGAAGTGACGTTTCTCACAGATATTTGCCTCCACAGAAGGGTTCTGTGGGCTGGTTCTGTTGCATCTGGGAGACATAACTTTACCTGTCAGAGAGGTTTTTAAGGAGGGGAAAGGCTAACCTATCAGAGACGAAAAAGCCTGAAAAACGCAAAACAAGAACATGAGTATCGTAAGAGTGTCCAGGCAAGGCCATTGTTGATTATGATAAGCAATTTTAGATGTAGCCTTAGATTTACAGGGGGGGAGACTGACCGTGAAAGGGTTGACATTCATTTTCAGGCTCGTGTTTGTGTGCACATGTGTGTGTGGGTGCATGAAGGAGACTGCCTTATAAGGCAGTTTGTTTTCTTTTTTCTTTGTCATCAGTCTTTCGGGGGAATTCTGGCTTCGTCTCAAAGCTGCTGAAGTCATAACTCCTCACTTTCTTAAAGATGCAGGACCTCTTTCACTCACTTTGACTTTTGAGCCAAAACAGGCATGGCCTTCTGAAGAAATACCTGTACTTGATGTAGGAGAAAAATATCTGATGTTAGTCATTACAACATCTGGGCTTGCCCCAGGGGTCTGTACAGTCCATTATAGATTTCTGAGATGATGTCATACACCCATTAGATATATAAGCTAGTCTGTTGGATCCAGGAAACCTGGGGAAGCGTAAGGATCGGGGCAGCTTTGACCAGGGTTTCTTGATAGACAGGGTTCCTAGGTGTTACTAGTTTGTGTAGTACCAACCAAAACTAGTTTAAGGAAGGAAAGACAGTAAACATGCAACAGAGCCATGGGTGCCCATCAGTATTTGATGCATATGGTGAGAGAGAGCATGCCTGTCTGGTCAGATCCCACAGAAGAACTGCAAATAGCTCAGATTGCCTAAAAAGTAATTGCTTGCTATGATAGAAAGGTGTCAGAACCCACAGAGCATCACAACCTACTTCATATAGGGCTGCATAGCTATAAAAACATACAAAGAGCCCATGCTGATCCATGCTGATCCAAAATGGGGATGGGAGCATCAACCTGTACAGTGGAGCAATGGAGAAAGGTTGCCTGTACTAATGAATCACATTTTCTTTTACATCATGTGGACAGTCGGGTGCAGGTCACTCCCCTGGAGAAGAGATGGCACCACAATGCACTTTAAGAAAAAGGAATGCCTGTGATGCACTGGACCATGTTCTGCTGGGAATCCTTGGGTCTAGGCATTCCTGTGGATGTTACTTTAACATTTACCTAAACATTGCTGAAGACCAAGTACACCCCTTCATGCCAGTAATCCACCCACTGGCATGGACTTGGCCTCCAAATTCTCCAGATCTGAATTCAGCCGAGCAGCTGTGCCATGTGCTGAACAAACAAATCTTCGGAAGCCCCACCTTGCAATGCACACATCTTAAAGGATCTTCTGCTAATGTCCTGGCGCCAGATACCACAGCACACCTTCAGTGGTCTTATGGAGTACAGGCTGTCCCAATTGTTTTATTGGCAGAGCTGATTTATAAAGTGGACCTACACAATATTAGGCAGGTGCTGTTAATGTTATGGCTGGTCATGACTATTCTTACTTCTTTGAGACTAATCATGCTTAGTTTTCTGAAGATAAAACATTTTCTTCAAAAATATCATTTCTTAAATAATATAAGATTACACACTGTACATTCACTAGTTTGTGGACACCTCCTCTAATTCAAAGTTTGCTCTAGTAAATGTTTAAGTCCTGTTAAATCCATGAGGAGCTCAGCCACACAAGCTTATAAAACCAAACTGCAGTCCAAAAACAAACACTCTCCACTGTTTCGGAATCTACATTAGCACAAGAACTGTTCATTCATAGATAGATTTGCAGTGTGGTGGACAAATCTGGGTTTGGCAGATGCCAGGAGAACATTACTGTGAAGTTTGGTGGAGGAGGAATGGTGGTTTCGGGCTGTTTATGAAAGTGTGAGTTTCGACCCTTTGTTCCAATGAAGAAAAGTCTGAATGTTGCAGCAAATGAGCAAAAATCGTGAGCGTAGCAGCCGTGTTTTAAAATCTAGTTAAGTGAGTGAGTGTTAGCTTTTACAGAGGCAAGAATGCCTTGTAACACTTACGGTTTGAGGACATATGATTGTGATGTTTAGATGTCCACATACCTTTGTCTATGTAGGGATTTTAAATGACATATAAGTGTAATGTATATTGTTTGAAAACAAATGCTTGTCTATTATGTCTTGTTGAAATGAATGGTACTAGGTATAATACGTTTCTAAGTGGAGGGGCTGTGTAAATGCAGAGAATACCTGAACAGCCACCTCAGTCCATTAAACCTGCATTAGCTGGGCTTAACAGAACTGTAAAACTGCATAAAATTATTGTCTAATGTGGTGACTTCAGGCAAATGTGGTGACTAATGACAAAATGACTACCACATTTTTACATCCATAATCAGCATTGTGCTGCTACCATCAGACATCCTGTTTTATTTACGCCCTGTAGCCCAACTGGAGGCAGGCACTGTACTGAGAGCTGATGTAGTAGGAGGCTCATTAGTCTGGGAACACAGCTGTTTGTTTTTACCTGTCCTCTGCTTAAAATTATTGGCTGGTTAATTGAAAACATAACTTCTCACTCTGTGCATCTCTGTGCAAGAGAAACAGAGCAGCTAATCTCCAAGAATGTGTTGATTTGTAGTTGTTTTTGGTTATGTACTGAACTCTCAGGTATATACTCCCAGATATATGTATACACAGTTAGGTTCATATATATTTGGACACTAACACACGTTTTCTGATTTTACCTGTTAACTCAAACATATTCAAATGATAGTGAATTAATGGATATAAATGCAGACTCTCAGCTGAAATTTGAGGCCGTCCACTTCCAAATTGAAAAAAGGGTTTAAGAACTACACCCCTCTTTAACGAGGGCCATCTTCGTTTGAAAGGGACCAAAAGTAATTGGACAATTGACTCAAAAGCTATTTCATGGACAAGTATGCATAATCCCATCATTATTTCATTATCAATTAAGGAAATAAAAGGTCTGGAGTTCCAGGCATGGCATTTGCATTTGGAAGATTTTACTGTGAACATTCAACATGCAGTCAAAAGAGCTCTCCATGCAGATAAAACAGGCCATCGTTAGGCTGCGAAAACAGAGAAAAAAACATCTGGGAAATTGCCAGAATATTAGAAGTGCCAAAGTCTACAGTGTGGTACATTCTGAAAAAGAATGAACTCAACAACGCAAAAATGCCTGGGCATCCACAGAAGACAAAAGACAAGAACACTCTCCAGGAGGTAGGCCTGTCAATATCCAAGTCTACCATAAAAGAAGATTTCATTTAAGCAAATACAGAGGGTTTATTGCAAGGTGCAAGCCACTCATAAGCCTCAAGAATAGATTGGGCAGCGCTTCACAGTTCAGATGGACAATGACCCACAATATACGGTAAAAGCAACTCAGGAGTTTAGTAAAGCAAAGAAGTGGAATGTTCTTGAATGGCCAGGTCAGTCACCTGATCTCAACACAGTTGAGCACACATTTCACTTTCTGAAAACTAAACTTTGGATAGAAAGACCCACAAACAAACAGCAACAGAAAGCCATTGCCGACTGGTGATGTCTATGGGTTCAAGACTTCAGGCAGTCACTGCCTGCAAAGGATTTTTAACAAGGCATTAGAAATGAACATTGTATTTTCAGTTATATTATTCAGTTACATTATTACAAAATTAAATATTAAATATTACTTTCTGAATATTATTTAATAGAACATTTTCATTCTAAAACAAACATGATCATATTGCCAATTTGTTTGAGCCTAAAATATCATACAGTTTGTAGTTGGTCCATTGCATTATTTATTTTAGCTCATTTTCATGCGTCAGTAATCATGAAGTGAGTTAACTTTGCAGGCCTCAGTAAGGGTTTTGTTGTTCTCCAGCTGAGTTACAGTGAATGCATTATTTGCTGCAGCATGTTTTCTATTGTATTGTTTATTACAACACTTTAAAATATGGTGTCTACAAAAACACCAGTGAATCCAATGTTTTGGCTAAAATCAAAGATATTAATAGAGGGTGTGTTCCACATTTGCAATAACTGTCTCAGCTCTTCTGGGAAGACCTTTATTGTGTTAAGTGTTGACGAGGTCAGGTGGAGATGCTAAAAAAATATAAAGTATACGTTAGAATATATGTAGTGTCTGGTTATATTACTTACAGTAAGATTTAACAAGTTTTTTGTTATTTGTGTTACGTATAGCACTAAGGCTGCATAGCATTGACAAAATACTAGGGATGTAACAAAACAAAGTACAAAATTCTATAGTACTGTACTACTGTATTGCTACTGTATTAGCTTCTAGATCATATATATATGTGTGTGTGTGTGTGTGTGTGTGTGTGTGTGTGTGTGTGTATGTGTGTGTGTGTGTATCAACATTACATTTAATCAATACCTGACTCTCATAGTTAATTCAGTACAGTTCAAACACATTTGACAATATTTATTGTCAAAGCCTAAATTTCCACTTTTCTGTGTCTTATTTTGACTCAACAGTCTCAACTAATCTTACAGAAAATAAACCTCAACACACCTGAACAACTGAACAGTTTTAAAGGCTCACTTCCTTCCCCTCTTATATTCACCCCCCCCCCAACAACTCTGTCTGTTTCTCTCCATTTGTTTGCTCATGTATTGCAATCTTTCTATTTCTTTCTACCTTCTTTCATCCTTTTGCTTTGTCTCTAACTCTCTCATCTGACTGCCTAGTAGATTCGCGATGTTTACCACCAGGAACGAACGTACTTGATTGGCTGGAAGGTATTGCGTGGGCTGACTTGCATGCAATTGGTCTGTGGGTTTCCTCGGCCTCTATACTGCTACCGTAAAGACTATCGAAACTGGTTAAAACAGATGCGCCCTGTCAGGTTTAAATTATATACGCTATATGTCCGGGTCCGTATGGGACAGCTTTGGACCCGGACCGCAGTCCGCCTGTTAGTGACCGCTTGCGGATAACACTTTAGCTTGGGGCTAGAGGATTAGATTAGGACACTATAAAGCACGACATTTGTTTCAAATATTATAGTGTTATAACTAGATCTAATCATTTGTTTTGGATCACAATCACCATCCCAAAGATGCTGCACCACTGGAGTAATACAGTTCCACTGCTCCGCAGCCCAGTGCGGTTTTTTCTCTCTCTGGCCACACCTCACATTGGTCAAGGATGACCTTATGTGCATTTGCTTCAGAGTGTCCCATTGTTCTGACAATGCTTTTTCTATGGAGATTCTACAAGCTATGTGAACACCTTAAAAGTAGCTGAAAACACTGATTAAAAGTAGGTGTCTGTATACTGTACATTTTTCTCTTATGTTCAGCTCCTGGCTCAGGTCAGAGTTGTGCGTACCATGAATATAAGGCATAAGCAGCTTTGACATCCTCCTGTTTGGCCTGCTCTGTCTTACATAGGAAATAAAGCAAGTGTTGCTGCTTTCCCCTCCTTTTTTGGATAGAAGTCTGAGTGAGGCTTGATTCAGTCTGCAGAGACAGGCCTGCATTTCTGTTCAAGCAGTCACTCCATACACACTGTATCTATGAGAGATCCATATACGGCTGCCTAAACCGTTCCATTTACCCCTGCTGTTACAGTTGTTAAGACAAAGCCCACATCGGCCCGGTTTTATCACTCCTTTGTACACATAAAGCAGCCATATAAAGCCATTGGAATGATGCCCTGTTTTAAAGGTAATAACTGTGTTCCAGTTGTTATTGCAGAAGCTGTTGCTGATGTCACTGTACTGCTGTAGTAATGTTAAGAATAGGTCACTTAAAAGTGTCAGCTGTTATTCAGCACTCCCTAATCAATTCACTGGTGTTTTTGAATAATTCTTAGTTCGGTCACTGCTGATAGTGTTGATGAAACGTTGTAATTTGTCCAGCTATTCTTACAAAAGATTGACTGTGAAATTTCTTCATGTTGCTTCCTGACCGACAGGCTCAGCAGTAACCATGCAGCCAGTCTATGTTCTTTCTCACTTTGAGCAGAGAAGTTGAAAACAGTTGAGTATTTGACACTGTGCTGCCCTCTAGTGATAGAATAGAGACCCTACACTCTTAAAAATCAAAGTATTTAAAAGGCTATTTAAGGTGATCCCACAGTAGCAATATGTTAATAGTAGAAGTGCAACAAGTGATTTGTTTATTAGCACTAATAGTACATGAGCACAAAGACCCTCTTTAAAAAGTAAAACCTGTAAAAGGTCGTTTATCAGTACCAGTTAAAGGTTTTTAGTTAATTCGTCTGTCCAGACCAATACTCTTTAATGAATTTTTGTTTCTAGGAGTGTACTACACAATAGTCCTTATGAGACAAAATGTGAGAGTCTGTCGACTACTGTAGCTCTAGCAATTGATATGAAACCAGTAATATCTATAATTATATTTCCAACAGTTAGGAACTTTACTGTTGGAAATACGATTACTGAACTACAATATATGTCCATAAATGTCTATTTCCTCTTATTTAATAACAGCATCCAAACATGTGGTGTTATCTCAGATCTCACTGGTCATGCTGAGGCCTATTCTTTACTCTACATTTCTCCACATTCAGGGCCATTAAAAAATCATCTTCTTGATCTCTTGCATTCATTTTACATGCTAATTCCTTATCCCATTCTGAAGAATTTTACAGAACCTTTTTTCTTACTTTTCTTCATATCTGGATTTATGCTAGTTTTTGCATGCAAATAATTTGTTTTCAAAGGATAGTATAGACCTTTCCTGATTGAACAATAAAAAAACAACATTTGATACAAATGTTAAATGTATATTTTCCTTTGGAATATCTATTGCTTTAAAAATATTTTCACCTGTAGTGTCTGACATTAATAAGAAAATATTATGACCAGTAATATTCTTCCTGATGGGCTAATACACAGAATATGCACGACATTTAAACGGAGAAATATTATGATAAGTGCAAACTGTTAATAAGCATATATTGTTAGAATATATTATGTTCTGAATATTTGTAGCAGTAGAACGTACTGTGTCTTTTTCTTGTGGACTGGGATAGATAAAACACATCATGACTAACTGAAGTAGAAGTGACATATTTGATTCTGAAATGTATCTATTTACCCTTGAGACACAAGTCGGTGGGTGTGTGTGTGTGTGTGTGTGTGTGTGTGTGCGCGTGGGCGTGTGTGTGTGTGTGTGTGTGTGTGTGTGTGTGTGTGTGTGTGTGTGTGTGTGCGCGTGCGAGCGTGGGCATGTGTGTGTGTGTGTGTGTGTGACAGAGACACCTGGTGTGGACTGACCTAGAATGAAGCGGAGAATGTGAAAGTGTTATTTACAGTTTGGCGTGAGCTGGCTGTGGCCTACACCCTGTGCGTTATTATAGTGCAGTCACTGCTGTCTAAAACTAAAAGGCAATTCGGAGTGATGTCTTGGACCTCAGTTTCACTTTGCTGGGTATAAATAGCTGATTGTCATGTTTGACAGGAGTACTGTCCATGAAAAGACCTTTTAAAATGATATTACTTCTTGCTTAAATGTGGCCAACAAATATGGTTGCTATTAAATTAATCTTGCTGCCAGTGTTTGTGGTGCCCTGCTCCTATTGCAGTTCTCCAAGAGGAGCTAAAGTATCTTATTAAAATGGGCATGCACAGCACCACTTTTGGACCATTGTGTTGAAGACGAGTGGTGGTGGCGTAGTGGGTAGGATACTTGCCTCTAGACCAAGAGGTCATGGGTTCAAATCCCACCTTCAGCACACC
>JBBJLR010000013.1:12061250-12080438 GCA_037577145.1 Brachypetersius gabonensis | reverse complement strand
ACCCCAAGTTGCTCCAGGGAGACTGTCCCCTGTAGTTAGAGAATGGAAGTGGCTTTGGATAAAAGCGTCTGATAAATGCCGTAAATACGAGGTTTACGTCATTTAGCCGACGCTCTTATCCAGAGTGACGTACATCAGTGCACAACTAGTCCACGTCTGTTTCTTAAACCTGTAAAGCTAAACTTAAATCAACATCCGCTGTTCAAACAAGTTACTGCAGACTAAGTACCCCTAAACAACACCCGAAGTTAAGGCAAATGTAAGGAAGGCATGGAGTTTTATTTATTTATTTAATAAGCAGAAACGAGAGGCAAAGTTAGTCACTAAGTTGCTCCTTGAAGAGTTGGGTCTTCAGACGATATTTGAAAACAGCAAGATATAAGTGGCAGTATCTACCAGAGGGGTAACTCCTTATGTAACTCTAGATATATTATTCCTAATCAATAATCAATAATTTAATCAATAATGATAATAAAGAGCTTTTTTGGTATGTGATCACTTATGAGTTGTTAAAACTTGCCATTACCTCCGCACTTCCATATGGTTCATATATGGAAATTAGGCTACAAATAGCCCATGTTTTGGTGGCAAAGCGTACTTATTTTATTTTTTTTATTACGTATTTATTTTCATCTATTCAGGCAACAGCATGTTAGCCCTGCTCTTTAAGGATTAAGTTAAAACGAGTGCTTAGTCTGGAATTTCGATTGAGACAGTACATGGCAGCCAATCAGAACAGTAGTAATTTAACAAAAACAGTCTGGTTAAGCTTAAGACATGATGTGATATTGGAACAGGCTAATGTAGAAATGAATTATGACTACTAATTAAAATATTTGAAATAGTTTCTTTTTCATTCAGCATTTCGCAAACTGTGCAGTGCTACATCCATTGAGACACTTAGAGTTTAACTGGTTAATAAGAGCTCTTTCAGTGGTTATCCAAATTGATAATATTAATTAATATTAGATTTGCAAGTGAACCCTTATACGCACTTCATTTATTCATGAACTTCAAGTAAATAACTACAGCAATATACACTTACAAGATCTCTTGCAATGGGTTTGCTCTGAAATGAATTTAATCTCTTACTATATCCAGATACATCACAGCAACGTGTAAGCAGTGGAAACCATCTTAGAGGAATGAATTGTGTTTTACAAGCTGACCAGCTTTCAGAAATGATTTGTGATGTGTATGGCGCCAAAGTAAAGGTCAGTGTTAAATCTTGCACTAGAACGCCAGCGTTGCTCCTCTATTCTGGACTTGTGGGTGACAGCCTTCTAAGGACTGTAGCATTGTTTGGCCATGCAGAGCCATTCAGAGTAAAGTAGGGCAATGAGGTCTGAATGCTGCCAAACTGCTCCTCAACAAGAGCATGGAATACAGAAATAAGAAGTGTAAGTGTGTAAAGTGTCCATTTGTCATACGTGAATACAGCACAGCACACAGAGTGAAATTGTCCTCTGTATTTAACCTCTTCACCAAGTGAAGCAAGGGTCTGCCAGCGAGGCAGCATCCAGGAAGCAGTGTGTGGGAATGGTATCTTGCTCAATGGCACCTCAGTAGTGCCACTGGCAGGTCCTGGGATTCAAACCTATAACCTTCCAATTGCAGGGGGAGATCCCTAACTACCAAGCCACCAGCTGCCCTGAAGTGCACGTGCTAACTTGTGTTTCTAGTAATGCTGAGCAAATATTAATTTAATGAATCTCAATTAATTGCATGATTGTCTGCAATTAATCGCAAATAATCACATTGTTATACGCAAAATTCAATAATGAACAGAAGTGCAATAACATTTGGTTTGCAAACACTTTAAACAGATAAATACCCTTTTAACAGCAGTGTTCCCTTTAACACAGTTACACAGCTGCAGTTCATATGTTTCTGTAAATCTCACCTTAAACATTAATATAATCAAATCAGGGGCAATGTGCTCCCAGTCTTTTCCCTTCCCGGACAACAGCCGAGTGTAGAATGCTGCATGCACCCCCAGCCCATCAGTTTGATTGGCCATTGTAGTAAGAAAAATAAATAATTCCTTGGGTATTAAGTGTCACTGCTATGAGCAGGGGTGGCAAGTGACTGAATTTCCTCAGTAATATCGAACACAAGATATAATTTACATAATAATTTTGGTTCTTACTGAAAAATCTGTTTTTGTACATTTTAAATAATATGAACACAATCTGTGTTTTCAAAATAAACTAATAAGTAAAAACAAAAATTTAAAAATTATGTTATGATGTTTCTCTTTAAAAGAAAGGAGATTTGAATGGAAGGTAATATACTTTTCACTCATTTCATTTTTATCCTGATAAATCTCTTTCCATGTGATTAATTCTGTTCTGTTGCTTCAATATCTACACTTTGCTGTTGTTCACACCTCTCACTTTCAAGCTTGATCCTTTTATGTTTGACTAAAAGGATAAAATCTTCACAAACCTTGTTTTAGCCTCTTATTGTCTTAAAATAAATGATGTGTGTACTCTTTCTTCCAGGTTGAGGAAGGTGGCCACGCATCCTTGGCTGGTTTACATGAGGATGATGAGATCCTGTCGATCAATGGACAGTCCTGTTCCAGCCTCAGCCTTGCAGAGGTTATTGAGCTCTTTAAGGACTGTGCTGATGGTCTGCAGCTACTGGTGAAGAGGTACCTATAAAACTCTCTTCTAAATCTTCCAAAAAAGCTGATAGTCAGACAGCAATATTTAAAACCACAACACAAGTTTATGCAGCAGAACTAAAACGACTCATGTGATTTATTCTGTATTTATTCTGATGAGGTTACATTTTGTTTTTCTTGGAGATGAAGGATTGCTGTCTTGCTGGTTGACTTGACAAATGGCAGAACAGCTGCTTTGTTTTTAGAGACCCAAAAATGATCCAACTGTAGGTAGTTGTTGGCTTCTGTTGGTGAGATGCCAGGGGAGATGCCTCTGTTACACATAATTAATCACTGAATAGCTCATGTGTCTCCCTTTTTTGTTGTAATGCTGTTTGTGACCTTCCAACATACGGCGCACATAAAGTCTGGCTCATTAAACACAGTGACCTTTCAGCTTGTTGCCTCATTTGACACTTTTAATGATTCACAACATTGTGATCTTGCTGATATACTTTTGGTTTCTGTGGAACTGAGTGTATGAAGTACACAGTATTTCATAAATGACGCACACCGTTTTTACTGATAATTGTTCTCACTTGCTTTAATCAGTAGTTCTGCTGTTTCTCCTGGTGTCGTATTATGATTGACCACAACATGATAGTCTTCGTACTGTACCTTTGGTTGCTATTTGAGCATTTATGAGTATATGAACTGCAAAATATTGCACAAATAGAAGAATACCTATACAGACCAATTAAGCCAGTCCCCCTTCAGAAGCCTCAGGGATTTTCAGTTTTACCCACAAGGGGCTGGTGTGGATTTTCATCTCAAACAAGCAGCAGCACACCAATGCTCAAGTCTCTGTCTTCAAATAGTTCATTATATGAGCTTTTCCTTTGCAGTCACACTTTGCAGAAAGGGCTGGGCATCCCTGCTTTAAAGTTCTCCCTCTATTGCAAGTTGTGGCATTTAGTACATTTTATTAGGACTGTAATGGCAAGCTCAACATACATGATTCATCGTACTGTTTTGATAAAATCTAATATCGTATCCAAATTCGAATGCAAATATATGGTTGAGGTACTGTATGTTGAAGTGGGTTTTTGATTGGTGTCATTTACAATATTTCTTATGCAAAAAATGTTTTATATGTCATAGTTAACAGAATATCCATTTTCTGAAGTGCATAGTCATCATTTTACAGTTTCACTTTTGATTGCTGTGAAAATACATGAGCGACAATATATTGCACAAATTATGTTGCACATACCATTTTATCCAGACTCTCTTGCCAAAAGGTGCTTATTTGTGCTTTTTGGTCAGCAATTATCATGATTTGTAAAGAACGTGATATAAAACAGTATTTCACAGGTTTCTATTTTGTTTGTCATAAACTATCATTCTGAAAAGGTACATAGATGAATTACACCTCCCAATTCAGTCACCTCTTATTGTTATTCTGATCCAAACAATATGGTTGTTTAGAAACTACAGTAGTGTATCCATGGTAAAACATGGTAGCACACAAAGCCCTGACCACACCTGACATAGACATGCATACGCTGCTATTAATCTGTGGGCATTTAATGAGTTAAAGGGGAGAAAGATAAAATGACAGGATTAACCAGTACTTCTAAACTTAATTTAGTCTGTTTAACCTTGCTTTAACCAATAGTTCTCCTTTACAGATGCTGTTTTCAAGGGGGCTTTCAGACAGTTAGCATCACTCTGCGCATTCCACCTTTATACAGGCCTCAGAGTCTGAAGGAACGTTACATCTCTGAGTCGCAAGACGTAGCGTTTTACGGGGAAACTGGTGGTGATGCTGAAAACCCTGGACGAAGCCCTATGGTCCGAACACAGTTTTGCATTCCAGCTCTGAAGAACAGAACAGGAGCAAACCCTAACATTTCTGGAGATGGAGGAACCAGGTTAGAGATCACTCCAGGATCTGTGGTAGAGTTGCAGCTGTCTCTTTCTCAGACCACCCTGAAAGAGACAGGCTGTACCTCATTGGGCTGTGCTCGTGGAGTTGAGGGAGATTTTTACAACAAAACAAACAATGAAAACGATAACAATACCACCTTCACACCAGGCTGCACCTTCTACATACCCCGCCATGAGAGAGAGCCTTTGGCTCAGCGAGGAGTACTCATCAGTGGACCATCTGTTTCACTGGGACAGGTGGAGGTGACCACACAGTCAGAAGGGAGGGACTCCGAGGGGGAAAGGGTGGGATCTTGTGGAACTGAAGCAAAAGCTAGTGATCGAGTGGATTATGGTGAGGGAGAAGGAGGGCGCACTGAGGAAGGTCCCACCTCCTCCTCTGTCTTCTTTAGAATTCCATCAGAAGAGGGGGACTCTGAGTCGGAGAGGGAGCTCAACAAGCCCAACAAGCACCGGGCAAGACACGCCAGTGAGTTTTATTATTATATTTTATTATATCTTATTATTCTATCTCTCTTAAAGAGCATGATTTAAATCAGCATGTTTGCCCTACTACATTTAAACTCTTGTTTTGTGATGTGAATTGTACTAATGAAGTGTTTCTGAATGAATTATATAATTATTGAATTACTGTTCACAAGAAGTAACTTAAAGTTCGGCTTGGAACCATGTGTGAAGTCACTCATGTATGTTTCACTGATTGTAATCTCTCTATAAGCAGGGGAAATACACCCTATCAGACTGTCTGAAATTATATTTTTTAAATAAGACTATTTAAGCTTGAAGTATGCATTATATTCCATTACCATTTTCTTACTGTTCATTCATTTTTGTACTGTGAAGGAAATTCCATGATTAGCTCTTATTAAACGTTGTATAGCCTTTAGGCATGGCAGTGTTGAGCAGGGGGGTTGGAGGGTGACATGGTGAGGATAAGAATAAAACATGGGCATGTTACTGCTGCCTGTAGGATAGCCATTTGACAGACACCAACAAGTGTGACACTGGCTCGTTACCTGATCCTTTAAAACTGGCCATCTTAGCAGCACTGAAAAGGGAAGTATTCGCTTCTCATCCGTGGCCATGCTCATCATGGCAGTACACACGTGAAAAATATAAGCAAGTCTGTTCAAAACTATTCCTTTGTTTTGTGTTACTTTACATTGTGTTTGGGGGTTAAAAAGGCTTCCAGAAAGGGATCTACACACCTAAATCAGATTCAGTGCATTAGTTCTTTTCAGTGCACAGACAGTTGCATGTGGCGCTGAAAACTGTCATTGCCTCAGCCTTCCTTGACACTTTTTTACAGCTGTGAATGGCTTGTGCTAATATAATGTATTATGAGTCAGTAAATGAGAAGGAAATTACCCATGGGTCTGTGATTGGGAGTAATGGCTTTGTGTGATGCCAACACTACAGAACTGACTGATAGTGTAATTGAGGGGTAGTGATGTAGGGTCCTGGTTCATACTTTGAATGTCAAGACAGAGACACTGTTTAACCTTTAAATTGTAGAAATCGTTTGATCAAGAAGATCTTGTTTTTTGTTGGAACAAAAACCCAATCTCCAAAATGGGTGAAATGTCCTAATCTTTTCATGAGATGAGATTTATTTCCTCCTCATTTTAAACCCCATTTGGTCCAGTCCATATTGGTCCAGTCATCAGTATCAGTGCCTGACTCAATGCAGGTCATGCATGTGAAAAATCATGAATAACAAGCATCCAGTGTCATATTGTATATAATGATACTTGCTTTTCCACATTTCATGTGTGTTTATTGGTCAGACAATATGTTTATAACATAACGCTTATTATGAGTTTGTTGTGCTCTTCAATGAATTGATTTATTGTCTTTTATTAGTCATGCTACATATATAGGTCAGTGAACTTAAGTAACAATCTGAAATATTCCTGCCCTTACACTCTACCACCTTTACCCTCAATGTGCTCTAAATCCCTCCCTTCTCTCGTCTTTTCAAGGGCTCCGGCGGAGTGAGAGCCTGTCTGAGAAGCAGGTGAAGGAGGCCAAGTCTAAATGCAAGCGCATTGCTCTACTCCTCACTGCTGCTGCCCCCAACCCCAATAATAAAGGGGTGTTGATGTTCAAGAAGCACAGACAGAGGGCCAAGCAATACACACTTGTTAGCTACGGAACCGGAGAGAACGAACCAGAGTTTGAGGACGAGGAGGACGAAGGCGAGAATAAGGAAACCCATGCTGTTGAGTTCACAGTTCTAGCCACCAGTGAAACTGAACTTGATGAGGATTTTTTCACGAATCCCCCAGGCCACAAGAGCATCGTAACCTTTGACTGGGACACTGGGCTGCTTGAGATAGAGCGCAAGCTTCACAACCCAGAAGATATGAATGCACTTCCTGAAACCAAGGGCAAAGGAGCCCTGATGTTTGCTCAGCGCAGGCAGCGTATGGATGAGATCGCGGCTGAGCATGAAGACATGAGAAGTAAGGGGATCCCTGTCGAAAGTGTAGGGGAGGCTGAGAAGCATTACCAACAGGTGGATGAGAGCTCCTACATTCAGACTACTACTGACAGTCAGAATTATATGGATTTAAATGTGCACCACCAACAGCAACAACAACAGCAGTACCAGCAATACCAGGAACAATATTATCAACAGCAGAAACAATATGAAGAATACCAGCAACAGTTACAATATAGCCAACAGCAACGGCATTACCAGCAGCAGCAAGAGTACCAGCAACAGCATTACCAACAGCAGCAAGAGTACCAGCAACAGCATTACCAGCAGCAGCAAGAGTACCAACAACAGCATTACCAACAGCAGCAAGAGTACCAGCAACAGCAAGAGTACCAACAACAATATCATCAGTCTCAACAGCAAGTGCAACAGCAAGTGCAACAGTATTCACATCAAATGAATGGTATGACTAGTCAACAGACTGATGTAATGCAATCATCCAGCATAAATAGAAGTGCCAAGCCGTTCTCTGTGCAGGATAGGGCAGCAGACACATTTTCTCCATCAACAAGTCAAGAGCAGCCTTGCTATTCAGTTGGACAGGGTGAACAGATTGCTTCCCGAGATGAGCGAATATCTGTACCAGCAATCAAGACAGGGATATTGCAAGACAGAAAGAGGAACAAAACTAAACCAATGTTCACTTTTAAAGAGTCTCCCAAAGTTTCCCCAAATCCAGAACTGTTAAATCTCCTAACCAGAAGTGACAAGAAAGCAGGGTTTGAATCTTGCCCAGAGGAGGATTACCTGAGCTTGGGGGCAGAAGCCTGCAACTTTTTGCAGTCGCCTAAAGTAAAGCACAAAATCCCACCACCGGTTGCACCCAAGCCCCACATAAATCCAGCCTCTCCACCATGGTCACCACAACCAGAAGTTGCAAGCCAGCAGTTCCTTCAACATGCTGAAAATAACATCCCACCAACTGCAGAGGCTCCTGGGCCTGAAGCCGAAATTGCCCCTGAAATGGAGTCCTCAGCCATACCAGAGCAAGCACCCTCCCCCATGCCTGCTCCTGAATTACAGGAAGCACACACTAAACCCCCCGCTCAGAAGCAGAGAGAAGCAGTGAATGTATGGGCTCCATCTGAACAGCAAATACAGCCAGATCACCAACAAGAGAATCAACAGCAGCAAATAAACAACGCTCACCCTGTCCAACAACCACTTCAAGAACAAGCAAAGTCAGAGCCTCCTGTCAGCTCTTGGGGTCCCTCTCCAACTCAAGCTCAACAGCAGCCACCAGTGAATACTTGGGGTCCAGCTGAAGTTCAGCCAGAAACCCTTACACAGAATCATGCACAATCACACATGCAGCTGCCCTGGGTAACACAACCTCAAGTGCAATCAGAAGTGCGACCACCCACATCCATTCAAACTCAGTCGCAGCCACAACTTCCTTGGGTTACACAGTGTCCACCAAAACCCCAGCCTCAGCTCCAACCCCAGGCCCAAATTCAACCTCAGCCTCAACCCCAACCCCTGTCCCAACGTGAGCCCCAACTTCAATCCCAACCTCTGCCCCAACCTCAGCCCCAGCCTCAACCTCAGATGAATTCATGGGCAACCGCACCAACACAGTCTGGACCCCAACCTCCATGGGTCCATTCTCAAGTGCCAGTGCAGCCACCTGTCAGTACTTGGTCTCAAGATGTAAATCAAAACCAAGTTCAACCCCCTTGGGTGCAACAACCACAACAGCAGGAAACTCAGTCATTACCACATTGGACAGCCCCTCAACAGCAAGCCCAGCCCTCTTGGGCCCAACCTCAGGTCCAGTCACAGCCCCAACCACCTTGGGTCTCTCAAACCCAACAGCAACCTGCATGGACACAACCACAGCCTTCATGGGCTCAGCAAGCTCAACCACCACCGCAGGCTCCTGCACAGATACAGCCGTCCCAGACTGCTTGGGCTTCAGTGCCTACCGAGGTACAACCACAACCAACATGGGCTCAACAGCCACAAAAACATCCTCAACAAATAATGAACTCATGGGCTCCCGAACAGAATCAAGCACAGCCACCATGGACTCAATCACAGCCTCCAGCTCAGGCACAGCCTCCATGGGCTCATCAACCTCAGCAAGAGACCCCACCACTCTCTCAGAGTCAAAGAATTATGAGTTCATGGGCACCACAGCCACAGGAAGATCCAGGCTCCACAGCAACTATTGAAACTCAAAAGCTCAACCAGACAGCCAAACCTTGGAGTCCACCTCAGACTACCCAGGCCCCTCTACAGCGAATGGGCTCATACACATTTGGATCAAAGGTTCCATCACCAATTCCGACAAGTAGTGCAATGTCTCCCACTGGAATGGGATCAGCTTTTGAGATGCCAGCTTTAAGAGGGAAAGGAGCTGAACTTTTTGCTAAGCGGCAATCCAGAATGGAGAAGTATGTGGTGGATTCAGACACAGTCCAGGCAAACAAGGCAAGACCTTCTTCTCCTTCTCCTTCTTTGCCAACCACATGGAAATATTCGCCTAACTGTCGTGCACCTCCACCATTGGCATACAATCCACTCCAGTCAGCCTCATATCCACCAGGGGCTATCAAACAACCTCCATCCACTAGCCCTTCTATAAAGAACAAAAATAAGATGAAGGAGAAAGAAAAAGATAAACCTGCCCCCAAACCCCTTCATGTTCTGGATGTCATGAAGCATCAACCCTACCAGCTAAATTCATCTCTTTTTACTTACGGGCCAGCAGTAGAAAAACTTGCAGCAGAAAGGGAGGCAGCTGAAAAGCTTGCTGCTCAGAAAGCAGCTGAAGCCCAAGCTCATGCTCAAGCTCAGGCTCAAGCTCAAGCTCAAGCTCAGGCTCAGGCTCAGGCTCAGGCTCAGGCTCAAGCTCAAGCTTATATGCAAGTTGCTGGTTCTCCAAACCAAAGCCAGGGATACAATCAAGGTCCTGCCCCATATTGTTTTATGCCACAGCAGCCCCAGCCAGCCCAACAGCACTATGGGATGTCTGGTGCCATACTTGCTGATGGCCCTTATCACCAAACTTCTACTAACAGCTACCAGCCTGCTCCTAATCCTTATCAACAATCTCCTTACCAACAAATATATAGTGCCCAGCATGCTTACCAACAGCCTCCAAATTCTTACCAGCAAGCCCCAAGTCCCCCCTACCAGCAGCCCCCTCCATATCAAACTGGCCCAACCTATCCAGCTGCCCCGGCACCAAGCTATCAACCAGCTCCAAGCTCCTTTGTTACACCTTCTACAGTAGTGGCAGCAAGGGCAGATTCCGCCTCAGGAAATTGTGTCCCCAATGCCCCAAAACCAAAGTTCTCAGCCAAAAAAAGTGCCGCACAGGTTTGGAAGCCTAGTGCTGTTGAAAACGCTGAAAAGTAGCATTTAACTTCTTTTTTTTTTGTCATAGCAAAGCTAGGATGCAAAGCTGTATATAAACGCATGACAAAAAAACATGCAAAAAATATATACATTTTATATATATTTTTTGTCACAGAAAATTTGAAATTGTGCTATCTACAGTTACATTTAAAGCAGTTTTCTGTTTGATTTTCAAAATGTAAGTGTATCAGCATCTATTTTCTGTATATTACAAAGTTATGTTGTTCTAAAATATATTGTACATGTATCACCAGAATTAGACTGTTGTCTATTTCTGGTAAGACTAAATTTAAGTGTGTACTTAAAGCAGATAAATGAATCTATTTTAATGACTTGGTCAAAAATGCTGTTGGTCCAACTAATGGGGAAGAGGAATAGTGATATTTGAATGATCAGTGAAAATAATTAAGGCAAAAGAGAGAGTGTTTGATCTGATATCTGAAGATATCCACTGAGCATTACTGAATGCCTTCCACACAAATTATAGTTTTGAGGCAGAACGTCTGGTCTATAGACCAGGAACTAGTATTGTACAATCTCTCAGTGGTTTCAGTAAGCAGTGTAGTTCACATAAATGAATTATGTAAGTATGGATGTTTTTGAACACTTGATCAAGGTGCGGTTTGAACACAGATGCAGTGCAATCATGGCCATTTTTTACAGCCAGATATCTCATTCTTTATAAAACTATGAAAGGGCAATTTTAAATCTCTATGAAAGTAATATTATGTTTTTCTTTTTTATTTAAAAGCAATACATATGTGCTATATCTGATGTGGTCTTTCTAGGACCATTTAACAGTTGGGACAATGCTTGATTTCATGAAGCCCTTTGTAGATAATGTGTGATACACTCAGACAACAGGTAAGGTAGGAAGTACAGCTTGTCTTCTGCAACAATCAAAGTATTATGCTGATATTCTTTATTGTTTATTTTGATATAGGAAACATACCTGGCTTTACTCCTGGTTGCTTCACTCCTTTTCAGTTTATTTTTTGTGGGGAAAAAAGCATTGAAATGGTGACAAAAGGGAAAGGAACAAGATGTAAAGTGACTACATATTTAGAAAACCTTCGTTTGGAGGGTTTGTAATTTGCTAGCTGATCATTTTTTGTAGATGATCATCATGTTCTTTTATTTTTCATTCTTTTTGCATGATTTTTCCTTCTAGTGCACTTTCTGTAAGATTTGCCACAGTGCAATTAAAAAGACTCTCTGCCCTTCTGTTTTGGCTTCCTTTGGTTCCCTTTTGCATGTGTCTGTCACTTTCACCACTGCTTGCATCAGTTTGTCACTTCATCATATTTTTTACATAGTGCTTTAATTTTTTAGACATGCAATGCTGTCATTGCACGCAATAAAGTTGAAGTGTTAAAGTGCAAAGTTAAACCTGTGCCTGAAACATGCAGCTTGCCCATCTCTGAATCATGCTACATAAATTACTGTCTCATTCTGTAGAGAGGTTATGAAGTCATGCACTGATGTTGGATGAGAAGGCCTTGCTTACAGTCTCAGTTCCAGTTCAACCCAAAGGTGTTGGGTGGGGTTGAGGGCGGGGCTCTGTGTGGGCGTCAAGTTGTTCCACACTGAACTCATTCAGCCATGTTTTTATGGATCTTTCTTTGTGCACTGGGACACAGTCTTGCTGGAATAGAAAAGGGTTTTTCCCCAAACTTTTCTGACTAAGTTAAAAGCATGGCATTGTCCACACTGTCTTTGGGCTAGGCCCCTTACTTACCCTTCACTGGAAGGGTAAGTCCATATACTTTTGTCCATTCAGTGGTTCTCAAACAGGTCCCCAGATGGTCCCCAGACAGGTCCCCAGATGGTCCCCAGACAGGTCCTCAGATGGTCCCCAGACAGGTCCTCAGATGGTCCCCAGACAGGTCCTCAGATGGTCCCCAGACAGGTCCTCAGATGGTCCCCAGACAGGTCCCCAGATGGTCCCCAGACAGGTCCTCAGATGCCTCATCTTTGTTAAGCACAAGGATGGAGCAAAAGTATGGATTATCTAGGAGTTCCTGAGGACTGGTCAAGCCTGCACTGCCATAGTGCAGCAACACCCTGACTCCTCAAAGAACATTTCAGAGGACCACCATGTAGTCTTCTATCCTAGTTATTTCCCTAGATTCACATTTATGAGCTTTTAAGAACCATTTGGGAACCTTTATTTTCAACAACGTGAAAGCCCAAATCATGTTCTACATAACTGAGTTCCAAGCACACCAACAGTGGATTGGTGATAGCAAGTGATCAAAATTCAGTTTCCAATAGTGGATCTACATTTCATCATGCACTTGTGGAGTGCAAAGGCTTGTAATTTGTGAATTATGGAAGTGATATGACTCAAGGCCCATTGCAGGCCAGGCTCTGGCTATTTTTGGAAGAATCTGATATATTATCCCATGACCTGAAAGAGAAGAGGGCACTCTTAGAACACCTGTTTCTTTATCTCATTTAGATTTATTCAGACTTTTACTGAAGTACTGAGACTAAAACGCTTACTGAGTATCAGTAATAATATAATAACATGATAATATGATCTTCATTCATATAAATCCTTTCATACTTTTACTGTGTAAAAACAACACAGAGAGAAAGAACAAGATGTTGTAAAATCAACAAATAAAAGCAGTGACCGAGTGACAAAGAAATGATAACCACTGAAAACACTAAATGTTAAAACACAAGGCAAAATAGCGTGAGAATACAGCAAAGTAATTCTAAAATAAAATGAGAAAAATAGATGTTTTTGGAATAGTGTCTTTTACAGCAGCCTAGAAAGATCACCTGAGGATGATAACTGAGGAACTGAATGAACCCAGAATAACTGTTGTGGCTTTTCCAACATCCTGAGCTGAACTCATCTACCTCAAGCCTAGGATTGCCAGTGTACTTTCCCAGAAACCTGAGTGATGAAGCTTCTCACTAAGTTGTGTTTTACAGCCAAACATGAATCCGTTTTTATGATAGCAGTACTACTACTTAACCACCAAGAGAACTGATTAGACTTTGAATGAACACCATCTTCAACAATATATATGTGGTTGTATATGGTTTGACACAATAAAAACGAAAGAAGACAGAGAGGGAGCAGAGCTTTTAGAAACATTGAGAACATTTAATTTTTGATATAGATGATTAAAGTGCAATGCTAATGCAGCCTTGAGTCTGAGAAAATAAACCAGGTTTACTGTTTTAAGCTTATTTCGTGATTACAGAGCTCTCTGAGCTTTCCAGAGCTTTAGGTCAACCATGTTTTGGAAACTAGCAGTATTTTTGTATTGGATGGTTGGAAAATATTTAACAATCATTTTCAGGATGAGGATCAAAACCACGAAAATGTTAAAAACCAACAATAAAGTTTTAAAATCAGTTCTGAATGTGATTGGAGTGCAGGTATGATGTGGTCCCTCTTGCAGGTCAGGACTCGGCAGTTAGAATGTACTATAGATGTGTAACAGAGCTCTTGAGATAAGCGGATAGAAGATTGTTACAGTAGTCCAGTCTTGATGTAAAAAAGGAGGCGCAGTGGTGCAGTGTTTTGTACCGTCATCTCACAGCGACAGGCTTCTGGGTTCAATGGAGATGGGGCATCCAGGCATACGCATGCATGCTCTCCTGTGTCATTTTCTGCAAGACATTTCCATTTTCCAGAGTCCAAAGACCTGTATTTCAGATGAATTGGAAATTGCACAATTGGAAATTGCTCAATTTCGAACACAGGTTTTGTAAGTTCTTTAAATTTGCCAAAATGGACCCAATCCCCAAAGGGGCAGTTGCTTTAGCACCTAAAACTCCTCTGCATGTATCTGGATCCCTATTTGGATTAAGCAACACTGAGAATGAATGATGTGACAACTATATGTGCATGCTTTCAGTACATGCAGGGAAAGATATTGGAAAGATTAAAGGAGGTAGTTTAACATGATTCTTCAAATTGAACTCATTGTCAAAAATGACTCCTAAATTCTTGTTATGGATTTTGTTAACAATGAACACTGGGATTTGTTAATTTATTAAGAAACGTAAGTAACTTGTATGTCTTTTTGTGTATCTAAAGGAAATGTTTTGTTGTTGTTTGTTGATGTGATTGGGGTTACATGGGTATTATGGGATTAGTTTGGTTTTGTAGGTTTATTGTAGTGCAGTGGAAACTGCATTTCCATTTCTTAAACAGCAGGTGGCAGCACAGTCACGGTCATTCCTGCTTCAAACACTGCAGCACTGCTAAATCCTGCTGTGTGGTTAGAGTGTGATATTCTTTTCAAATCACCACCAGTCTCATGACAAAGAGACTTAAGGAAAGGAGAGGTTCTCGGGCTGCAGACACTCTGCACTGAAGGTCATACCGCTCCTATTAAACAGGACTAAATGTGGATTACTGAGGAGTCCCCTAATTGTTCAGAGAAATCAGAGGGGGGGCTAAGTGGTGCGCTGACACATCCTGTATCAATGGCCACTTGATGTGACCCCTGCTCTTTAGCTTGACCTGCAGGTGGCTGGCGCTGGCTGGCTTGGTATTTGGAGTTTAATCTGCTTTGATGGAGACATTAATGTATTCATGGGGACAAAATGTTTATAATTTCTCATGATTTGTTCATTCCTGCAAAACAAACTTGAACTTCCTTCAACACAGCAGTGTTGATAAGAGAGAATGTAATTATGTTCAAGACTCCGAAGACCTAAAAATGTTGTATGTTGCTAATAATATTTATTCTCAAATCAAATGTTGCAGCTTAATAGTCCTTTTATTATCATGAATCATAAGCAAAAACAAAAAACTATAATATATAATTAATATTACCTTAAAATTAAAATGACTTAAGATGTCACATCTTTTTACTTTGTTAGTAATTTACAATTTGTAACTTGTAATTTCAAGACAATCCTTGAATAACTTTGGGATATCCTTATTATTTCAGCTTAAAAACTTGTTTAGTTTCTTACTATTTTACACTTTATTCAGTTGTATTGCTGCTTGGATATTTGGGCTTCGATATTTTATTGCTATTTTTTCTTAAAGGTTTCAATGTTTTTCAGGCACTGGGAAGAAGCTCATCTTTATCTCCGCCTGTTAGACTGTCACCACAGGGCCTTGGCTCAAGATCTGCATCTGTTTCCCCATCACCCAGACCTTCACCCCACACTACCTACACCTCTCGCCCATCAGAGAGGCGGGTCTTCTGGGTAGAAAAGGGCCGTAAGCCTCCTACTCCTTGGGAGGCCGCATCCCGCCACCCCTTGGGCCTGGTGGATGAAGCCTTTGCCTTCCAGAACCTGCAGCAGTCCATTGCCACCAGTCTGCGCTCGGCAGCCCATCGCAAGCTGCTGCCTGAACCTCCAGCGGACTGGAAGGCCAAAGTTGCATATGAGCCTCCATCCAAGAGCCAGGCCTGGGGAACCGGTCGCTCAACTTTGCCTTTTCTTTCACCAACCAAAAGCACAGCATCTGCCCCAGCTGTTCCTTTACCGTACGGATCCCCGCTAAGACAGCCTCAGCCACCGAGGTCCATGACCGAGGCTAATCTCGGTGTATCTCTGGCTGGGCCAGAGAACAAGAGGTTTCTGGGACAGTCTAGCTACAAAAGCACATATAGTTACACCTGGAAACGGTAAACACATGATAGAGGATTTTTAATATATGGGCTACAGAATACAGCAGGTTCTGAATGTTTATTTTTGAGATGTGCAGACTTAAAGAAGCTGTTTTAAAAGCGTGATTGAAAGATGAATGAGTATGGGAACACAGAACAGCAGTATAGAAAACTATGAAAGTACTGAGATATCAACCAACAGTCAGATTACAGGAGCACTAGCATCTGGTCTAATTTACAGTCAAGTGCAAATTTGAAGACACACCCTCCAAAGCCAACACACTTTTTGTACATCGTTTGTTTGCTAAATTTATCATCGACATTTTCTCTGACCTGGGCAAAAGTCCTATTTCTTTTTTTTGCCTGTATGTTAAATTTAGCATCTTCCCAATAGTTTTTATTGTAAATGTGCTTTCTTAGACAGTGTGAAGCAAAGTACAAGGAAAAACACACAGAAGTGATATGAAAATAATACTCAGCCATATGCAGCAGAGATAGTTTAGGTTGAAAACCTTTAAAGGCGTTGTTATAAAAAGGGTTCTTGGAAGTTCAGTTGTCAGTGACTCTGCAAATACAGAAAAGCAAGCTTGAGAATTGTTGAAATGTTGACTGGGGGATCTAAGAGATGTTGTATTGATGTGTAGATGACATGAAAGCTCGATGTGCTTCTGTTACTTTATGCGCATTTCATTGTCCTTTTCCTTTTATTTCCCATGCATGTTTTAATCCAAATGAGCAATCCTGCACATGCTTTTGCATGCTAGATTTAAGGATGTGGAGCTCTAAATTAAGCAGAACCAGTTGAATTAGTATAATGTTCTAGTTACATAAGTCCCACTTTAAGAGATTAAATCTTTCTGTAGTGACCCTGTCTGCCCTTTATTTACTACACGAGACCTGGCCTCATTTCCTGGGACAACACGCTTTAGCACAATACAGATAGTAGGTCCAGTATTCATTTGCCTCCATTTATTTGTTATTCTCAGAACACGGCAAGCTGCCTGTGTTTGTGGGATTTTCCTGTTTTACCACGCGGTGTGGATGTGCAGTTTATAAACAGTGAGACACTGCATGCCCTCTTGTTGCGATCAGCTTTCTGATTTACATTCCACTATCTATTAAAGAACTACATCAGTCAGTGGAGCTCATTTTTTCTATTTGCGCTCAGTTCAGCCTCCATTTAGCTTTGTAGCCCTTTCATTGCCATTCGAGAAAACACTGATAAAGTATTTCTAAAACTGGGTGGCAGTTTTCAGTCTTGTTAAATTCCTCTTTTCTTGTCTTTGTGAATAACATAAAATTCTTTTTTTTGTTGTTGATGGTGGCTCCATCTCTGTGACACAAACTGACACAAGAATTTGTTTGTTCACTTTCATTAAAATGAAATATATTCCAAATACCTCTTCATCTGTTTTAAGCTTGTGCGTGTGCGTGTGTGTGTGTGCGTGTGTGTGTGTGTATGTGTGTGTGTGCGCGTGCGCAACATGCTGTTTTTAACACAACGGACAAAGTACAGGTGTGGTGTTCCTGTGATATTACAGTATTACATGTCAATAGAGCACCCTCACAAATAGAATAATACCAAGTGTGTGTGTTTCTTTATAACATTACTATTTTGTTACATTTGGCAAAAGCTGACCTATATGAACTGAATATGTTTTGATGTCTGTTGTTTTCAGTGCACAGACCTTACTGTGTCACTCGCTCTTTATCTCTCTTTATCTCTCAGTATCTCTCACTCTTAATCTCTCTCAGTCTCCCTCTCTTTCTCTCTCTTACTCTTCCCCTGACTCTCTCACACTATCTCTATATCACACACTCTCTCACGAAATGTTTCTCTCACGCTTAAACGTTTTTAGTGTAAGAACAACAAACTGTGAATGAGTAAATCCGGCAAAAAAGAAAGAAGAAATCAAAAGATTGCTCCAGATACAGAAAGTAAGCCCACAGACTGTGTAGATCATTTCATTAGTTCCTTGTAACAGCGCTACGATTTTGTTTTTTTTAAGTCTGCAATTCATTAAGCCATGACCGTTAATCACATTTTCTTGGAAGAGAAACAAAATACTCAGCATGTCATTTTCAGAGATAAACACAGTAAAACGGACTCAGTAAAGCCCAGAATCTAAAGCATTCTTTTCTAAATCAAGTACATCTTCTTCACAGCAGGTGTAGCAGGTGTATGTTGCACCATAAAACCTTCATGGCACTGATGTAATTGCTAAACTATAGGATGCGGACACTTTTCCCTTTTCACCCAACCTCTTTCATATGTGGTGTGAGTTCTAACCTCTCCTTTCCACCAACTGTTACATCGGTCTTTCAGCACATAAAGCAATCGTTCATAGGCGTAATATTTTTTACACTTGTCTTGTGTGTCACTGTGAGGCCGTTCAATGGGTGTGTTTGGTGTTTATCCTTTTCATGGACGTCTTAGTGACCATTCTGTCATACGTGAACAAACCACAGCACACAATGTGAACAGCACGAAATTCTTCCTCTGTATTTAACCCATTCACCAAGTGAAACAGCGGGCAGCCAGGAACACAGCATTAGTATGAACATGATTTTGCTCATTTTGTTCACTTTTCCATAACTTATATACTCTTAAAGATATTAAATAATTGTATGAAAATGTATGTCTATCTATGATTAGATATTTGAATATCTATTCAAATATCTAATCAATGTATTAAAGGTTTCCTCAGGGGCTCAAAACAACAATCTCATTCACTAACCAGGCAGTTCTGCCTGAGTTACATTTAAAATCTGGTGAAACATCTTCCCTTCAAAACTCTCTACGTCAATCAAAACTATATATTTATACCAGAAGCCAACACAACTTACTCAAACAGTAGCACACATAATCAACAGTAAACACGTACTGTATATGAACAAAAGTATTGGCTGTTCCACCAACAGGCACTTTAAGATAAGATAAGATAAACCTTTATTAGTTCCACAAGTGGAAAATTTGCTATTGACGTTGCATTCAAATACATAGACTTTAATACAGAGTTGGTCCCCCACCCCCTTGCAGCTGTAACAGCTTCCACTCTTCTTGTAAGATTTTGCTGTTTCAATTTATTTTTTATATAGCGCCTTTAACAATGGTCATTGTCACAAAGCAGCTTCACAAAATGAAATAAATTGTGTGTGTATGAATG
>JBBJLR010000013.1:12022115-12055796 GCA_037577145.1 Brachypetersius gabonensis | reverse complement strand
GTGAGAACCCTGGCGGCTGCATTTTGGACTAACTGGAGCTTGTTTATTGAGGATGCAGGACAACCACCTAGCAATGCGTTACAATAGTCCAGTCTGGAGGTCATGAATGCGTGAACTAGCTTTTCCGTTGTTGCCAAATGATCACTGTGACAAAGTTTTGCACTGTAATAGTAATAGTGTACTGGACTCTTGTCTAGTTGCACACTGCTGTAATGGGGAGTTATAACAAGCGTACTGTAGGTGGAGATCAGGCAGGTCACCTCTGCTGCCACTCTACTTGCCCCTCTCTGGCTCTGGTATGGACACATGAACAAGAAGTCCTAGTGGGAGTCAACGAGGGTACACTGTCCACTCATATTTCCAGTCTGTGTCACAAACGCAAACATGGTGGTGACTGAAAGTTTAGAACCTTCACTATTGAAAAAATCCCACTGTTTCACAGTTTGAGAAAGATATTGAATTACACCATGCTGTAAACTGTAAATCTGAGGCTGAACGCAAAGCAAATAACATCCTGTAGATAACATTCCAAGAAATGATAAAGGAATGACAAAAGTAACCCTTTCAATCTGATCACCATGTATGTTAATCCCAAAATGACATCAAAGTTACTCATGCTGACAGTCTATTAATACCACTCACTGACCCACTGAGGTCATACCCAGAAGAGACATTAACTGGCTCCATTACACTCAAATACATGCAAGTGTATATGTGTCCTCACTGCTATATTTAACTGTACACAGACTTAGAGTCACTCCCACCTTTCTGCCCTTCCCCACCCTCCATGCCCTTGGCCAGAGCCCACGGCCCAAAGAAGAACCAGGACCTGTACAGGTCACATTACTCAGTTCATTCCTTAACACTGTCCAATACAGGATACAAGAACATCCTGAGACACTCACTGACAGCCCCGAAGATTAGGTAAGTACCAGCTACCTCAGTTGTGTGTGGAGTATAGGAGGTTTGAATGAGTTTGACCCCTGCCCTACAGCTATCATCTGTTGTAGATGTGCTGATAGATATAAGAACTACAGAACAGTCTACTAAACTCCTGCTCTTGAAAAACAACCCATGGCTGTCTTTGTTTTGGTCTTAGCATTTTACAAAGGGCCAGACTGTCAGCTCACCCTTGTATTACCTGAATGATATTTTAATACTTAAAGAATCTTACTTTTATGTGAAAAGTGGGCCATCCACTCATTTTCTTCGTCAACTCAGAAATCTTTCAGCAGTCTCTCAGTACAAAAGTAGAATGCATGCTCTTGTCATTTACTTCCAGACTTTCTCACAATGAAATACTTTCAGTAAGCCCCACTTTCCTCCCAGAGTGAGGGGGTCAGTCATCCTTCATTAATACAGTGTTGAAATATGCTTCACCTCTCCTGAGACAAAAAAAACAGTTATATTCAGACAATGTGGGTCATCAGCAGTCATTCCATTGAAACGTGGGGTTTTGTGATGATTTGGTTTTTTGTTTTTACATTTGGTGATACTTTCTCTACACTATTAATAAAGTTTCATTTTAGATTGGGTGTGTGGTTCTGTGAAACAGTTTTACATGTGGAGTTTCTTTAAGCACTGGTTCGTTACACTTGCACATGTCATTTAAAGCGCTCTATTTAAATCATACTTTGAAAAGTTCTCCAGGGAACCAAAAGCAGTTCTTTTATGGCATCATTCCAAAAAGACACTTTTTGACACCTTTATTTTTAACGGTGTAAATCTGATCCCTTCCTTGCAGCGTTTTTTTTCCCCTATACATATAGAGTCAGTGTAATAAAAACCATCTCTATGCAAAAATGGCAGTGCATTTCTGCTAGGACCATAGATCAATTAAAAATATGAATAAAATTATTATTAGCTTATCATGTAAAATGTCATGGGTTTCCTGTCTTTTATTTGTTTGACATCTTTGCTGTGTGAAAGTGAAACACTGAAGAACTTTGTCCTTGGACAAGAACATGGAACGTTAATACGTTAATATGAATGGACACAAACTGTCACCATTCTTTGCACTCCTATCACTGAAGCTAAATCACCTGCCTCATGTAACGTCACACAGTGCCTATGGCACCCCCGTCCAGTCCAGTCAGGTTTAGATCAGGCATTATGAAGTTTAAGGTTCTATGTCAGACAGCGTTCATGTAGCTTAAATGGTATTTTAGGGACCCTAAGGTTATTTAAGGGCTGAGTGAAGTTTAAGTCTTTGCATTTTGTTTGTATAAACAGAACAATGTTTGTTTGCTCTCCAGGGCACCATGTCGCAACCCCTCTTTCTGACAGCAAGGGAAAGGAAGATGCAGGCAGCAGCCATTTGCAGAGAGATCCATGGCACTGATGGTAGGACGAAAAAACAAACAATTGGCCATTCCTGGCTCCGCCCACAAATGCATGGCCTTTCCATGCTCCACCCAACAAACCACAGTTGTGAGATTGGACAAGTTTTAAAGAACACCGGCAAAAATCCCATTCAACATCTAATGCGCAATTACAGCATTTTTGTCAGAATAAGGGGCAAATTTGAAAAAGTACAGAGGAAACTTCAGTAGTTTTACCCTTTAATCAGCATCTATGCACTTTCTCCTTTAAACTAAGGTCATTTTAAGAGATGAAATTTTGTAGTGATGAGATTAGCTACAGTACAGTAGTGTGTTTTGATAATGTAGAAATGTGAAACTCAATGTCATGTAGTGGCCCTAAGCAAAACTATATCTACATTTAAGGCTGAATAGGATTTTTGTACGTGTTCTGTAAAGCTTGTCTAATCTTACAGCAGTTCCTCTGAATAACATATATGTGGGCAGAGAATGTATAGGTCAATTGGAGAATGCGTTCCACTCAGCATTTTTTATGCATGACCAAGTAGCACATTTTGCCGTGGATCAAGCTTCCTCGTATTCTGTGCCCTCGAACTATTTGTTGCCTCAGATTTGTGATTATACATTGTGTTGAACACATGCAAGCTTTCGAGTTGAACGTAAAAAACTGTATGTTGTTCTCATTCAAAGTAGTGTTGAGGTCCCTTGAGGTAAATTAAAAAAAAAAACATAAAATACGTCACACAGCAGATTTTCACACAGCTGTTCTGATCTCAGGTTCAGGTGTACAGTACACCGTAATCTCAGTCTGATGAGACTAATCTTAAGTTTTGTATATTATTCTGAGTGGCTCACAGTCCTTTAGTTGGTCCGGTTTATTTTTGTAATTAGCTCCCTGCCACACCCTGGCTGGGTTGTAAATAATCCAATGAGATGTTTTACTACTGAAAGTAACTTATCCTTTTGTAATTCCATTTGAACTGCTATTTCTGGACATGGACAACTGCATGGTAGCTGAAGGGGAAAAAGACCCCAACAGCTGTAGGAACACAGTAGTGGGATATCAATGAAATGTTTGACAGACCTACAACATCTTCATGAACTATTCTGCATTGGAGCATTCACTACAAACTGGACAAATAAAGCCAGGACTTGAAATTACTTCAAGGATTCAAGAGCTTAGAGGCTGAAAGTGTCATTTTAATGACTTTTAATCTGTTCATTTTAAAGAGTTCAGCGCTAACCATGTGTTATTACTACTCCTACCCCTACTCCTACTTACATTATTACTACTTCCTATTACTACTAGTACTATCACTATTATTACAATTACTCCCCCTCCTCTCCCTCGTTCCCCTCCTCCTTCTACTCCTGTTACTACTAGTACTACCAATACAATTACACTTTTTCCTCCTCCCTGTTCCCTTCCTCCTACTGCTACTCCTATAACAACTAATACTACTACTATTACTATTATTATTCTTCCTCCTCTTCATACTACTCTTGCTACTATAACCATTACCATTACTCCTTACACTACTAATCCTCTTCCTTCTACTACTACCACCACCTCTACAGCTATTACTTCACCTACTCCTAATCCTCCACCTACTATTACTATTAGTCCTTGTCTTCCTCCTCATCCTCCTACTACTACTTGTCCTACTGCCACTCTTACTACTACTACTACAGTACTAAAATTAATAATAATACTCCTACTCCTTGAGCTACTACCTCTAAAACTACTTCTATCACTACTACAGGTCTTTCTACTGTTACTACTACTCCTATTGCCCCTTTTCCTACTACTAACAAATAATAAATAATAATAATATTACAAACTGTGACAAACCCAAGGGCACTTTTCAATAGTGATGAAAAAAGAATTATCATTATTCTACACCCTGCACACACAGCTAGATGTTCAGTCTAACACATCTTAAAGTGTGTTAGACTGAATATTTTTACAGTTCTTACACCTTACATGTGATTTCCCATCTTCCACAGAGTCCGAGGTGAATCTGGGCCGAAAAGTGAACACACCTAAAGAAATCATGCTGGAAGAACTCTCCTTCGCTTCGAACAGAGGGTCTCGCCTCTTCAAGATGCGCCAAAAACGCTCTGAAAAATACACATTTGAGAGCATTCAGAATGAAGCAAATGTTCAAATCAATGTAAGTGTGATTGTTGGGCTGAGTTAATAGTGCATGGTGCTGATAAAGTAGTGCAATTGCTTTTATTACACAACAATTCATGAACTATTTTGCCACCATAGAAGAGTTTTAGCTTTTTTTGTCTATTCTCATATTGCTTTTTTTACTTTCATGTTTCTCTTTTCACAGAACAGTGTGATTCCTCCTGTACCAGGTACTGAACTCACAGATGCAAAAAACAGTGTTAATGGTATTGAAGTTGACCAGACCCCCAAAACACCTGCAAGCATGTCTAACCCAAGCATCAATCCTGACTTTATAGCCCCAGGTTAGTACTTATTCCAGCACATATTCATTAGAAAACTGCAGTTAGAACATTGTTCAATCTTCAGATAAGTTCATTTAGGGACAGCTGAGTTATCCCAGTACATGTTATTCTGGGGATAAGAGAATGCCAACATCAACTCTGGTCTCTCCTAAATGAGATAACTGAATTTGTTGTAGGATTTGTGCATGAAATCTGTTTAGAGCTGTCCCTCTTGACTTTGTGAACATTCCTCTGTAATAGCGCTGTTCTTCTACAGGAAGTCTGTCAGGCAGTTACTGTGTCTTCTAAGAGTTGGTCCAGGGCTGCAGCTGTCTGTGATAGCATCTCTAACAAATACTATCTTCCCATCTCTGTGCCTTGATGTATGCTCTTCCCTAGATTAGACAATGTTTTGGTGACTTGTGCTACGCTGTACTAGGAAGTGGTTTGTTTGCTACTGTAGTTGGGTTGCCATCCAAAAGCATTGGGTTCACCGGTGGCTTTAGAGACTGTTGGTTTTAGTGGCATTTGACATTAAATGTTCTAGACAGCAACTAGACTGTAAAGTGAATACACAAAAATTGGACTCTCAGTGAGCTTGTAAAAGTAAAGGAAAGGAAAGTGCCTCTTATAGTCACACACGAACACACTACAGCACCACAGTGTGAACAAAACAGTGGACTGGCACCAAAGAGGGTTGCCCAGGGAGCAGTTTGTGGGACGGTACCTTGCTCAAAGGTACCTCAGTGATGACACTAGTAGTGTTATTTCGGTATGTTCTGTGTGGGCTCTGAGAAAATATTAGTAGGGGAATATCCCTTACTTTTGTCCACCAGTCAGTTTGCATGATAATATTAATATAGCATTACTAATATAATATGTTAGTATACTATTAATCCTGTGTTACCCTGCTTCGAACAATAATGCCTTAACTTTTTCACATACTTTTCCAGTTTGCCATACGTTGTAAGTTAAATAAGTTTAAAGAATTAATTGTACATTCAGTTTCATAATGAAAAAGGACCTACAGGATTCTTTTAGTTACTATAGTTGCTATAGGTGTCATATTTTATTATTATTATTATTATTATTATTATTATTATTATTATTATTATTATTATTATTATTATTATTATAGAGTGCTGTAGGAATAGTACACAGACAATTATAGCTATTGAAGTATTGCCATAGATGTATTTGAAATATGCAGCACAACATTAACCTTCTTCGCTTCAAAAAGCTACATAACTTTACATTTCATATAGTATACGCAGTAAGATAAAAATATCTATATTGTTTATATATTTATATTTTTAGGTCCAAGTCTGCTTCCCTACTTTCTCGACAATGATAAAAATGTGGCAGCAGTGTGTAGTATACTAACTTTTGACTGTTGTTTTAGTTGAGTGAGAAGCAGACATACAGAAGTTTCTTTGATGTCCAAGGGTTAACATGAGCCTCCCCTGCTCATCGCCTTTCTCACAGGCCTGTTTGATGGCTCAAAGACTTTGTGCTGCTTCCTTGAGGCCGGTAAACTAAGGAAAGAGTCTGTCCGCAGCGTGAGGATGATACGTGACAGAACACCCTCCTTACATAATCACTGTTTTGGGCTTGCTGGCTCCCGGCAGCTGGCAGAGATTTGAGGGATACTCGTTTGGAAAGGCCTCCCTGCTTTCCCCTACAGTGTGTACTTTGAGGACTTTAGGTTTAAAAGATGCTGCTTTTATTTTGACTGTCACATTTTACCCCAAAACAAACAAATGGAACAGTGCTGCTAAAAAGAATAACACATTAACTCTCTTGATGCAAGAAACATAATGCCCATCTCTACAGATAAATTAAATAGCAAATGTATTAAATTAATGATAATAACCTAAGCCCAACACTGTGTAAAATTCTTATTATCATACGCAAAAAATCCATTGCAACATAATATTAGTTGCATTTTGAATTTTTGGAAATAAGTTCTATTTTCAGTGAGTTTAGTTGTAACAGAGCTTGTACTAGTGATAATGATAATGGTAGGACATTCAGAAATTTGCTCACAGAGAGTATTCTTTAAAGACGCCTGCAGGCATGGTGCATTCTTTTCCCATGATAGCACAGCAGGTAATGTGTCTCCTTGACCTGTGGCTGTCTCACTGCTCGGCCAGCTAAGGCTCATTTCTCATCTCCCATCACATGCTCTGTTTCTCCATCTTTCATATGTGAGGTCCTTTTGACTCCTCTTATCTTCAAGGTGTTCTGCTTGCTGTCTTTCATTCTATCTCGTTTTTTTTGTCGTGATAACACAAAAACTGAACTTTGACCAGTAAAACAGGTTATAAGATGCATGAAGCACTTTTGTTTTTTTTCAGTGGTTGGTTCTAGTGAATCATTTTTGCAGTTTTGACACATTAAATATGGACAGTTTCTTTACATGACTTTTCTTAGAACCCTACATTCAACCCAAGAACCATTTTGTAACCTTTATTTTTAGAGTCTAAAACTAGACTAAGCAAGCACCACCCAGGGATTCCCACAGGGCCGCTACTTGTTATAAGTATAAGCAGTTAAACTCTTCTTTTTTAACTGGTCTTTTTTATTCATCATGCTACTGACAAATAAAAATCAATACAGTGAGAATGAAAACCACTTTACACTGCAATTTATTTGGCCTCAACGATTGACTGTGTTTAATGTGCTACTTTTTAGCACAGAATCATTGATTTGTTCCACATAACACACACATTTTAGGTTATGGAGGTCCATTAAAGGATGTTCCAGCAGAGAAGTTCAACTGTACGGCTGTTCCTAAATCCTACCACTCTCCTTGGGAGCAGGCCATCAGAAGTAATCCCTCTCTAGTTGACACACTGCATGTACAAATGCCTGAGCCAGAGCCCAGACCTGAGATACCAGAGTACAAGAGCTTTAACCGGTGAGTATGGCCGTCCATAAAAAACGTTTATAACCCTGCTGTCTTCTAGTGAATTATGGTTTTATCAACAGCCTTTCTCTCCTATAAGGGATATTGCAGAATCCTGGAATACTGCCTTGTAGGGAAAGTGGCTCATATTTTCTAGGTAAAAAGATGCATCTCAGCATTTTCCAAACTGTATAGTTGGCAAAGTACTTTCGAATTTGAAATAGTGTATAGAATGTAAGAAATTTCACTTATAATTACTCAAGATTTTATTTGTGAGAGGCAAATTGTTTGGGGTTTTTCTTTGTAATGAGATTCAGCTTGGGAGAATCTGTGTCCTCAGCCAGGTCCTTCCCCCAGTCTTCTTAGTGCAGTAACATTTACATCTAATCTGTCATTTGACTTCCTCTAGGGTGGCCACTCCATTCGGCGGCTTTGGCAAAGCACCTAAAGTCCCAGTAAAGCCACTCGAGGTGAATGCTGGCCCAAGCACCCCCAGCCTTCCACCCCTCGCGGTTCCAATTGACCCTGCGCCCACAAGACCCTCCTTCAACAGGACAGCTCTCGGCTGGGCTACTGAAAGCGTCCCTCTGGTTCTTCCCACTATGAGCCTAGAGTCCATGTCATCCATGCCGCACATTTTTATCCCTGAATCTGATGAGCTCTGAGCTTCACTCTCATTTCAGCACTAAAAAAATGATGCTTTAAATTTACTGAATTTGTTTTTGACACGGGTGAAATAAAAATGAATTTATTAGGTACATCCACCTCATCATCAATGGTCAGGACTACCACAGGACCACCAGAACGTATTATATGGGTGGTGGATCATTTTCAGCACAGAAGTGACACTTTCACTGTGGTTATATTAGGAGTGTGTGTGCTCCACATACACAGGAAAGCCACTAACATTTTTTAAAAATGTGTCCACTTACTGTCCACTCTATGAGACAAATTATTATTAGTTATTGATGACGGTTAATCTGACTTCATCTTGGGGCTAAAAATAATACAGAAAAACAGATTTACTAGGGCATATGTTTGGTAACTGCGAGATACACCTATATGGTAAATGATAAACTGTTCTAGAAATGTAAATTAAAGTTAGCTGTACCAAATAAAATATTTCATGAAATATATTACATTATCTCACATACACACAAATTTGTCTAGCAGTTTTCTAGTTTTGGCCACGATTGTGATTTTATTAATGTGGGAATTATGTGTACATTTGAATGATGTTCATTACTTTTGTGATGTACATGAAGCTGTAAGTCAGGTTGCACTTTGACATGCCCAGGTGCATGAAGCACTACAGTGTCACACTGTCTGACCACGACATGTAAATCTGTTCAGGAGTAGAATATCTAGTACTAATACTATTCAATTGTGTACTTGTACACTTAAAATATCATCTGTCATATCAGACATGTCTCAGATGTCTATGCAAATTGTTGTAGCACATTATTCCTGAACCACCATGTGAACTTACACTGTACACTCCGTCTACCTGTAAATAGACATAATATTGACAGCTGTTAACCCTTATTACTACATTTCTAAAAAGAAAATAAAGGACAGAATGAAGACACGGGAAGTTTCACTCTATTTTTCAGGAGAACACACACACTTAAACCAATGTACTGACACTGTACTGAGACAGTGCTGCACTCAAATACATATTGTTGCCATTATATTCAACCCTTCTAACTGCATCTATTTTTATTTATTAATTTTACATTATTCAATAACGCCAACTGCCCTTTACTTTGACATTGTCATGACAAATTGACCAATGTAAATGGGATAAAAATACAGGGAAAAGGCCTGTGACATTAACATAAATAAAGTTAAAAATGGTCTTTCTCCTGAAAAGTGAGCATCCTGAAGCGATGAGATTTTGATATGACAGCAACAACGTATAACAGCAAATGACTTGTTATTGTAATGAACAGCTCAGGTCATTCAAGCTAGAGTGCACTGTATGTCTGTGGCACCACGCGTGTTGAGCATCCTCAAGGTTACAATCCCCAGGCCTGACAAATCAAATCTGTTTTACTGACGGGACAGAGATGAGTGATGAGTCTCTTGCCTTTTGGCTACATGCTGTCTCTTGCATTCTATCAGGCAGGCACTGCTGGGTTCACTGCACGTCCGTCACAGCTCTCTATACTTCATACTTCACTCTATCTAGCACCACGCTCCTCAGTCAAGACACTGTGCTCATCATAGAGACAGGCAGCAGAAAAAAAACACAAGCCCACAAGCCGCATGCATGGATCGCCTGTATTGCCTGTATTTTTGGTAGTAATTACCTTGACATAGAAATCCTCAATTTCCACAAACCTAGAAAACAAACCATCTGCCCATTGTCTTCTATTCTATTCCATTCTATTTGAGTACTCTGTTCTTTTATAGGTGTGTGCTTGCTACCCTGCTTTAGGGCTTGGTAAATGGGACTGGACAGGTATCCGACTTTCTCAGCCGTTCTTTACATCTATATCATAAATCTCGACAGTTGAAAACCTTGGACAGTTCATATTATTCAGTGTAGCCCAACAGCTTATTCACTCTGTGGGCGGAGGGGCAGCTGCTGGACAGGAGCCAACCAATTAGGCTGAGATTGCTAGCTCAGAGGAAAAGTTGCTGATCTTCAGTCGTGTTGCTTTCCTGTGTTTGTGTTGTGCCTGTATCAAAGGTAGTAGACTGCAGATTCATCCAACCAGATAACAAAATATCTTCCCTAAGCCACGGTCCGGGTGATGCATGAGCCCTTTTCACACAATATGTTGTAATACACAAACCAAAATATGCTGAGCTTGACTCTTTGGTTTGTTTCAATTGATTTTGGATCATGACAATGGTTTTCAGCCCTAGGCCTGCATACCTCATGCATTGCAAATTGTGGTGGCTTGTAATATTCAGGTGAGTTGAGGTAGGGACGTTACAGTACGCAAAATGCAAATGTGCAGAGGGTGACGTCTCCAGGAGTTAGATGGAGAATCAGTAACTTGTGGTTCTGTTGGTGAGGTTCTGTTCTGTAGTGATGTTAATAATCTGCTTCTAGTCCAGAATAAAACAATTATTACACTCATAAGAACAGGTGCCAAATAGGGTGTTGTGGAGCAGTACCATAACACAATAAACGTCTGGTTCCCTAAGGAATGCACAGGATGCATTTAAAGCATTTGGCAGTCACTAATATCCAAAGTGACTTAACATTTTTTTAGTCACATGGTTGGGTTAACATGGCTTAACAAGACTCTTTATTGTAAATGAGAAGCTGATTATGAAGAAACATTTTAAAGTCTCAAACCTTCACATTATACAGCGGTGCGCCAGTCCTTTAGGTCCAGTGGACAGCACAGCTCAGTACTTCCTCTCCTCAGATATTCCTGAATCGATAATTAACAGGTGAGTTAAATAAGGTGTGGGGAGTCACCAAACCAGTCCTCCAGGTGTTTGGTACCCTGATGTAAAGTAAAGGCTCTATACTGTATAAGGGTTCAAGGCTACAAAAAGTACACTATATAGACAAAAGTATTGGAACGCCTGACCATTACACAAACAACGACTTTAAGGACACTGTTTTCAAATACATTGACTTTAATATGGTGTTACTGCCCTCTTTGCAGCTTTAGCTTGCATTCTTCTTGGAAGGTTTTCCACAAGATTTTGGAGTTTCTGTAGAGCATTTATGAGGTCAGACACTGATGTTGGATGAGAAGGCCTGGCTCACAATCTTCGTTCCAGTTCATCCCAAAGGTGCTGGATGGGGTTGAGGTCAGGGTCAGTCAGGTTCTTCCACACCAAACTCATCCAACCATGTCTTTATGCTTTGTGCACTGGGACACAGTCACGCTGGAATAGAAAAGGGCCTTCCCCAAACTGTGTCCAGCATGGCGTTGTCTAAAATATCTTGGCATTAAGATTGCCTGGAAGTAAGGGGCCAAGCCGAAACGCTGAAAAACAGCTGTGTCCTGATACTTTTGTCCACAGAATGTATTTAGGAACCTTAACGTTTAATGGACCATTTTATATGATTACTGGCACTACACTCACATATGTTGAGCAAAACAATATTCATATACATCATCGAATGACTACTTTCATCCCACTGTATGGGAAGAAAGTCCTAAAACAGGAAATGACTATTCACTATTGTTTGTCAGTGCATCTCTAGCAGTGGTTTGATTCCTGTTGGAATGTCTGGATCTGAGCACCTGTGACAAATTCCTTGGAATGCGTCTACTAGCTTCATGGGAACTTGGTGTACCATCGAGTTCTTGGATGTCTGCTTTTGAGGATATTTATCAAGGGTGGGATTCCGTTCTCTTTGAACTGTTAATGCATACCATGTCAGAGTATAAAAGGAAATATTTTGATGGACACTTCAGTCTTTCTGTTCCACCTGTTTCCCCTTGGGGGGTAAAGTTCGAACAAACAAGCAAACCTTGACAGTACTAGACCTACTGTGGTCTTCCATGCTGAGTTGGGAATCAATTATTTGACACCAAAAAGAATAAAAAGCTTGAATATTTCTTTGATCACTCCTAGATGAACCCGACTCCTATAAACATGATAGTATTCTTTTGGTGGGGGGTGGATGGTATGGTTTTGCACTGAAGAGCCTCGCTTTTATCATTTGTGCATTTGGCTTATTGTTGCACAAGTTCATTTGGCTCATGCAGAGGAATACACTTGAGCTCTCAGTCGGGTGGAAGATTATGCTTGCCATTATCAAGTATAAATCATGTTAGAGTTGCATGTGTTCATTTTGTGCTTTGATGCTGCTGTAGCTTTAGAAAGAATTTTGTTTACACCAAGCTTTATTCTGAAACAGTCAGGTTAATGCAGGGCTTAGAAAAATGGTGCAATAAGGCTGTGCATGTGATTGAGCACATGGACTCAACTGGAACCTCCAAAGCAAAGATAGCACTTGCTAAATCGAAGCTGGCTCAAAACACCATGATATCTAAACAAGTTCTTTGCAGGTCCCAGAAGCAGAATAATAATATGACTCAGCTAATCAGGAATCAACAACCCCAACATAAGATTATAAATGTGAATCGAACAAAATAATAAGCCAAATAATTCCATCCCATCAGATCTGTTTGTATTGGTACGACATGTCCACACACACACACACACACTCACACACACACACACACACTCACACACACACACACACACACACACACACACACACACTCACTCTCACACACACACACACACACACACATACACCATGGAAAATTACTGTATATGAATAAGTAAATTGCTCCAGCATATAACAATGAAGCCCATAATACTTTATCAGAGGTAATGATCAAAACATATGAGTGCAGTTAAAATGTGCGGACATGCCAGCTTTCAAAATACACTTCTCATATAGCCAAATAAATATATAGATAATCAAATAAAACATGTGAGAGTGTATGGAAAACTAGAAGAATAGATCAAACATGCATGATGTGATTGATACAAAACACTTTTGAACGAGTTTTGAATGTCAGACTCCTAAATAATATATCAGCGTAAACTAAGTAAACGGTTCAAATTTCATGATTACATTTTTAATGTGTTTTTGTTTCTTTTTGGTCATTATGTTTCTTGTTTAGTGATTCTTTGGGAAAACGTCTGTCACGGTTAGCCCTGTGAGCATACAGGAGTAAAATGACGTTAATGTCGCCGCGATGGAACAGACACGGAATTCAGGCCCTAAATACGTGGGAAAACAGAACACAGAACATGAATCCGTTGACGTAGAAACAGAACAGAACCCGTTGACGTGGAAACAGAACACAAACAGAAACCTGGAGACGTGGAAAATCAGACATGAATATATACACATGACCAGAACACGTGACTCAACCAAGAGGCACGTGACCGAGAGCCAGGGCAACCCAGACCGACCCGTTACAACGTCATAGCAGAATAACCTCCCTAAAAACCTTTTAATGGAAAAAATGTATTTGTAAATTAGAGGCATGAGCATGAAGAAATATTTTAAAATCTACAGGACTGTTGTGAGGGTTCTATACCAATTACAATTAAAGCAAACCAAGAACTTTTAAAGTAAAATGTCAATTTTTGCGTCCAATAAACCACAGCACACAGTGTGTGGGGTCGGTATCTCACTCAAGGGTACCTCAGTGGTGCCAATATCAGTCCTGGGATTTTAACCCACCATCATCTGATAACAAGGGCAACACCCTATCCACCAACCTGACAGCACTTTTCATGGAAAAAGGAAACTTTACTGCCTGTCCTTCCCTTGTTAACAGTAGTTATTGTGTATTCCTTTTAGTGAAAGTTCACAGCACACAGTGTGAACAGCACAAAATTCTTCCTCTGCCTTAAACACGTTAACCAAGTGAAGCAGCGGGTAACCAGGAACACAGCAGTTTGTGTGTACGGTCTCTTGCTCAAGGGTACCTTAGAGGTGCTTAGCAGTCTTGGGAATGGAACCCACAACATCCTGATTGCAGGGCACTAGGCTACCAGCTGCCCCTCAGCCTTTTTCCTCAAGAATTAATAACAAGAAAGAGACAAGTCTTCAGCTGGATAAGCGGCAGCAGGTGGCCAGACACTCAAGCTGAATTAAAATATCTGCAGATGGGGTTCCAATGTGCCATGCAGCCCAAATTGGACTCAGCTACAGAGAAAACATCCACAGTTAACAGGCAGGTGTCGGATTGCTGCGGAAGTTAGCAGCAAGGTGTAATATGTCAGATGAGTCAGGTGAGCCATTTTAAAACTTCAGTTTTGCGGCGCTTCATATGTCAAGCTTAACCCAAGCCACGCTAAGGTCACATTCATCCACATCCAACGTGGTTTCTTCAGAAACATGAGGTGACTAATTCATATAATGATTTACCAGCAGCGGTCAGTCATTCGAACAACAGAGAAATAAACATCAACATTTTCTTACTGTTTTTTAAAACATTGTATTGAGCCCCAGTACACCCATAAGTTTGCTGAGACATTGTTGATTTGGATGGGAAAATAAGATTGAAATTGAGCATCACCGCAGTCAAAAGACTTCCTTGCTGCTCAGGTGGAAATGGTGACCTCGGGAGGCCAATTAAAACCTACACGATCACAAGCAAGTAGAGCATGACCTGTTCTCCTGAGGCTAATGTAGCTGGTGCATATATTATGCAGTTGCTTCAGTGAAATGAACCACCAAGCAGTGAAACCTGCATTATTACTATGGTTTATAAACAAGTAATTCTGCTCAAATTTTCAAAAGGGGTGCTGTTGCAGGTAACTTACCAATGTTTCTTACCATTAAAAATCTTTCATTCAAACATTTGCAGACCATCATGACAATGTATGGAATTTTTAACTGAAGAATAGGAATATTTGGAAGGCGATTTAAATGTACTTTGCACAAAGTCATGTGTAATCCTAACCTTTTCTATCCTGGAACAAACAGCAAATTAGCACAAACCTATCAACGTTATGACACTTATTTATATTTTTCAACACTCTTTTGACTTTATTAGTTAACCCTTTGAGAACTATCACAAAAACACTATATGGATAAAAGGCTAAAGGCTAAAGGCCTTGAATTACAGGTGTGTCCCAAACTTTTTGTTCATACATTGTATGTGATTTCGACATTAGAGAACAGAGCGTCTCTGAGGGTAATGACTTAACAATTACCCTCAGAGTCGTTGTTTTAGCTGAAAATGAAACCATGGAAAATTGATTTGGAATTCTAAAAGGACAAAGGAAAAAACTTGCACAGCATTGTTTTAAAGCACTCTCTCCTCAAAAAGTTAAATATGAAATTCATTGATTAATACAAATAATGCAGTTCCACAGAAGAATCCTGTACTTATGTAGTCTTGTGTTGATTCTACTTTTGTTCTTGTGCTGCACCATTGTCCTGGAGGAACGCCGTTTGCTCTCATTGTGTTCTGTGTATAAGGTTGAAATGGCAATAAACTTATTTGACTTGACTTGAGTTGTTTTCATACAATGTATGAATGTGAAGAAACTTTGTCCAGTTCAGAGTTAGAAAGTTTAGAACCATGTGGCCAAGATTTAACTAGAAATACCTATATACACTTACATATTTCAAACTGATACTGCTGGTATCAGCTGTCAGTGAAAAGTCAAGACTGACAAAGGTTTAGAATCCATTAGAGAACAGAACCAAAAAGGAAAACTTCAAAAAAAAAAGTGTCCCCTAGTTTTACTCAATGATGCGTCACTGGAAAAATAATTTGTATCTTATCCTAAATGTCAGAGCCTGCTCCTCTGCTCCAACAGTATCAGTGGAAACCTTCGCTGCCACGGATACAACAAACATGCAAGCCAAATACATCACAGTCACCACTTGACAATGTTCCAGAGTTAATGTAACGTGGGCAAACGGCAAAACAATTGTGCCAGTATTTAGATTAAAAGTTCTAAACTCTCCTAAACTCATCTCCTTTCCAACATGTGCTCTACAAATCCTTATATATGTGGGTTTCCCCAAATCACTAAATATTGCTGAAATTTAGATTTTTACTTTGAACCATTATTCAATGTCATCCATAGATCAGAGACCCACTGTCAGACCAGATCAGTGATCAGAATCAGAATGAGTTGCTCTAATGAAGAAAACAGCCAGCACTGGGTTTTATGAGTCATCCTCCTGTTTGTCTTTACTCCACCAGAAACAACTATAAGATCAAAATCCAAAGGATAGTTGTTAGAAAAAAATAATTATGGGATTTCGATGCGACAATGACTTCCTGTCTAAAGAGAGTAGAGGCAAAACCTGCATATCCAGTAGTTCACCAGCAGAAGGGCTGACATACCTCTCACCCAGAGGATTGCATCAAAACCATGACATGAATTTTACAAGTCATCTATGGGAACATCTACTCGAACTCAGAACGACCGTAAACATCTGCAGACATCATCATATATCAATTTTGTGATCGCATACACACTTAAAAATGAAGGTGATCTTTATATAGCAATTTGAAAGACCTTTCCATTCAATTTAAACTTTAATGCACCAATCTATTTCTTCAGGTACGCCACATTGTTAGAACACTGTGCCCTCACTTCCCCAACCTACCAACAAGATCTGTAAAAGACTCCATTTTGGAGATTCCAGTCAAGTCTAAGGACTTACTTCCTAATATTTATGGTATTACAATGTCTTTGGGAACAACAGCACTTAATACAATTCATACTGCATGGGAAGGGGAACTGGGGATGGGAATTTCTGACCAGGCTTAGACAACACTATAATCTGTGCACAACTCAGTTTAATTCAATTCAGAGTACTCCACCATGTTCAGTACAGCAGAGCTAAGTCAGCTAAAATATATCCCAATGTTGATGAACAATGTGACCGCTGTCATCTGGATAAAGCCAATCTGATACATATGTTTTGGAGATGAAGTACTGGTCAGTAATACATAAGGCTTTATCAGAAGCATTAAACCTGGACATGCAACCCATTTTTGGGGCCAGAGGGGAGGAATGAGATCATTTTAATAGCCTGACAGGGGCACTCACAGAACTATCTAAAAAAGAATATTAGATAATACCCTTTCATAGTGCCAAAAATGTCTAGCAGCACCCCATTACACAGACAATTTCAAGTTTCAAGTTTTGTTGTCATATACAGATAACAATGTAGCATCATTACCATAATTTAATTCTTAGACTCGTGTTCCCCCTACTTTACATAAATATATAGAAAAGTATACAGATAATTAAAAAGAAAAAAATTAAAATTGAACATTTTAAGAATTTAATATATCTATGAGAATGTAAATATATGTAACATTTAGAAAATAGGTACAACATTAAGAAAATAACATTTTAGTGTTTAGTATTTACAAGTACGGAAAAGGTTTAATATTTACATACGATATGGTCACAAATGCAGACACAAGTTCACTGACATCCAGCTATTATATATTTCTCTTATATTCATATGAATAACAAATCAGATTAGCAAAATGCGCAAAACATGCTGAATACCAGGAGAGGAAACATTATATTTCCTGCTGAGACTGCATAGGGAAAATGCATTGTGTCTTCAATAGACTTCTCAAGTACTTCCTGGGGAAAGGCCTGCTCCATTCAGATAGACTGCAGCCTCTCACTGCACACACTTGATTACTTTGTCTGATTACTTTTTACAATTAAACTGCTTGGACTCAGCAAGCCTGCACATAAATGACTGATGGGGACACTTGGCCTGGTGTGAAAATCATTACTCCAGAGAGCATTTTGTTAAAGTCAGCCTGTATATGGATGCAATTTAATGAATTCTAGAACCTGGAAATAGACTTTACTGTGTTGTTCATTATAGCTGTTTAACCTGTATCATATTGCACTTAATATTAGCACCTTTGATCTAAAAATGGCATAAACTAAATCTGTGCCGTTAATTATTGCACACAACAAAGCATGAACCTGGACTGGAGTTATTTATGTGGAATCTTAAAGCAGGTCCCTAGATAAGAGACAAGAGGGGACTGACTGATGAACTCATTTTGAGCCACATTTTTCCATAAAAGTAGCTCATTAATATTTTCATGCATTTTAAGGCAGTCTGGAATGCAAATGATTTGCCAGTGCAACCCATTCAATTATGCATTCCCAGAGAAGGAAAAACACATTGTGCATAAAAACACCTGTTTTTCAGAGTTTGGGAAGGCCCCTTACATTATTATAGCTGCAAAGGGAGGCACAACTCCATTTTAAAGTCTATGTCAGGGGTCACCAACCTTTTTGAAACGGAGTCATACGAAGGGCTACCAGTCTGATACACTAGAATAGAGTGTAGCTAAATTTATCTAAATTTCATGTATAATAAACATGTATAATAAACATTATTCTCTCTCAGGCACCATGTTGGTGATCCCTGGTTTATGTATTTGAATGCAGTGTCATTAAAGCCCCTGTTGGTGTAATGCGTCCCAATGCTTTTGTCCATAAAGTGTATGTTTGAAATATGTGAGCTTATAAGTGTATTATTTGATATATGACTCATTTATTATAATGAAAACTGGTTTCAATTCATGTCAAACTAACCGCTGAAAAATTACCATGAGGAGTTGAAGTACTAATTGTTTTTTTTTCCCCCCTCCATCTTTTTATGTAACAGGATTAGACAGATGGTGTTCGGATAACAGTGGCCTTGCATCACATTCTAGTGAGCTGCAGCCTCCATCACCCTCCAGCTTACATCATTTGTAACAACACAGCAGCACACTCTGTGGGATAAAAAAATACAAATCTAGTCAAGCATGAAAGCAGAGTTTTTAAGGCAATTTCCCATGAACAACATCCCACTGTGAATGAATCTTTTGAATCAGTCCTTTTCAATAACTCACCAAACCACTTACCAGGTCTGACTGGATGTAGAACTTTATAAACGCTTACATCAGTGTTTCTTTATCCTGTGTTTCTGATCTGCCCGTGAAGGGCTCCGTGTTCAGGTGGGGGGCTCGATCAGAGATGTGTTGAAGTAAAGAACAGAAACCCTGCAGTGCTGTGGGTCAGGAGCAGGTCCATGTTACACCCTGAAGACTTACATAATAATAATCTGGCACAGATCTCTTCCTGAAATAAAACAACACCATACTGTGACATGTAAAGAACATACACAACTGATTTTTTTTTCTGTTGGTGGCTTATGTATCAGGGACCTGCCTCCATTAGTGAGCAGAATCAGAAATTTCAATTACTGTCAAATATCTCATGTAGTGTCTTTGTATTAACTGATTTTGGCAATGGATATTGCATGTTTTCATGGATGACTTAAGCATGATGGCCTTGTACTGTAGACAGCTGTCTGAATAATAAAGATAAGATAGAACTTTATTTATCTCGATGCAAATTATTGTGTCAATAGCATGCTCAGAAACAATAAAGAGATGACAGGAACATTAGTGCAACTTTAGTGTAACAATGACCTTGTTGTATGTGAAGATTTAGACAAGTGAGCTGCACCAGCAGATCAGCAGCTCAGAATTACTTATGAAAGTGGCTTAGTGTTATAAATACAGTAAAATAGCAGATGATATGGTAATGAGAGTGACATTCAACAACAATAATAATAATAATAATTTAGTTATTTATTAGGTTATTCAGTTATTATTTTTATTATTGTTGTTGTTAACGTTAATATTGTGGTTTACTAATTTTTTATTATTATTTTTTATTATTACTACTGCTTTTATTATTATTATTATTATTATTGTTATTATTATTATTGTTATTATTACTATTATTATTATTATTATTATTATTATTATTATATTAATTACTCAAACAGTGGTGAATTGTTATATGTTTTCAGTGGGAGGGGCTCAGTTACCTTGTTACTTATGAGAATAAAGGTTTAACGTGATTATTGATTGTTGAATCGTAAGATTTGATTCATTGAATAAAGAATCGGTTCAGTAATTGAATCAAAGTTACATCACTGTTTCCCTACTGACTCTGAATCTCTTTGATGAATCGACTCCTCCCCGTTGCTGAAGGTGCCGTGGGAGTCGACTCGTGGCTGCTTCTCGCGAGTCCCCGTATTGTGTTTTTGTGCGCGAGACTGCAGTAAAACAGCGCGCAGGCACACCGCGAGGAGGAGGAGGAGGGGGCGGGGCTTGCGAAGGCTGTTAGTCCGAGTTTCAGGTGCTGCAGAGAGAGAGAGAGAGAGAGAGAGAGAGAGAGAGAGAGAGCGCAACGAAAAGTAGACGCGAGAGAAAAGAGCGAGTGAGCTGACGATACTTCAGCCACAAACAAAATATTTTCTCTGTTTAACCACTTTTCATTAACGCCGCCTAGACTCTAAGCAAGCCTCGCCTCCTCTTCCGCCTCGGACAGGTCGACAACTAATTTTCTCCGGACCTGTTTTGGAGCATTTTTTGGTTTCTTCACTTCAGAAAGAGGTCACTTCACTGGAGAACTCTGCTCCCCGGACCGTCCAGAGGTGAGTGGCGGCCCGAACCGGTTCTGCCTGTCTGTGGAAACTTTGCCGTTTTACCGTCGTCTCCAGTGCGCATGTGTCGGAAATTCACCTGATTCAGGTAAAAACCCTTCAATATCCGCGAGTAAGGAACAGTTTTAGTTAACCACAGAAAATTAACAGAATACGTCTCAAAGGCCTCCTTGGGACCCACGAGGGAAAAGGTGTACATTTGTTTAACCTCGAATTCAAGAACTGGAAAAAGCAGAGAGTCAGGTGGAGCTTACGGTCAGGGCGAGGCGATCAAAACAAGAAGTTGAGTTACAAAATTAGGTTGCATGTCTGTTGTTGAGCACTCTATGGTTGTGGTGTGTGTTTGTTGTAAAGTGTTTATGTAGTAAGGTGTGTGTCTGTCTGTATTTAGGCTCGTGATTAGTAACGTTGAAAACGGTGTGTGTGCAGTAAGGTGTGTGTGTGTGTGTGTTCTGGGTACTCTTCATTTTAATTCAGCGAAACTCCCATCGATACTTCTCCGTCGTGGTGTGAGCATGTAATAGCTTATGTTTAAGGCCAGGAATGTCGAAGTGCAGGTGCCCTTTCTCTCTCTTCAAACTTTTACCCCATATTACATTGTCTCCCGTGTCTTGGTCTCGTTTGTTTTTACTCAAATAATCCTTCTGCACCCGGAAACAATATGTAAATAACCGAAACGGATGGATGCAGTTAACGTATTGTTCATCTTCAGTAAGTACTGATTTATCATTAAGCTCAGTGCTGTCAAATATCCCTTCCCCCTCTGAAACAGTTTTGGTGTCAGAAGAAGTTAGCAGGTAAGGGCTAGCCCATAAGAACCAGCTCTATAATTCAAACTACTGGTTATTTATTTAATGCCATAACCATTTAACACAGAAGAACAGCTGTTTACACTTCACACCCTTGGCCCAAGCCAGAAGGCTGATAGCTCACTCTTCAGAGCTGATAATGTCCTGATGTTATTATTATTGAGGCGTTTCCAGATTAAAAGCTGGTAATGTGTTATAGAATATCCGTCTGTTTTTAAAGAGGGGTCGACATCTCAGATCATTTATATTTTAAGGTCTAATATGTGTCCGGTCTAAAATGTGGCAAGTCATTTGTGTACATGGTAGTGGTGCGTAGGGTCTTTCTTACATTTCATTCTTTACAGCCAGGGATTACAGTAAAGAATTATTATTGGGATGAGATATTTAAATATGCTATTAAATCCTCAGTGTTTGTTAATCAGTTCAGATCATTTTATCGTTTGGACCTGTGCTGTGTTCTTGATGTTGCCATGTTTCAAAACGTCCCAGCTTCACCCTCTCACATGGAAGTGGTGAGAAAGTGCAGGCATGTTGAAAAACCGGCTAATGTCCATGACAACACCACCATCTGACTTAGAATCAGCTATGCTGTGTGTTTTCTCCCTTTGAGAATTTGTGTACACTCCCACCATGACCGCGGGTTTCCTTGTGGAAATGAATGAAATAGTTTAGTGTTTTTTTTTCCTTTTTGGTGGATTTTGGTGCCAGTTCTATGGGCCGTTGCTGTTGAAAACAAAGTGTAAACGGTGGGTCCAGCCTTTGTTTCAGGATTTGTTCTTGTCTGTCAGTAACGTAACACTCACATAAGCACATGCTGTTCAAGAGTGAGTCACCAAGGAAATTATTGTTGTTGTTTTTTTTTAAAGATCTTAACAAATCCAGATTAGAGGTAACATCTAAAATGTAGCCCCCCCCTCCCCATTATGCTTGTCATATTTGTTCATATGTTTCTGTCAAGTTTACTTATTTTTTTTTAATCAGGAGCGAATACATTGCATAATACATTATAGTTTATTTCAGTTAACAACTACTTAATACTGACAACTTTATCATTTAATAGCAAATTCCAGAACTCAGGTCTTCAGACTTGGCATTAGTGAGCCAATAAGCACGAATGCCTAATTTACATTTTAGACCTTACATCTAAATTACACATCGTACCATCAGTGCTTCTTGATTAGTCTGCCAGTCACTGTGGTCGTTAATTACTCCAGTGCCTCACACATGTCAAGCTTTAGCCACTGAGTTTCATTTTGCAATTAAAAAGACAGGATTCATGAAAGTTGTTACAAAACTGGTATTGAAATTGTGGAGTTGGCTTTGGCACTGATACTGAAAAGGCATGATAATGTATATTGTGAACCATGAAATTGTCTTGAAGTATCATTTTATTTTTACAGATGGCTTATCTGTAGTATAATGTTGCACTCAGTTATCAAAATTATCTGGTTTAGAAGAGTTTTTAATAAAACCTGAAAATTCGAGGAGGGTACATGTTATCATGACTAAGAAATTTTGTAGCAGTTGAAAAAAAATAAATTAATAAATGATGCTACTCTCCATTCTTGTGAGAGGAACCATGAAAGAGAGTGGTTAATTCCCATTATTGTGTGAATAATGTGTGGAAAAGAAAGGTTGTTGGCCGCATTATGGCTCTGCCATTTATTAGCAGGCAAAACGGAAGCAAGGACACGTTTAGGAAGTGACTGGTCGCGTTTAGGAGACGATATTCCAATTCAGCTGAATCCTGTAAAATCCTTCAGGAGAAGGTTTTGTTTTGTTTTCCTACGCACTAGTGATGAAATTGAGCATGAGAACGAAACTGAGAACTGGGGTGTGTGTGCGTTCCAGTTGTAGACATTGTGATATGAAGCAAGAGTGTGTGTGTGTGTGTGTGTGTGTGTGTGTGTGTGTGTGTGTGTATGCAAACCTGTTCTGTTTCGTACTTAAAGTCCGGACTGCATGCTAGAACACAGTGCTCTGCCAAGAGGAAGTCCACACCGGAAACGGCCGCTGCATTGTTGCTGGAAGTCAAAACGTCCCGCTCTGGTCCGTCGGGAATTCTGCCGCTCCTTCATGTTGTTTCAGAGTCTCCGGAGCGTGTCACATTTTGAGCCAGCACACTCGATCAAAAGCACTAAATGTGCCTTCACTCTTTTGCCCCAGGAATTTGTGAGGAGGGGGATATTTTCTCAAAGCGAGTTTTCCTTTTTCCACCAAGTGCTGTTTACTAGTCTTCTTGCATTAATAATTTATTCGCATGCAAATGCAGTTAATTGTTGCTTGATTATATCTGTCAAGCCCTCCTAAACTCTGTGAAGGATATCCTTATTCTTTATTTTGTAAGTCTGATATGTAATAAATGTGTGTCCGTACTAGTTCCATATCCAGCTGCTATTTTGACAGTGGGTGAGGTTTTTTTTTTTTTTTAAGTACATTTTCAGACCCAGATATTTTAACAGGCTTTAGAGTGCATTTCTGTCTCACCCTTCAGTTTCACAAGTTTAAAAAAACTGGGGGATATTGTAACTTTAACATATCAAACCTCCTTTACTAGAGATCTGTTCTTCTTTAACCATTAACTTGACACCTGTTCACACTTAATTGAGACATTTCTCTAGTGAAGCTTTGTAACAAAAGTGTTTCTAGGATATTAATGAATCTGACTGGATGTTACAGTGTTAAAGGAATAGTTCTGTGAAAAATCAAATTTACACTATTTTCCATTCACCTCAGATGTGCTGGATCAACTAATAAGTATTTAGTCCAAATTTAGTTGTTGGGTTTTTTTTTTTTCATTTTAGTGCTGCTTCTTTAGTTTAGATATGAGGCTAGTGTTGCTAAATGCTAGGCGTCAGTAATCTTTCCAAAAATACACCCCTGAAAATTCTCAAGACTGACTGCTCAGACTGCATCCCACTCTTCATTAAGTTGGTACAGACTTGTCTGTGTTGTTTAGAATGCAGTATGACTGACTGTGAACTTTGAACATGAACAGAACCTTTCAGACAACAACGAGTTGGAAAGATCTGATCTTAGATTAGATTTCTCCATATTAATGATGTTGCCACAAAAACCTGATTCCATATCAGCTCTCCTACTCCTGAGGGGGTTTTTGAAAGCAGAACCTTCTGTCTAAAATGACAGCACAGTGAAGTTTTGGTTACTTTTTATAGCTTGTGGTAAGTCATGTATCGACATTTTTAACTGATCTGTACATTTACGGCTTTTATCCAAAGCGACTTCCTTTCCTTACCTACAGGGGGCAGTCTCCCTGGAGCAACTTGGGGTTAAGGGTCTTGCTCAGGAACCCAGTGGTGGTGCTGAGGGTAGGATTTGAACCCATGACCTACTGGTCTACAGGCAAGTATCCTATCCACTACGACACCACTGTGTTCTGAACCACATCCAGCCTTAATGAAGAGAGAAGTGAGAGAGATATGAGAGAAGTGTTGTGGAGGTATTTATGAAACAAGATTTGTATGACTGTCACCTTCTACTGTTTCAGAACATTAACCATAGAAGCAGAATTCGTCTGGGGTTAGTGGAAAATTGCGTGAACTTAATTTAAACATTTCCTGTATTTGAAGCTTAAGGATGTTGGGAAGTGAACTGTGGCTATGAAATAATTTTTATACCTATTTTGAAATTGAATTTTTGAATCTGTCACACAAGCAGTAGTTGTGTCCTCCTTAATTAGGCAATTCATCAAGGAATTAATTTAACACTGGCAAGTAAGTTCCATGTGTTGTGTGTTGGCATATTTTAGTTCATCATATGCTGCTCATAATCTAGTGGAGGGGTCAGAAATACAAGAGCTGTGGGATGTTTGGCTAAACGAGCAAAACATTTACTTACAACTAAATTTAATTCTACCATTTGTCGCTTGGACATTCTGCAAGCAGCTCATCAGGTAGAAGGTTTTTCTTCCTGTGTAGTTAAAAGAACCAGCAGGATGCTGCCCTCAAGGAACCAGTTGTGTAACTGTACTGTTTGTTCAGCTGTTCCAATGTGACATGTCAGCATTTTAGACATAATAGCAAATTGACTTAATTATAAAATCCCTCAAAGGAAGAAAAGAAGTGCTTTTTCAGATTAAACAAAGTCCTATTTTGCATTAACTAGCATGTTTATCCCTGAGTGGTGGAATTTCTCTGTGCAATGATCAAAGGCTCAATGAGGAGACTGCAGGAAATGATGTCACTTGCAGGCCCGACCTCTGTAGGAAGGGTGTGGACTGATTTGTTTGGGTAGAGCAAGGGCTAATATGTTACCTCATCTGGTCTGGCTGGTTGGAGCAGAAGTGGGAGTAAAGAAAGGCAGTGCTTAATCAGAAAAAAGTATATAGATCACTGAGGGGCATGTGGCAGGAAAAAGTAAGAAAACGACTTAACTGTGATATGGCACTGTGTATATTATCTGAAATTCAATGGCAAAAAATGCTCACAAGGATTTTGTGAAAGAAATTTGAAAATCAATTTAAAAAATACATTTATTCAAGGTCAAATATTTCCAATACCTAAATGCTGTAGAATGAATGTAAACGTTTTATGGTGCTTTAAAAAAATCTGATGATTTTACATAAATTAAAAATTTATGTGCTTAAAAATGATATAAATCAAGAAAAAAATCTCTAGTCACTAGGGTTGTAAAAAAATAAATGAATTCTCACACTCTAATTGATACTAAAAGTTAGTATCGAGTTTTGCATCTGCCAGTTCACGGAAATCTGCAATTTTCAACAGGCACTGCAGTGGGCAGTCTCTCCCCCGGCTACCCTGAGGACCCAGTGTTTACATGAAAAGCCTCATAACTCAACCGGGGAACAACCAAGCGCTGCGAAATTTTACACTGACCCTCTTATGACTAAATATCGTTGTCAACAAACATAGATCACGTGACAAAAACGAGACGAGACGCAACGTAAATGCTGGTCATGGTGATAACTAATGAAATATATCATGTAATATTGTTGACAAATAAGAACGAGACTAAATGTGATTTACAAAATAAAAACCATACAAAAATGTATCTTCATATTCGTTGACTTAAATGAGACGAGACGTGATTTCCTGTATGATAGGGAAAGGAGAAAAAAAGTACTGTGGCGCTCGACCTTAGTGCTGAACGGCGCTACGTCCGTAGAGTATCAAAGTATTGGGACGCATTACCAATATAGTGCCAGGGAGAGAGAAATGGCACACACACACACACACACACACACACACAGCATTTTGATAAGCAACCTTTCACATATCCATATATAGGTATGTTCAGGCCAACACACTGAGGGTGACTTACCAGTTTTACAAATGTGTGTTTTATGGCAATAGAGACACACATTTTCATCTTATTTGCACTTTTTAATGATGTGATGTTATTTTATTTTATTTAAATTTGTGTATTTACTTCTAAGTTCTAACCTGTTTGGTTGGCAAAAGAATGTCTTCCGTGTCTGGAATGGATATGTACAGTATTCTTGAGTCTATAAGGTAACAATAATATAATAATAATTTTATCTAAATAAGACTAAAATGCTCAGCCTTTTAGTTGACTGAAATTTGACTAGATTAATAATACATTTAATTTATAAAGCACTTTTCAAAATACCCAAAGACGCTGTTCAATTTTGAGTACACAAAGAAAATGGAGCATTTTGTTTGCCGACACACTTTAATTTTTATATTTAAAAATCAGAGGCAGTGTTTGTTTTTTCTCCCCATGTAGTAAATAGTATCGAGTACCATCCTTAGTATCGGTATCGAATTTGAAATTTCAGTATCGTGACAAGCCTAGTGGTCACACATCAGTTAATCCTGTCCTTTGTGTTCCAACACAGATCTTAGCCTGACGACATTGCTGGGTCTAAGACTAGGCTTAATCAGATGTTGTTCTATCTACTGTTACCACACATGTTCACATGAGCTGCACCTGTGCAAAAGACCTGAAGACAGTAGGCATCTCATTTTGAGATGTATTTATGTGCCGTCTCGTGGTTCCCGTCATTGGACCAATCAGTGTCCTGCTGAAATGACACTTCAGTCAATTTGTGTCTAGGAATGTTTTCTGTATCAGTGCTGTGCTACATTTCCCACTCTCCTAGTGAATCATCACCTAACTGTAGCAACCATGGTTTGCTACGTGAATCCTCCTCCCTATGGACTTGGAGAATATGGAGACCACTGCAGGCAAACAGTGACTCAGTTATTTTGTAAACTACATTGAATTGACTTAAGTGATTAAAAATGACCGTACCTAATTCTTCTGCTGAAACTATTGTCAGTTCAGTTCGAGTCCTTGGGCAGGAAAACAGTTGCTTTTGTGTCTTTGTAGCCAATCTGCGTTTCACATGAGGGATTATAACAGAAGCATAGCACTCAAATATTGTGCTTTGCTGCCAGTGTAATTCACAGGTTTCATAATCATCAGTGAAGTCATAATCATCATGTGGAGGGTTAATCCCTCTTGAATCAATGGATTTTTTAAAATAAAAAAACTTTTGAACAAGCATCTAATGTTTTCTTAATGCTTACAGAAAATAATGTCATGTCATGGACAGAGTGCAGTATTTTAGACATGCTTAATTCTTTTCGTGGGATGGAAAGACTTTTAAAAAGTCTCAATTTTTAAAATGCACTGCAGAAAGTACTAATATTCTGCCAGCTTTGACAAGTCATCTGTTAGGTGCATGACATTTTCAGATATTATTGTTTTGGTTTAAAATACATGTTAACATAAGATATAATCAAAAATTGATAGCGTTAGGTTTTTCAACTAGTGTTACACCCTTCTTTATAAAAGACAGAAATGCAGACTACATTACTACAGACTTACTGTGATGAGAAAGCAGTTCTATTAGTTAGCATGTTACATATCAAACTGATATTAAAAATAAATATTGACTTCAGGTAAAATTTTGATTTGCCTTTCCTTTTTAGCCACACGTTTGAGCTCTCTGTTGATGTAAAGGGAACATCAGAGATAATGGTGACCGAGCAAATATTCTCTCTCCTAGGAATACAGTATAACTTGGAGGAGACATGAGATGTATTTGACAGTTAAATAAATTTGGTTTGGCTCAAGATAGCAATTTCATGTTTCATACTTAAATGTTTTATAATAGCATGAATTAACTTATGGGTGACATGACCAAACTGCATTTTAAATGTAGATATAATGCTTCAGTTTTCATTGTTAGTGTTCCATGAATCCAAAACATTGATTAGTTCAAATGAAGACTCTTGGACTAAAACCTAATTGACAATAATGGTTCTATGATATAAGTTATACATTTTAAAATCTGAGGGGCCTGACATGCCTCATAGAGATAAATGGCCACAATAGTTCTAGTACACTTTTTTGCTCAATAAGGTGTAAAATAGAAGACATGCATCTATGATTTTCTATGACAATAGTCAGAATTTATAGATTTCTAAAACTAACAAAAATGCAATCCCCACAGAGTCTAGTTGTGCATAATGATTTCGTTTTCAGAGTGGATTAAGCATCCCTGATTTGATCCCACATTAATTGATCATGTGTAGTTATTACAGGGCATAGGGCAGTTAGGCATCACTTTATATCTCTCTAAAGCTGTATGTTGGTCTTGTTGAGGGTTGTACATTAACCTCTGGGAAAGTTAATGAAGAGGTTATGTTGATACCAAAAATTGAATTGAGGTCAACTGAAATATTGCACGTCAACTGATTTGTGTCAGTAGGTGCTCATTTATTCTCAGTTTCTACCTGATGTCCTAACCTACACTGAAGATGTAGCTGAAGATGTTTCTCTTGATGATGCACCTCTACCTTCCAACACTGATTCTAATCCTAAAGTAAAGCACACTGTAGCAACACCAGGTTTAAGTGATCAGCTTGGAATGCTGTTGCTATGGGAGGCAAAAGCCAGGCTACAAACGTGCAGAGTGCCTCACGTAGTGGTGGTGTTTTTGTTTAACTTGTTTTGTTGGCTTTTGGAACAGTTTACTTTAAGAATGTAGAAAACCCAGTCAAGTAAAATTCTACCTATGGGTTAAAACAGTGAAACTCCAAGCAGTGACCTGCTTTTTTGTGTTTGTAAGAAAGCAGGCTTCTTAAATACCACTGAGGCAGAAATGTTGCTGAACTTGTTTCTAGTTGTGTCATTGCAAAGACATGTTTGGTTTACCAGTGAGCTGAGCTTGACTGACCTGAATAAATCTTGACTATCTTTTAAATAGTTTTCACATTTGATAGCACCGTATTTTGACAAATATACACATAGCTGTCTTAATTTACATTTATGGTATTTGGCAGACGTCGGACACAGTGGTAAGAACTTGGGGGTTTGAACCTGCAACTTTGTGGTCATCAGCTTTATAGGAAAGTGTTTTACACACTTAGCTACTACCACCTCCAAAATACTGCCTTTAACCCACTGAGACACCCAACCACAGTCATAATTTATTTATACAGTTTATACACATAATACATTTATTTTAAGTATACCTGTATAGTTACTTTATACAGATCACTACCAGGAGGTGTTCAACAATCACAGGCTAACTCTCAGAGTGGCTCTGTTCACTGTAGCATACTTTCCATATTTATTAAACCACACTGTGATGTTTTTAGGGTTGAAATCCACATGTTGAATGTGAGGCATGTTAGTGTCATATGTATAAGGAAAAACAGAACAGCTGTTTTACAGGTGCCTGAAAATACAAGTGCAGGATGTGATCAGAATGTCAGCAAGGACAGCCTACACACAACTACACAGAAAGGGATATTATCATTGGGTTGCTGTGTATAAAACCCTCAATACAAAGACATAAAACCATCTGAGAGTTTAGTGGTTTCGAACCACACCCACTGGTCTTCATTTATAGAAAGTCAGATGAATCAACCTTTATATTCTCATATTCTCCATAACTGGGTGAGCGCATGTTTGGCATACACCAAGAAGATAACACAAGAGTATAACTCCTGACCCCTACAATGAGGGTCAGTGGTTTATTCTGATGGGATGGTATGGTTTAGGTCCCCTTTTTTAGCTATTCTGACTGATCACCTTTATGCTACAGTGAAACGTTTCTATCACTGAATAGGTTAATGAAGATGAAAATTATGTTAATCTTATGCCTTCACATGGACCAGATCCCAGCTAATGGGAGTCTTTAGAGAAACAAGTTAAATGCCAGCTCAGGATTTTTTTTTGTTGTAGATTTATTTTATAGTTGTATTAAATTAGATTTTTTTTTTAAGTAACGCAATAGTTACTTTGCCTGGTAATTAGTTACTTTTATAATGATGTAACTCAGTTACTAACTCAGTTACTATTTGTGAGAAGTAACTCAGTTACTATTTGTGAGAAGTAACCAGTAACTGTAACTAATTACTTTTTTAAGGGTATGTGCCCAACACTGCTTATGGTGAATCAACACCTCACAAAGCTATCCTTTATGCTGGTTGTTAAATGTGAAAGCTTCTGGGAAGGAAGATTAGATCTCCTTAAGATCTACTATTTAATATCAGTAACCATAACAGCTGGGAACAAGGAACTGGAGCTTGTTCATTTAAATACTGTTCAGAATTTTTTTCAAGTAGTAAATTATGTCCAGTAATTTAGGTGAGAGTTCATCTACGTTTCTTACTTTTGAAAAGTTTTCCACCAAAAGGACAGATTTACTATTGATACTGAGCAGATTTCCATTCTGCAATATCAGCCAAGGCCTAACCACAAACCAGGAAGTACGTGTGGCTTGCCTGAATAGGACGGGAAGTGCTTGTACTCGAAAGAGAGCTGTTTTCCCCTCATAGTTTAAAATATGACTCATAAAACTGCATGTGTCTTACCAAAATGTGGTGTGAGGCAAATGGTTTGGCAATATACATAAACTTCTAGACATAATGTTGAATGTTTGGGGACAGATGTCAGCACATGAACAATTAGTCAGCTTAAAAATATTTACAGGTCAGTCTCTGAATCTTGAGTCTTTCTACCTAGCCATGTTCAGAACTGTCCATCTAGGGTGCTGTATCAAGAAGCCTTGTTTTGCCTTTGATATAGTAGTCAGTAAGAATGTCGAGAAATGCAGAAATTTATTCGGATAGTTCCTGTTTCTTTGCTCATGATCCTCATATGCCTAAACCAGACTGAATTTAGTCAGTATCTCACTTTATTTAAAGGGAAATTTCTAGGGATGCACCGAAATTATATTTTTGTCCAAAACCAAAAATGAGGAAACCCTTACCCGAAAACCGAAACACCGAAAGAAATTATTATTAAAAGGATAAATCTGTTACAAAACTATACAAATAATAATTTAGCATTCAAACAATGTACAATATATAAATAAAATTATTAAAATATTTTACTTTGCCCCACTCATAAAAAGCCTATAGCAGACCTATTCAAATAGCGGCCTGCGGGCCGAATCCTGCCCTTTTGAATTTTTTATGGCCCACCAGACTGTCAGGAAATCAGTGAGTGATTCGTGTGATATAATAAAGCAATGGGATTTGGATGATGATTGGCTGGTAGTCCCCTGCTACTTTCACCAAGATTGTCCAATTCAAGCACAGAAGTTGCCATAATATTAGCCAATCGCACCCAAAAGAGGTGGGATTTGTCAGAAAATTGGTGTGTTACCTAGCCCACAGTAACGAAAGAGAATCCGGCCACACACTCAGTGAGGGGAAACTCACACAGAGCGAGGCACAATCTTTGTAGTTTTAGCTCGTGATGTATCTACTCTAACGACTTTAGCGGTCAGATTTCTCGTTTAGAACCGTTGCTAGACCCCCGTACCCCCACCCCATAAACGGATCCGGTGCGAAATCAACCCCCCCCCCCCCCTTTTGGACAGCACGATATTCTGTGGCCCCCGAACCCTCAGTGACTTTCGTATCCGGCCCGCTTGCTATTGTAGTCGAATAACCCTGGCCTGTAGAGAAGATATTTCTCATAAAATAGCCTTGTTTTATGAGAGAAGATATGTAATTGTATAATATATCATCTTATCTCATAAAACAAGTGAATATTAATATTCTGAACGAAGTGCATAATACAGTCTCTGTAGGCCTATAACAAACTAATGTATTAAAACAAAGATGCAGCCCATATATAAACTGTGATCACTGGAAAACTTGCCTTTCTAAAAACACAGATGGAGTGAGTGTGCTCGAAGGGTCTTGCCTCTTCTGTGCTTCTCTGCATGGCGATCGGGATGTTTTGATTTTATATAATAAATTAATCCCGACATTGAGAAAGTCTTTGTGGATGCACCCCGTCTAGAAATGACATTGCGTGCTTTATATATCCAAATGCGCCCACACGGCAGACTTGTTGACTTAAATTCAATCTGGCGCGTGCAGGATGCGGTTGTTCATTGCATCATCAATGTTTCATTTTTTTGCCATTTTTGGACTAAAATTTTCAGTGGCTGAATATTCGGTGCATCCTTCAAAAATTCTGCAGCATTTTTATCCCTTCAAAATATTTTATTGTTGCTGTGAACAAACCGGTCCTATGTGAACTGTAAAGAAACATACTGACTTTACAGTTCACCCAAAGCAAGTCTTTTTGTTTTTAATTTCCATTATTTTTTAAATGATATCATATTAGGGCTATTGTAGGTACACTAGTATTACCCAGGGGTTTCATCTTTATAACATTCGATTAGCACTACTTAAAAAAAAAAACAAAACTATATGCATATGCGAAATTGATCAGTTTAGGGATTTGTTCACATTTTTTGTGGTAAAAGGATCTGCCAGTTGGTTTAAAAGTTTACTGTGCAGTTTAAACAGTCTCCACAAGCACTGGGGCAGCTGGTGGCCTAGTGGTTAGCAGGTGCTGTGTTCCTGGCTGCCCGCTTTCTCACTTGGATTAAATGCAGAGGAAGAATTTCATGCTGTTCACACTTTGTGCTGTGGTGTGTTCGTGTATGACCGCATGGTACACTTTGCTTTTGCACTTGATGGAGCTAGAAAGAGTGTTCAAATCAGACATGGGACGTTTCTCAGTAAGCATTCTTCTTTGTACTTTCATTGTTAGATGAAACTTTCCAGCTAGCAAAGCATAGATCAAATACCTGGAAGTCTTGTATTCATCGATTTTGTCATGGATGCATAAAGATGTAAATTGTGTACTCTACTCCTACAGTCGTGGCCAAAAGTTTTGAGAATTACATAAATATGGGAAATTGGAAAAGTTGCTGCTGAAGTTTTTATAATA
>JBBJLR010000013.1:11997547-12022015 GCA_037577145.1 Brachypetersius gabonensis | reverse complement strand
TGACAAACTCCAAGAAGTGATTATGAAAGAATGGGTTGCTATCAGTCAGGATTTGGCCCAGAAGTTGATTGAGAGCAGTTTAGCAAACTAATATTTGTCATTCTCAAAACTTTTGGCCATGCCTGTACTCTTTTATATGACTTTTATAGTCCTCACTCAGCAAGCAATTCATTCTTAAATCCATCCTCGGGAACCTTGGATTCCTGAGCTGAACTTGCTAGGTCCAAACTCCCAAGAACAGAAATATGTACTTGAAATACGAAATACTTGAAATGCCTGTTGAAACTGATAGTAGGTTGGTTCTTAATATTTCTTGCTTCAGGAGTTCCAGATAGTGTTCCCTAGAATGTATAGGGTTCTAAGGGATTAAACAGAAAATATGATTGAGTGTTTGAAAATATGAGTGTTTGATTAATTGTCAGAATGATCTCCAGATAACTCTATTACCAATATTACAGTTTGGAATGGCACTAATCCAGTGATTAGTGTTTGCAAAATTCGAAGAAAGTCTTACCCCCCTTAGTAACTGTTGCACATCCCTTAACATTTCAGTTCAGGCTACCTGGTAGCATCCATAACAATGAAAGCTCAGTATTACCAAGGGAAATGTAGGAACTTTGAGATATGTATTTGGAACATTTTTCATAAAAAGAAATAAACAGGTTTACAGGATGTTCAGTTTATACATACATACATGTTTACAAATGACCAAATAAGTATGAACGACAATTTAACCATGTGAAAAATAATTAAATAGTAGTAATCAAACTAACAAAACTATTAATTAACTTAACTTAAATAATTCACTTCCTCTCACTGAACATTAACAGAAAAGTTCTACTCTGGATGTTTGGTAGGACACGGCTCAGTATAAATTATGTATAAATAGTTGACTGTATAAATAGTATAAACAGTATAAATAGTTGACTGCATTGATACAAGACAGATAAGCTCTGTGTGGACTGTATGTAAAGTGAGGCACAACTGGCCAGGTTTCACTGTATATTTGTATAATCTAATGGAATCATCAGCATTGCAAAGCATAATTAACTAATACCCTTCCTTTCCTTTTTTGTCTTAGGTTTATTTTAGGCTGGATGTACTTCAGCCCCAACATCTGAGATGGATGACCCTTTGAAGGATCATTTGATTTGGTTTCTACTGGCTTTCCATATGAGCTCTTGAACTATGTCCAAAGACAATGAATGGCCATACATGGCCAAGGACTTACTAAAACCTCCTTCCTCAGAACCAGCCTACTTCATCTGCTTGAGAAAGGGACTTATCAGTTGAATCACTTCATGACATAAGCCTGCTGTTATAGATGAGGTACTAACCTCGTTTGATTTCTTGGAATTTCTCTGGAGATCAATTTTTGAGGTAGTTGTCTCATTTCTAAAGTATTTGTGTACATCCAGTCTCATGTTCAAAAACACTCCAAGTTCTGCTTGTAGTATCACATACTTCCTCATTAATGAGGGTCTTATAATTCAAGATAATACATTCAACTTCATCAAGAGACTCCCTTAACTGGAAGGCAAACTCCATAGTCCAATGGCATGGGTAAAGTTCTTCAGGAGACCAGGGGGCAATCTTGGCAAGGCTTACCAGCCAGGGTCTATGTTATCCCTGGCTCCTACGAAGGGACTGCTCAACGAACCAGGACAGAATAGCTGCTTTCTCAACAGTGCAATACAGGTGACATCTCATTTATACTAATATTTTAAATGGCATGTTAAATATGGCTTTGTTTTTTATAAATGTTCTGCTGTAATCTTCTGCATGTTCCCTCACTGGCTTGGGAGTGTACATCATGTTTTTAAAGAAACAAACATTTAGTGCATCCTCCAGTCACCACCACTGAGTCAGACCACTTAGTCATGTTCCCAGTTCGTATGATTATTACTGGAAGGCTATATTTCTGCTTGTGTGGGCTGGTGGACGTCTTTCTTCCTTTCTCATTCTTCTGTCACCACATAATGAGGTCATAGCCTGTGCATGATTCAGTCCAAAAAGAATGAGGTCTTCAGTTTGAGACTCTAAATTAGTAGTAACTTTAATTTGCTCTTTATTACATGCACACAAATCGATCTGAACCCTCTAGTCTATTAGCATTTCCTATCGGCCAGTCGGGTAAGGAGTGACGAACAAAACAATGCCTCATGATTTTGAAGAAAGATTAACCATATTTAATCTTTTGTTTATGTGAGGAAGTCCTAAGCCTTGTAGTTAGGGTGAAGTTTCAGAATTGTAGATTTAGGGAATATATCAATGGTAGTGTTACCACACATTGTGCACTGTCTATGGATTCTCAACAAAATCTAATAGGATCCTCGGTGTATATTGATTTTGACCAGGAGGCCAGATTTCCCTTTGTAGGATTCTCTCTGTTTTGTTAATCTCATTAGTTAGGTCAGGTGGTTACAATGATTTAATTGTGGATTGCAGCATCATATTATGACCGATCTTAATACTTATCCATCAATACATTTTTTTTGTAGGTACTATGGCAGCTTGACATCTTCAGACGGAGTCTGCGACAGTTGCCTACCCACTACTGCTTAGGGGACTCCTGCATCTTCTGTGCATTAAAGGTACTTTCACCAGGCCCAAACACTTTTTTTTTGTTTTACAAGCAGGAGTCATAGAGCGAAGCTAATTTTGTTTTCTTTTCTGTATTAGGGAATATTCTCTCAGTTTCAGCACAGCAGAGAGCGAGCACTACCCTCAGACAACCTGCGAAATGCCCTAGCAGTAACTTTTAAGGATGAGCAGCGTTTCCAGTTAGGCTTTATGGATGATGCAGCTGAGTGCTTTGTAAGTTTGTTTTATAAGTTTGTGTTATTGCTGGGAATGGACTAATTTTATTTTTCATTTCCTACACCAATGGTAGATACACCAATATGTGTCTGTGCCAATCCAGTATTTTGGATCAGTGCATTACTAGTTACAAGTACAAATAGATGGAAATTAGTTTCCTTAGTGTATATAGTATGACGGAGTTTCCGTAGTATTGTCCCAAATTTGTGAAAGTGAAAAGAAAAAAAAACATTGATTTGGTTTAGAGGAGACCAAGTATACTATGAAAAGGAGGGGAGCAAGAACTCTCTGGGGTACTTGCATAACAAAGACAGAACAGAATGTGGTTTCCTATTATGATAAAGTGCTGTCTAAGAGTGAGATACTGTGCTTGCAATTCAGAATTTGAAGGAGGAGAACATTACGTTATGGTATTACCAAACTCTCAGGAGATTTTGGTAATCTTTTGTACAAATGGAAAATAAGGATATGTGAGCTCTTGTTTTTTCCCCAGCACTGCAATTGGAAAGGGAGAGAGCTTACTGTGTATATGCTACATTACATCATTGTCCCAACCTCCCCAGGCTTTTAAATTCAGTCTCTCACCCAAAGGGCTGAAGTAAGCATTGTCCTCCTGTAGGCCTGTATAGGATTTTTCTCGGACAGTGTAATTGCTGTAAACCTACTTAGCACAGGGACCTGTAATCATTTTCTGTTTAGCACAGCAGGACTATGAGGAGTAAGTCATTACCTCTGTAAAGATCCATTTATAGTGCTGCCGTGAAACAACAAAGTCAATGAAGCTTCTCTATTAGGGTTTTGATGTGAAGCAGCCTATTCTAATAGACTGAGGCCACTGTTCTTATGACTACAGGTAAAAATGCTTGAATTCTGCTTTTAACTTTCTCAAATTGGTTGCAAATGATCACTGATGGCAATACTTTACTACTGTTGAAAGAACAAGCTTGTGTTCCCATGGCCATGATTCCTGAAAGAGTGTGTTTAAGTGGATAATAGACTTGGGGAAGCTTACTGTGCATTCAATTAAAGCTAATGTTTCATTGAACCAACCAAAACAAACCTGTTTGCCTGTGTGATAGACATGTCTTTCCGTGTAGTCCCATTGTCTCACAACACTTTGGTGTGCATTTCCCCAGCTTCTGTATCTCTGTATCTCTCTGGGTATGGATCTCATGTCCTCTTGAGATTATTGCCTGCCATGATGCCTGTTCAGTCTTAAGTTTGCATTGCAATGAACAATCAGCAATGACATTTGTCAGATATTTCTGATATTCTGTTTTTGCTCTGTCTAAAGGAGAACATTCTCGAGAGGGTTCACCTCCATATTGCTCCTGATGTTGAAATGGATTCCTGCACGTCCAAGTCCTGTATCACACACCAGAAATTTGCTATGACACTTTATGAACAGGTATTTTTTGTCTCTCAGACTTGCTCACACAAGCACACGCATTTCACACACTTGAAAATGTAAATATTTAAGTCCTAGCTTATTTTTTTAGCACAATCTGTTTCTAGCATTTTTTTATTGTATATTGTGAGACACTTGCTGGCCTGCCTGTATTGTGAAAGTGTTCTGTTAAAAAAAAATAAAAATTTTTAACTATACCTTCGCCTGTGAGCCCCTACTCTAATGACACACTGGAGGAGGTAATTAGTGTTTAGCAGTTGCCAGGTTGTATCTACTTGAGTGTGTTTGTGTGTATTTCCCACAGTCTATATGTCGCTGTGGAGCCTCGTCTGACCCTCTGCCCTTCACCGAGTTAGTGCATTATGTTTCTACCACAGCTCTGTGGTAAGCTGACCTTCATCTTCTTTTCTCCTTTTTAACCAAGACAGCCTGAGAAATGTAAGGGTGTTGACAATAGAGTTAATATTCTCTGATCAGCCATAACGTTAAAACCATCTGCCTGATAAAGTTTAGGCTTCCCTCGTGCTGCCAAAATAATTCTGACCCATCTAGGGACGGACACCACAAGAATGTGTTCTGTGGTATACGGCACCAAGTCGTTAACAGCAGATCCTTTATGTCCGGTAGAGTCTCTATGGATCAAATTAGTTGGTTCAGGACATCTCAAAGATGCCCGATCAAAATGAGATCTGAGGATTTTGGGCATTTTTAGAGGTTGGAGGTTCTTTATGTTCCTCTAACCATTCCAGAACAGGTTTTGCAGTGTGACCGGGTGTATAATCCTGCTGAAAGAGAAGCAAGGCCTGCTTCATGTTCTGACCCAGTCGGCATACCTTCTTTAGTTCAGATCATGACGCTTGCACGTTTTTTTTCTGTGACAGCTGGCTGTTCTCTTGCTGCTTAAAATCTTTTTGACCGGTTACATTGTAAAAAGAAAGTTGAAGTTTTCACTTCGGCTTTCAGTGGTTTTAATGTTGTGACTGAACAATGTACATTGTTGACAGGTGTTGAACAATTAAAAAAAAGTTTCAGAATATTTTGAAAGTTACTACTGCCTTTGTTATAAAGACCTTATAGGTTTCATTTAAAATGTCATCCCCTGTCATGATGGCATGTAAAGTGGCAGTTGAGTTTTTAATGCTGTCTTATTTGCCTTGGCCTAACCTTCATTATTCACATAAACTCACTTGCTCTCTCTTCTTTCCTCTGCTCCTCAGCCGGCAGGTCTTGGAGAGGAGAGATGAAAGGCTTCGTTCTGACATGTTTGGGGAGCTGCTGCAGGCAGCCGGCACATTTGGAGACCTGCGCAGCTGCCCAGTAGGTGTCTTCTAGTGTGTTGCGTTTTAGAGCATAGAAATGAAGGGTACGGTACATGAAGTTTTACTGATAGCCTTGCAATCAAATAACATCAATATTGAATCAATTAACTTTGTTTGCAGTTTATTTAGGTAGGCTAGTGATTTGGATAGGTTTAGAGTCAGTGATGGTTACACTTTTTGCATTTACATATAAATTGTAGATCTGCCTTCTGGAATACTAATTCTGAATCTTGATTTGTAAAACTCTGGTTTCCACTGATTTGTTCCCATAACAAATGTTTATCCTCTTCACTAGAGTAACTGCGGTCAGAGTATCAAGATTCGACGTGTGCTGATGAACTCTCCAGAGATTGTCACCATTGGTTTTGTGTGGGACTCTGAGCAGTCAGACCTGACGGAGGACGTCATCAAATCACTGGGGCCTCACCTCAGCCTCTCAGGGGTGAGCAGTGGTTGAAATGTAAATAAATATGTAGGATGTAACCACTGTGATGACAGCCTATTGCATCCCCCTTCCCCCAAGGCTGAGACACTTACAGCAGGAATCTTCAGTTCTTAGTCTGAAGTGCAAAGAAAACACCAATCTGTGCTGGCCTCCAGGCCTTAAGCACTGGAATTAAATACCTCTGATTTACATCCTCAAAGCAGCTCATCATCTTGATTTTAGTCACTTTATCAAGGGGGGTACAAATAAAATTGCTTTAAAGCCTACTAAAAGAGAAAATCGTGCAAAATTCTGCCAACAGAAGATTAGAAATTTCTTGTTTACTCTGCCAGGCTGTGCAGATTAGTCCGATAGCCTGATTACGCTTGCAACAGCACAGACACAAAGGAGGCTGTTGTCAGCATCAGCACAGATGCACTCTCATTAACAAATAAAAATGTATATATTAAGAAAACACGTCATTTTAATAATAATAAACAAATCTGTGGATTCAATAAATTATGCATATTTTATTATATATGTTTTTTTTAGCTGTAAAAACAAAGCAGCTTATGTAAAACAGATTAGGTCCGGGGGCATGCTGTCACAATTAAACAAGCCTTAAAAGATCTTTTTTAACGTCACAAATGCTGTTGTTTGTGAGTGTGTGTGGGGCTACAGCTGGCACTAGACAGAGGGCTGTTTATTTTGGTGCTACAGAGCATATGTGAGAAATGAACATGGCCTTTATCCCCTTCATAAGGCTCGGATTGTGTAACTGCATCAGCATAGTTGGCCCACACTGATAACCAATCCGCTGCAGTGCAGGCTCATCTGATGTGTGGATAATAGCCCTTGAACTTGATATAGATGTAGCTTGCAAAATCTCACACACTTATCTTTTGTCTGAAGACAAAGTGCTGTGCTCAAAAACACTTTCCCTTTGGGACAAGAAAGTGTGCATTCTTCCTAAAGCCCTGGTCTCTGGATCTGAACACACTCCAGAAGTGGATTAATTTTGCAGGAAGCCCACTGGTCACTACAAAGAACTCAATTCATGCCTCAACTCTTCATGTGATGGTGGAGGGTGTACAAGAAAATACTTTCCCTCCTTCGCAGTCTGCCATTGTTTCGCATGCATCAAGCAATTCAGAATTAGTGGAGAAGAAAGTGACTCTGGCCCTGTCCTAAAGCTTTTTCATTGTTTCATCTTGTTGATCCATGATGAAAATAATTGTGGTTGAATTCTTTCTATTCCTGTACAGGAGGTAGAAAAATGAGCGCTATGAAATTTAGCCACCAAAAAGTTCAGGCTGAAAGTGATTTAATATTAAAATAAAGCCTAGAACACCAACTTAAATAAGTTTGTTCAGGGAAAGCTGTTTTAAGTGTCATCTTTTTGTGCCCAGTGTGCCACTTAAAACAATGCAAGAATTTCTTCTATAAGCTATGAAGGACCACCTGTTGCATTAGTAAACACTTATATTCAATACTCATCCTACTCTTTGTTGCTCTCACCCTTTGTATCTCTCTAGCTCTTTTACCATGTCACAGATGAACATGCCAAAAAGAGTGTCCTCCAGTTGGTTGCAATGATTTGCTATTCCAGCAAACACTACTGTTCCTTTGCCTTCCATACCAAGTCTTCCAAATGGGTCTTCTTTGATGATGCCACAGTCAAGGAGGTGGGTGTTTACATAATAATTATATTGTGGTGGTGGTTGTTGTTGTTATAATTATTATTAGTGTTATTAGTATTATTAGTAGTAGTACTAGTATCAAGGACAAGTAACGACACTACTCTACTAAGTAAAGATAATACTAATACATTCAGTCTCACAATATAAATATACACACATGATGTATGTTATAGAGTTTACATATAGTCAGACATGTTCATTCTCATTATCACAGTTATATTGTTGCATAATTTGTAATGCACTGTCATGCATTTGTGTGCATGGGTGTTGTTGCACATGTGTGTTCTGAGATGCAGTGCAAGGTTTGGCATTGTAGCCCTTCATCAATCCATCAGCAGTGCAGTGCTTGTGCTGTGTGTGCACTTCAGCTCTCACTGGGCTAGAGGTGCCCGTCGCCCCCACCAAGATGGATTACCTTGCGCTCTCTCGCTCTCTCACTCTCTCTTACTCCCTCTCTCGCACACGCCTGCACACTGCTGAACAATGCTTGCTTACAAATAACTTGCACGTTTTCTGTTCAAGCTGAGGTGATGGGAGTGCAGGTGCTTTTTTAGCTGTGCGTCTGTTTCATATTTATATTTTACATGTGCACAGGCACTGTGGAGGTATAACTTCCACATAGCTTAGCATTTGACAAATGCATAGCGCTACTCTCTAACTGATCAAGGAACTCCATTGGGGTGATCTGCTTTTGTAGTACACCTGGATCATATTCTCCTCTCATTCTTCATTTTTTCTTCTGACTGTGTTTGTTTCTTCCTCTTGTTAACATGCACAAATGCACATACATGCAAACACATGTTTTACTCCTGCTGTGGTAATTAAGGAGCAAGGTTCCATCTGTTTACCTGGAGTGGCCTGTTTTGGCTTTTGCATTCGGTCATTAACTTACTTGTACCTGAACCATCCCTAGTCATTAATGTTTGTATATCTAAAAATAAACTTTTCTATCAAAGGAGAGAGGAGACTAGTGAATCACTCCTTTTCAACAGGTCTAGAATGCTTTATGTATGTAAAGATATAGTGCACCCAAAAAAGGGAGATTCATATTCTAAGACCTATCAAATGGCTCTTGCATTTAATTCTCACTCTTAGTTGTATGAATGTTTAGTGGAGGAATGTGGTTACTGAATGCCTGCATCTGTATATTTGTATAGGTTGGCACTAGGTGGAAGGATGTGGTCACTAAATGTATCCGAGGACACTTCCAGCCCCTGCTGCTGTTTTATTCCAATCCTGAGGGCAGCGCAGTGTCTGTCGGCGACGCCTCTCGGTTCAACAACGCTCCTAACAATAATAAGAACCAGGTCAATGGTGACATCTCAGGTGCAGTGCCGCATTAAATTTCTCTATGACTTTAGATGCTTTGTCCTTTTATTTTGTTTAGAGATTGCCAATTTAAAAAATAGTTTAATTAAAATGTATTTTCTCAGTTAATCAGTTTAGTGATTACTTTGCAACTTCATTGATAAATAATGAATTGGCAGATCATTTTAAAGCTGAAAAGCAGATTCTTCACAAGAAGGACTTTGTTAACAATTAGGTTGCCTTTGTGTGCATCACTGAAATGGAGGAAGCCCACATCAGCAGAATTTCACAAATGTCTGTACTTGCAAATTTTATTATATCAATCAAATGTTTGCTGTTTTAAACTGTGTTGGATAACTTGATGAATATTCATAATAATGGCTAAATTAACTGATTTTTAAAAAGGATGTTGAAACATCTGAATGTTTTGAGAGATTACTAAATAAATTAAACTGAATTCTGGTTAAGTCTGAGAAGAGGAGGTCCACATCACTGGAGTACGTGCAACATTGTTTTCCTTCCTCTGACACATTACAGGGAGGGACACGTTACAGAGAGTAGGGTACTCCAGTTCCAGGTTTAGGAAGGTGTATCCTAAAGAACTGTAATTGAACTTTTTCAGTGTGTGGTCATGGATTTATACTGCTATTTATTGATTAAAATGAAAAAGTGGCAAGAAAGCAAAAAAATAATGCATTTAGTCTTAATTTAATGTGTAAACAGTTGCTTACAAACTGCTTAAAGTTTATTATTTCAAGCTTCTGACGTCCTATCTTGACCCTGTGCTATGCAACAGCTCAATGACCTCCTTTGACCTCATTCTGCCCTTTGTGAACTCTGTTAGTCTGGGATAGAAATAGCTGCTCTTCATTAGTGCTGTTTCAAAGGCACCATTTGGTGCTGACGTTCATGCTCTTTAACTCTGATGAGCTGCAGAGTTCATAAGGACTCACAAATGAACTAATGTAGTATCCAGTTTAGGGAACCAATCAGAGGTGGCGTCATGTGTGTGGTGTTCCATGGGGCTGTGAATCTGAGTTAATGTTCATATTGATCTTTCAAATTGACTACAGTATTCTAATTTTAGAACCAATGCAATCAGTTATTTGCTACTTTGATATCTCTCATCTGGTTTCATATGTAACCTCTTCAGTTTTTTTCTACGGGAATAAACCTTTGAATAAATCTTCCAGCATGCATATGTCTGGTTTTTGCAGGTTTCTCGTGAAAAGATTTGAAAGCTTTATGAAGAAATGGATAACATGATGCCACAAAAGCTGGACTAGACCAGAGGCAGAGCTAAAAGCTGATGTACTGTGCACTGACAGTAGTGCTTTCAGTCATCTGGAAGTAATGCATACTAGTGTTCTTAGTGCTCTCACTCTGAGTTTAGCTGTTTGTTTGACCTCATATTCCACAAACAGCAACTTTAGTCAAAGACTGTCACTATATGATTCCTGTAATTTGATTATATTTACTTAATAAGTTTGTTATATGTAATAAGTTTATTTACTTATTTTTTGTCTCTATGCCTTACACACACACTTACACACAAACAGACACACACACACAAACACACACTCATACAGGCGCTCCACAGCAGGGTACTAAGAAGTTGGAGTTGACCCGAGAGAACCTCACCGCACTGTTGTCGGGTCATGGCACTTTAAAGCTGAAGAGTGTGCCTGCATTCAGCCGTGGCAGCAACCAGACCAGCGGCGGGAGAGGGCCAGGTATAGTAATAGGCACACACAACGAGAAACTAATGTGGGGAGAAAGAAAGCGAAAGAAAGGGAGGGTAAAAAGAGAATTTTCCACCCGTCTCATTCATCCATCCAATTCCATTTCACACAATCCTCCCAAAATGTGGGCCTGTCACTTTTAAGTGACCTAAAAGTTTAATTATATCGCCTCAAATAGAGGGAGAGATTGTCTTTTTTTATAGAGTAGGCTTTGTGAAATGTTTAGTGGTGCTTCTCCAATGGACATACATTGTTATTTTCATGGTGCTTTCTCCACAATCTTTAGACAAGGTAAATGAAGAGACATGCAGGAGGAAGGATTGCCTCTTACTTTATTACTCTACATTCCATTCTTATTACCACCTCTGATAACTTAATGCCTGTTCTGTTTTATTAGACTTTTTTCTTTGAGCAAAAGCTTTCAACTAAACATTGTTTCTGTCCCCAAGCAATGAAGAGTGTTTTTTTTTCCCTGGCTCAGTGATCTATAACCAATAAAGGTTTGCTCAATCTCAATTTTAAAAAGTTCCAAAAGTTTAAACAAGCACAATCCCAGATGCAGAATTTTATGAAAGCATGATACAAATTGTGAGACGTTGTCATATGTCATGCTTCACTCTGAACAGGGATAGAAATAGATTTATACCAAAGGCTAGTAAAAACAATGGCAGCAGTGGGGGTAAATGTAAAAATAACAGAGAACTTGTAGCTCGTATTGTAGTCTTGACCAATAAAATAAACACACATATCTGTTATTTTCAGCCATTTCAGATAAAAAAGACCTAAAATCCTTATCACTGATGTGGACTATTGAAGCCTTTTTTTTTTTTTACTTGTACTTTATTTTTTCTTGTAAAATCTGCTGTGGGTTATGTACCAAAATTATAATCTTTAGTTTTTACATGACCATTTTTCAGCCCTAATGCCTGCATTCAGTCTAGGATGGAAAAACTCTCTATAAACACTGCTGAATAAAAGGTAGCCAAAAGGGCTGAAAGTTGTATGACTAGGTAATCTGCTGCATCACTGAAGGCACATTTCATGACATCACAAGAATTATTTATTCAAAACAAGCTGTTTGAGCTTGTTTTCCTATTTTTAATATTCATTGTTCTGATTTAGATTTATTCCATTATAAAAAAGTACACACACACACACTTTTTCTTTCTGTCTTTTGTGGTGCTGCTTTCACGTTAAGAAGGGGTCTAACTCACTCCTGCAACACTTGACTGCTTTTCCCCCTCGCACAGCAAAACCAGAAATGCACACACACTCATCACACACATCGATTGCACTTAAGTCTCTCCTGGCTCCCTCAGAAGCCTCCGGGGTGTATTTAAAGAGTGCAGTAGCAATTTTTTCTGCCGTCCCAGTGATGTTCGGCTTAAGACATACGATAATGTACTGTAAAATATACACTAAGGGCATGAAGGCACTGGGCAGGGATTTTATGGGACTGCCATAAAGCAGAGTTGACATTTTAATATTGGATACATTAACATTTTATGAATACTTATGTAGACAAGCTGCTTCTGCTTCCGGATTGAGATATATTTACAGTATTTTACTAATGATGCCTCTTTTCTTTTGAAGTTTTATTTTATCAATAGGTTTTGTGACACTGCAGTGTGTCAAATTCAGTTCAAGTTATACAGTTTGATATAAAATTAAATCAGATATAGAATGGTCCAACTTGTTGCTGTTCATTTTTAATTTTTGCTGTTCTGTGTTTTTAGGGGGGTTGTTATATCTGTGATGGTCTACAATTTAATATGTAGATTAATATAATTATATATAATTCATAAATTCATCTTTAAAATAGTTGAATACAGAAACCTATTGTTCCTTTTACAGTGAAAATTAGCAGTGATCCGAAGGGTTACTTCCGAGAGCTCTCCAAGGAGGTGGCCAGAGAAGCCCGCAGCATCAACATTATGAAGAAAGACTCAGACAGATCACATCGGAGGCAGGAAACACTCAGAAACAGAGGTAAACTAAACTGTACACATTTGAATCGCATTGCTTGAATAAGTCAGAGAGACGTGTCAAAAACATGGATTACCTCTGACGTGTGCTCTAGCTCCTGCAATGCAACCCAATAATCTGTCACATACACACCCAGCCTCACCCTTTACACACACTGAGAAATGCATTTTTAGCTTTTATTCTATGCATTCATACAAAAGGTATACCTCTTCTACAGAAACCACATTTCTGTGCATTCAAAGTCTTTTTTTTTTTCTTTTAAAAACACTTGCACAGTTGAAACTTTTGCAAACTTTTTTGAGTTGGAACTGGAATTTGTGTGCTTTGTGCCTCTTTCTTTGTAACCTACTGGATCTTGAAATTAATGCAAGATCTCCACTGAAATAGATTTCACATCAGATACTTGCCATTTACATCTACACCTGCACCAGTTGCACCAACTTTTTCAGTTAAGCATGGTTGGAATAAATTACACATGATCCTCATTTGTAATTTATTGTGAGCATGGACACATCTGTCCCCTTTATGGTGTGTTAAATCCATTCCCCACACAAGCCTGTATACACACATACACCCACACACTTAGAAGGGAGCATAAAGTGATTTAAAGTCATTTTCCAACATAGTCAGCAAAATGAAACTACAGGGCTGACCCACCCACAGTAAAAGCCCTGTACTTTCATATTTAATGATTGATATAGCATCCCAGCCAATATTAGCTCACACACCATATCACATAACTGTCACTGCGATGCATTTACTCGTATGCTCTCTACTGAAAGACACCTCAGTGAGGCAGAAAGAGTTCAGAGCCTAAGTCCAACATTTCTTTCCATTTGCACAAATTAAAGTGTTAACGTGCTTATAAAACACACATGCACTCACACGTGCGCTTTTGCACACAGTGATACCTTTAAAAGCATGAAGGGGTAAGTGTGCTTTTTTTCACAGTGTATAAGTGAATGCTACTTGTGCTCTGAATTGCTAATGGTCTAACAGTTTCGTGTATGTGTTATGGGGGATTATGTCTGTGTATGGAATTTGTGTGTGTTTCTCATTACTTGCCTGGGAAAGCACTAGAGCCATTATCGGCATCAGCGTCAAACTAAGTGTAGGGCTTTAGTGTAAATGTCTATGGGGGAAATTGATGTCAAACACTAAACTCGCTTGTCCTCCATTTAGCAGCTAGGCTTTATAAACATGGTGTGAATGTCAAGTTGTCACCTCATCGTGTTCATTAACACCAGCATGCTACACTGCACTGTCCTCCCACTTCTAGCATTTGCTTTAATACCCTCAGTCTGTGAAAAATCTGTATGTAAGCCAAATTGTTTAATTACTAACAAATTGACATATATAAAAAAAACATATCTGACAATATCTGAAACTTTGTATATTGGACTATATGTAAAGATTCCAATATGTTAAAATCATTTTTTATTTAATTTTTCATGAAAACAGAAATGTAACTTAGTGGTACATTCCCTTACATTGTACAATACTTGTCAAGTACAATACTTGATTAGACATTAATTCATTTGTTAATGTAATACTACATGTGACTACTGGTAATACATGAGCTGCTTTATTTTGCTTTATGTTCGGCTACAAGCAATTCTGCAATATATTTGGCTAGATTTGTCACGAAACCAGATCAGATTTTTTTTTCTTTTCACAGTCCTGTCAGACCAAGCATATTCTGCTTCGAGCCAGCAAAATTCTCACCAAGCCGTTCCTTGAATAGAAGTGTGTGTGTGGAAGTGTGTTGTGCCCACAAAGCATAATTGCACTTATGCTTAAACAAAAATGATTATACTTATTTTAAATGAGGTTCAAGGCTATAATTATCAGTGAAATCACCTTCCTTTATCTTAAACATCAAAGCAAAGCCTGCGCCCACACTCTTGTCCTCTACATAAAATAGAGGAACACTCATTTTACATACATGCCCTTAGAGAGACTGATATACACAAGGTCTCCATAAATATCTGTGTCATGACCAGGGTGACCATCAGCATCCGTTGGCTCTCATCCTACTGCTCTGTCTGAAGAGATAATAAAGGTCTTTGCCAGGTCCTTTTGCCAAAATCCTCTACACTAGACCTGCACATGAAGAGCAGGAGGGGTCAGTGGACCTGGCAACCACAGAATGACAACACAGCATTACACATTAGTCTTACAGCAGGGGAACTACATCAGCCTATAAGACAATGCCAAGATCAGCATTGTTCGGCCCTAAGGGTCCACTTTCATCAAGCAAAAAGGCCACCGAAACTAGAAGAACCTTCCTCTCTTTGTCAGAGTTGAAAATGTTTGACCCTTAGTATTCTAGTTCTTCCCTGACATGGTGTATTTACTAAACTAAAGCAAATGTTGCCAAAGTACAATATTAAGGAGTAAAAAACATAACCTCTGATTCTGTACCAAATCTTTCATCAAATACCAGAGAATTGGTTGTAGATTTCTGTGAAAGTTGAGTAAATAAGCCTATGTGATAACTTTAGGCAACATGTGACTGGTTTTGTTAACTTAAGGACACATAGCTAGCTGAATAATATTGTGCACATTTATTCATCTTCTGGTAGTTTTGTTTATTTCGTACCAACATTTCTCTGGTTTAGGTTGGCAGGGGGGATGCTGGAGTGTGCAGTTAACTAAAAAGTGAAATGTTTAAATGTTTTTTCCCCAGACGCAGCCTCAGACAGGACCTATTCACGCTCCTTATCTCCGCCTGAGAATGGTTTTAAAACTGTGGAGTCACGGTTCTACAACAGTCAGGGCCGGGGCCCAACACGAGCTGAACGTCCTCCTTACTCAAACAGCCGTGCAGCCCATCCACCTCGTTCTCACTCTCAGCCTCGTGTCCCACTCCACCCTCCAAGGGCTGACCTCTCCAATGGTTACGATACAGACAGCAGCCAGGATTCAAGAGAGCGGCGCAACGGAGCCTCGCGCAGTCGGCCCTACAGAAACTGGAGGCCTATGAGAGAAGCCCTGAATGTAGACAGTATCATTGGGAGTGATGATGACCGAATTCCCCCCGGCCAGCGACGACATATCCCCAGACAAGAGAGGGTGCTACACGAACGTGATCCAGCCTGGTCTGGACGTGAAGAAAATAAACCTAAAAGTTTGATGACCATTTACGAGGATGAGCAACGGCATGAACTGGGCAGCCGGAGCTCCTTGGATTCAGATGGTCGTGAAAAGGAGAGGACTAAAGGTACACTTAACAGCCTTGTTGTAAGAAGTGATAACTGGAAGATCCAGCGAACAGAATCTGGCTACGAGAGCAGTGACCGACTCAGCAACGGCTCTGCTAACCTGGACTCTCCAGTGGTGGAGAATTTGGGCAACAAAGAACTTCGACCCATTCCTGAAGTACACATGTCCAGGTAAGGGTGGGTTTCTGTGAAGATTGCTTTTTAATACTTCACCATCCTGTTTATTTTGTGTTTCCCAAAGTACTTTTGTTTGAATATGCCACTTTTGCCATCTTCTGATCTGATGGTTCCTGTCTCTTATCAGCCTAACTTTAGGTGCTGTTTAAAATAATGCTGCAAGCAAATCAGATCCTTTAAATCTGGATATGAAACATGTGAAATGTGTAATTAGTGTATTCAGTAAACTTGCAAATAAATGTATTTATGTGCAAGTTTATTGAGTATCTATCAATTTTGATTCATAATTTTTGTGGTGTCTTGAATTGCTGCTATTTGTAAGTAATTGAGTCAGTTACAGTGATTTTATGACTTTGGGCAAACTCGCTCCAATAACTAATTAATGTGTTTGGTGGGGGGTAAGGTGATGGGTAGGCTTTTAAAAATCAGATTTTTTAGGTTTGTAACAAAGGTTCATGGTACTTGGCTTTTTAGTTTTTTGCATCTGTATGAAAATGGCTGGTACTTCTATTCACAAGTAAATAACACAAACTAAAGACCCCAAGATTAACTTGTTACTTGTATGAATCATCAGCCTTTGCCTGATGTCCTGCTGAGTAGTGTGACTCCCTGCTGCTCACTCAGTAAAATCAGTAATTGTCTTCTGTTCTTGGCAGCATTACCCAGATAAATCAATGCTTCATATTATCAATTAATTTTTTTAAGTATAATAAGTTGTTTGAAGTCTGTGAAGACCCCAAATGGAAAGTAATTGAAAGTGTATTGTGTTTCTGTTTAAATCAAATACTAGTTTAATATTGTTGACATTTCAATACATTTGTGTTTTAAAAACAGCTGGGCAATATGACAGTATTTATTGCTGTTTGTGATGGATTATATAACTGCATGTCTCATTGACTCTGTATGCTTTTCTGAGAATATTGTGATATTGTCATACTTGCTGATGAAGAGAATGATTTTCTACCGTGGGTGTGTGTGGGGGGGTCTGCTTCTAACTCATCAGAAATAATGTGTTGTGATGGATTGTGAAAAAGTCTGGGTGAAAGGATGGTGAAATCATATTTTCGCCACACCAAAAATATGAATGGGAGTTTTAAATAGGAAAGGTTTACAGTTACATTTAAAATGTGAATGTTGCATCTCTTGCTTGGTGAATAGGACCATTAAAGAGCTTCTGATTCAGAACTCCCAATAATTTTCTGGGATCCTGTCAGCAAAACCAAATAGTGGCCTCTCCTGTATTTTCTGAAAAGCTGAAGGTGAAAGGTCTATTATAGGAAATTCAAATTTCAACTTTAAACCTGACGTGTGCATTGTTCACCTGTAATTTACATAGTTTGTACATAGTTTTGCAATATATTTTCTCTATTGTATATATTTTAAGACTTTAGATTACCTTTATACTGTCATTAAGGGTGCTGAAGGATTTTTAGTGATTTCAGTTTGTTGGGTATGTCTAACCAAAACCTGAACTTAAATGTATCTCTTATAGGACAGTCTAACTTGAACAATATTGTTGCAGAATTGAATTGTTTAATGTTTTTAAAGTCTGTAAAAGATGTTGTGATTTGAGTAATAAATGTAAAAATGTTCAATATTTGTTTTTCTTTCTCATGAAAAATATACAGAATTCATGTTAGTGTCCTAAAACGTTCAGTTTACAGTTATTTACCATCAAACTGTAATTTGTGATTCACGCTGCTATTAGAACTTCAGCTTGCGTTTGCTTGATAAACACTTCACAGTTGGGTGGTAATTTGTTATTGTTATTAAGTGTTCTTAAGTTCTTACACAGCCAGTTATGTAAAAAACTATTTCTACAGTGGAGAGAAAAAAGGACTGAATCCGATTCCAGCATGGGGAAGCAGTGTTTGGGTGAGGGTGTTGGTGCCAGTCTATGGATTTAACTTAATCTCCTGAAAAGGGTGGGCGTCAGGGGAAAACCTGTGTGCTGGCATACACACTGACTAAGGCACCTGGGGAACTCTGTTATGTACCTTGTGACTCAGTCCAATTAATTGTGTATTTATAGGGACCTGAATCACTTACGGAGGTACGATGAAGTGAAGACCGACATCTCGCAGACCTCATTTTCCTACGGTAAGCACCCTATAAGTTGCATCAGCATCATCCCATACAAATATCACTGTTAAAGTTTTCACATTCATTCATACTTGAGTAGTGTACTGATTTATTTAGACCGTCAGTCAGCACAAAAACAAGCCATATATATGACAACAGGGAACAGCTTTAAAATATCTTATTGAGAAAAAAAATAACATGGACTTCCTTTACTGGAAACAACACTACAATAGAAATAGTGAGATGTTCTATACAATTTTTCACAGATTATAGTCAGTCCTGGTTCAGTGTACTGCTGCAGCTTTTGTGTATAAACAAAGTGCAAAAGCTGTATCTGCGCTGCTTATGGTTTGTCATTACAGCAAACTGAATCTGAAAGCCCATAAACAAAAAAAAGTCAGAAATAGTCCCAGTATTTATTTTTACATGTTGGTTTGACTAAAGATGATTACAGTGAAGTGAGTCATGGTGTGGGAGTGAGCAGATGGAACATTATAGCTGTCTGCTGCCTGTCTCACACATCTCCCTCTTCAGCCAGACTCGTTCAGGAGGTTAGACGACCCCCAAAGATCTGGCGGAGACATCGTATAACTGCCAGTCTCGATGGAAAAGAAACAATGTCAACAAAAACAAAGAAACAAACATTTCCCAGCTCCCCGAATTACAGTTCAGGGTGTTGCTCTTCTCAACGGGAGCAAATCAGAACGAACTCGCTAGGGCTGCCCAGCTGTGCCCAACCAGCCAGAAAAAAACGACGAGAGCAGGGTTGTCAGGAGGGTGGCATTTAAACCCCCACACAAATTAAAAAGAAAAAAACAAAACAAAAAGCTTTTCACGGCTGCATGCTCGCTATTTTCTCCCTGTTTCCCCCCCATGTTATCACACTGCAGCTGAACTCGTGAGGTAAAGGGGTGAATGTTGTCAGGCAGCAAAGCATTAGTCCTGATTGTCAGTGCTGGAAGGCGGAGTTTAGGGGAGGTGGGGGTCTGTTTTTCCCCCTGATGAAGGTGGTTTATATAAGCTTTGAGTTGATGAATTGAAGCGGAAAGGACAGTGTTTAGGGCTGTCCTCATACTGGCCTTTGAGGGTCTCTGTACCCATGCAAGTGTTTGCTGGCAGTGTATGAGACAGTGGCTTTAAGGTAGTTTTTCAGGATTGGAGAGTTCAGCATTCTGGCTTCCCCTCTCTTCTTTTTTTCAAAAAGATGCCCATGTGATGAACAGTCAACTACCAAAAGCACAGCTTGTGCTGGAATGGAGAAACTTGGTTTTGAAATCTTAAAGATGTGGTTACTGTCTCTTGTGTGATGATTTTGCTATTGGCACGTTTAGTGTGTGGTTATTTTGGAGCTCCTGTGTTCTCTGCTGTTTTTGTTCTGTTCCATTTGCAGATTGTATTGGCAGGCGAATGTGTCAATCTGGCACCCATTCAGACCCACTGTCTAGAGTCTACAGTGTGGGACGTCTCTCAAATACCACTGTGTAGGTTCTGCTGACTATTAGACCCGAAATTCTTTATTTAATGACCTCAGAAAGGAGAGAAGAAGGAAAAGCTAGCAAGGAAAGCTCTTTGCTAGTTAGGGTTCAAGCTAATCGAGAAAGTGCCCCTCAGAAACCCCACTTAGACATTTTGCTAGCAGGTGCTTGTAGCCCTTGTGTTTGCCAGAAGTGCTGTGTTGATTAATTTTTTTGAGAGTGTGTTTAAAAGGGAGATGCTTTGTCTTGCGGTTTTCCTCCTTTTCTCAAATGGCAACTGTCTCGTTTATGCTAGCAACATTTGTTTAATCTCGCTGCTGTGTTCACACATTTCCAGGCTGAGAGCGGCACTTTGTTTCCCAGCAGCTAAAGGTCAAGTCAGCAAGAGCTGATGGAAGTTCAGCCTGTTAAATAGCCATACGACAGTCTTGCTGTAAACCCAAACACTGCTGCCTTTTTTCCCCTCAGTGTTCACAGAGACTTGTCTTTGCCTGTGTTCCCTCTGTCCTCATCTCACTAGATGTTTTGCAAAGAGTGTTTCTGAGAGCAAGAACTTTCCAGAGCGTGTATTAACATGCTCACAGGTCTGAGCGCATTTTGGCCCATGCTCTCCTGAATGGCCTGTACTGCCACATGACAAAGCTTCCGTTATACAGATTGAAACATGATGAGACTTTCCTTTAGTCTTCGCAAACGTAATTTGTTTACATATGTGTAAAAAGTCTAAAAACGTCTCAGCAAAGAAATGTGAACACTGTAAGCTGAAAAAGTGCTTGTTTTGAATGTGATGTTTTTAGAGCGTAGATGTAGTTAAGCAGTTATATCCCTAGCATTCTCTGTGGTATGTAAAAAGAAAAGATTTTGGTTAAAAATCAAAGTGATTTAAAAAGCAGGTTCATTATTGGGGCATGAAGCACAGGAGGTTCAGTTACAAGGACCGCTAAACCTGGCTCATGTTTCAGCAACAATAATGATTTAATCCACATCTGTGTTTACATCAGTGAGAAAGACGTCAGTAAATGAAGTTGGAAGTTGGAGTTGAAAGCGCACATTCAGTGAAATAGATTGCAAGCAAAATGTAGCAAATGACCTTTTCACAACATTGAACACTAACACTATCACTGCCCACTTTTATTTACTTTAATAATGATTAATGCTGAATGGTTTTAATAACATTTAATTAGATTCTTTTCTTAAAATGTTTTGGAAGCTATGTTACTAATCTGCATAATTTTAAATACTATCCTGTTGCACACTGGAAAATAGTTATACTTAGACATCGATAAATATGTCTGACAAGTAAGCTGATCCAGCTGAGACTTGTCCAGCACCAGACATAGCTTTGTAGTGCTGACTGCCTTTGGAACTGAATTTCTTATGACGTATCTGCGAGTGACGTATGGCTCATTTTAGCATTTGCCTTCCAAATATATCTTGAGAGAGTCGTCTTTACTTTTGAAGAATGATGTTTGTGCTGCATGTTTTGAATAATTCAGGACACCATAAAATGTTTGCGTATATATTTATACACACTCAGAAATACACACAGTTTTTTATTCAGTAAAACTTGTACTATTAGCCTGCAATGTAAGCTTGTGACCAGAAGATAGTTTTATTTTTTGTTTTTCCTGAAACACCAATGTTAAAAATTAATGATAACTAGCAGTACACTTTTATTATTGCTTTGTTTATGCTGTAAGATATTTATCCTTCTAGACAACTCTATTTTTAAACATATTACATTGGAATGGCAGCATCTTAAGAGTGTGTTTACAGAAGTCAGGTGTTTAGAGGAACCATTGTTTTCAGTCATTTAAAACCAGTCGAATTCTGAGCATATCTGAATCATAGGTCAAATCATTTTTACATTCATAGCGTTGAGCAGACTTTTGTCCAAAGTGACTTCCACTCACTAACTACAGGGGACTGTCTCCCTGGAGCAATTCGGGGTTGAGGGTTTTGCTCAGAAAAGGTAGGATTCGCACCCATGACCTCCTGGTCCAGAGGCAAATATCCCACCCACTAGGCCACCACCACCCCGTTAATATATAAATGATTCCAAACTCTTGAATGATAGTTTGTGTGTGTCTGGGTTTGCGTTTACATGCATGTATGTGTGTGGTTGCACGTTGCTGCTGTTGGAGTGAAACCTTGTATCTTCAAAAGGAAAAACTCTTAAGCTGAATGGAAGTTGTTGAAACTATACATTATTTCTCTCAATAGAACACACTGAATTTTGTATCCAGTCACCTGTTCATCAGTATGCAGCATTTTTCATGGCTCTGGTTCACTTTGATCATAACTGATCAGACCTACAGAACAGGTGTGTGACCCTCAGCTGTGCTGACAGTGATCTCACTATGTCAGGTCGGGCCTGATCAACTGACTGTTGATTTATGGTGCAGCGCTGCCACACATAGACCTTCCCTCCCTCGTCTATCTTAGGCTCCCACACAGAGGAGCGCTGCCAGGAGTGCTGCCACAGGCCTGTCCTCTACACATGATATACGTATGCCTTTAATGAATGCTTCTGTATTTGAGAAATCATTAGAACTTTAGTATTCTGTGCAGGATCCAGTACTCGGTAACAGTGATCATGTGTGTCTGTGCAGGACTGCAGCAGGGTTTTTCTGGTGGAGAGCATTTTTACATGGGTGTGAAAAATGTGTAGAAATTGCTACTGCTCAGGAAAAAAAAACATTACCTTTCTTTTTTAAAACCAAGCAGAATAGTCATACTTTTTTCATATCAGATGAACATTGGTCTCTTCTGAGAATAAAAAGCTGAGTCCTCTGTGTCTCCAGCCATATACACTGCGATTAACACTGCGATCACTACGCGCTGATAAATGACTGGGTGGGAGCGTTAAGTGGTTCTGCCTGGGCACGACCTCAGAGCAATGACTTTCTTTGACTGATAGAAAGAGCTGCTCGACTGTAGTGCTCTCCGAAGGATTTGCACGTGAACAATTTCATAAAAGCTGATTCTTAATACTTGTGAAATTTCTTTCTTGCTGCTATCTTGTTTTGCTTTTTATTGATATTGTTGTCAAGTCATGGCTATCAAATAGAGATTCCCCACAAGCTTAGCAGCTTTAACATGACTGGCTTGAGAGAGGAGGAAAAAAAGAAGAAAATGGGGTCTGAAGTCCAATCCTCTCATAATTGCATGCTGGCCAAAGGGATTTGGTTGCTAATGCTCGGGGAAAAAAAAAATAATGGAAGAAGGGGGAAAAGCTGTGTGTGCTGACGCATCGCATCTCTAATACACACACAAACACACACACACAAACTCTAAGCCGGTGCAGTTTCAGTTATGTGAGTTTGCAGTTTGTATCTCAGGGGAAAACTGACACCAGAAGTCAACACCTCACTGAGAACATTGCAGATTTACTGGTACCAGGCGTTCCGTGCTTTTCTTTGTACTTATATATTTTAAAGAAATGTGTTTAATTTTTTTAAATGTATTTATTAAATAAATATTTTTTTCACTGGAGAGGATGTTAGCTTGCACAACACATTGGTAGCAAGATTATTCTTCAGTTGTTTCATCATTTGTGCTTCATAAACTTGGAGACCCATTCATAGCCGCACTTTGACCAAATCCTGAGCACCCCCTAGTGTCTCTATCAGCCATCACAGTTTACCATTCAAAATTTCCTCTTTTTAGATGTTCCCCCTCTTAGGACGAGAAATGGGCACTTGGACATTGGCACCACCACATGCTGCATAAAAAATTTGGGCCCATATTTGTTATGCCTCCTCTGAGTAAGAATACTGAACTATGATCAGGTCTCATCAGTTTGTGTAATTCTGTGTTACTTTAAACATAACCTGATCCAGTATCTGTATTCTTGGAAGCACGGACTCCAGTATCATATTCTGTAGTGCAGTGTAATAATTAACAAATTAAAATGACATAATTAAAAAGGCTGATTTATATTCTCTTCTGACCTCCTTTTCTGTGTGCTTGGCATGTGTTTTTGTTTTTGAACCTCTACATTTGCCACTAAAAGTCACTGTTGCTCAAATGAATGAAGCAGTATGAGGAGCTGGTTTAAACCGGATGGCCTGAGCAGGGCCTCTTAGATTGGAGCAGTGTGGAGGAGACAGGTTCCTGATCCCCCACAGAGTTCTGGCTGCCCGATACCCCACTGAGGTATTTCCTCACTGCAGCAAGACAATGCCCTTCTGAGTTCTTTTATATAAGCCAAGGCTGGAGAATTACAGCAGTGTGCCCCAGCATGTCTAGTATTTACCAAAGCCTGCCTGCCGTGTAGGTATAACTGTTGGATTTACTAGAGAGTAAATACCTGAAGTTGTGACACTCACAGTGGCGCTTAATGATTTAACATGGCAAAATTTGGATAATTTTATCTTTGTTTGTTAACCAAATGTCTTTTTCCTCTATTTTATTGCTGTCAGATTTTTTAATTAAAAGAACCAGCAGTCCTTTACATTGTGCAAAAATTTTGATGGACAACATATATATAAATAAATACTAGGGTTGTCAAATTAACATGTTCATTTTGATCAATTAATTACAGAAATAACGCATAAAAAATTCACGCTGATTAATCGCATCACATGACTTTGAGCCCCCACCTTGTTCTGGCCACAGCACAGGCGCTCTGTAAAATGAAGATGAGAATGTACTGCTCGGCCCACTTTCAACTTGTACTTGTTTGCACCTAAACATGAACTGCAGAAACGATTATAAAATCTAGATTAATAAATCACAGCTTGTAGTGAATTAGATAAAAATTTCATTGTGTGAAACCCCTTACACACACATTTTTATATA
>JBBJLR010000013.1:11942064-11981918 GCA_037577145.1 Brachypetersius gabonensis | reverse complement strand
GTATTGACATATAATAAATTGATCAAAATGTATTTTCTTTTTTTGAGAAAATGAAATGCTAAATGCAATGTACAGTACCAGGATCAAACTGAATCAGAGTTGAGGGAGCTGGCATGAAATCCTTTCCAGTAGATGCTGTTAGTTCCTTTACCTAATGAATGAAGGAGATGCAGTTATTTCTTTAGCATTTTTCACTGACACAGCAATGCTCTCTACAACCACTAGGTGGCATTAGAAAATCATATCTATCATATCTAGCCACTCAAAAGAGATAATTTCTCCACTTGTTTTTGTTTCAGTGCATTGAAAAGTGGTTGAAAACAAAGGCCTATTTGGTTTACCTTGACAGTTACATATGATGAATCCTGCATATTTCCTTTTCGCTGAATGGTAAACGAGAGTGGTCCTTGGCCTTCACACACACGATACTCTGTCTTAGCCAGCTCTATTCTTGCCCAGGAGAAGTCTAACCTGCAGTAAGTCACACACACACAAGTAAACCAAGTTATCAGTTAATAGCTTCTCTCTTCACCCAATATGCTTTAAGGAAGATACAAATAAAGAAAAACAGATGTTTGGGCACTGGCACATTTCCTAAGCTTTAATATAAGCATATGCTGCTTCAAATTTTAGTGTAACTTATTTTTAGTGCAGTGCATTTACCTGTGAGATGGTCCAGTGTTGCCCAGTTGGTCAGAGACTGCAAACTCCAGACTGTCAGTCAAGGCCTCCAGTGCAGGGTTAATTATATAGAGAATATTCCTCCTGTTCAGATCTCTCTGAGTGAACCGCTGACGCACAAACTCACCTGCAGCCAAACAGGATGAATGATAGTTCACACAACACACCAACACAGAAAATGCACAATTTAAGCCCCTTAGTGCATTCTATCAGAGAAAAGTGGTCAAGGTGAGGTGTGGCTTACGCTGTACAACTACATATGGTTGTGCTTTTTTTCTCAGGTGCAATAAACTCTACGGCTTGTAATATTTTCAGGGTTTATTTTGTTAGAGCATAGCACAGGATGCAAAGTTGTATTGCAGAACTATTAACTATTTTTGTTTCTTTGTGTCAATTTTTGTAGTTTAAAATTAGAGCCCTGTAGAGTCAGGATGCTTTGGCACATACAAATATTAGGAGTGTGTGATACACTTATCCCATGATTCAATACATGACAATATGCTGTTCTGACAATATTTTGAACATTTGAATGAAGACAAATGATGAGTGTGATAAATGATACTGGTCATTACAAATTTTGGTGTTGAAGTACTCTTATTCTCCACAATGCATTGTCACATATCCACAATGCAAATTTTACATTGTGATATGACTTTAGATGCATTGTTACAGCCCTATAGGATATTGACAATCAAATCATATCTCTATCTCAGAAAATATGTGTATTCGTATACCCCTAATCTCCCTTATACTCTAATCTACTTTACACTTGTTTTGTAATAGAACACCTTCTTACCATTGGTTGCATTCTCCAAGTAACCAAAATACGGAGTTCTGAGAATGTGGAAGGTAAGATCTTCATCTGCAGAACTAGGGTCCTGAGCCTTCAACTCTCTGGACGAGACGTAAATTCCATAACGTCCATCTTTAAGAAGCTCCACTTTCCACAAAGTCTCCAGCACCATTACTCTAGGGGCAGAGCTATCCAATGCTTCAATCTGAACACACACATATACAGTATATACGGTTATACACACTTTCATTAATCATATTCAATATTAAGAACATTTTAATATTGAATTAATGCTTACCTGTATGGTGAAGAAGGCCGGTTCTGTCTGCACGTTCCCTTCCATCAGAAAGCCTCGCTCAGAGCTATCAGCGACAGTGAATGTAAAGCGGTCGATCTGTGAAGCCCCACCTGAATGCCTGTATGCAACATCCAGATCCTGAATGTTCTGCTGGGTGAAGTTACTTGCCGCAGTTATGGGGGTCCCCTTCACAATCAGTTGACCGTACTGTGGAGGCTGGACCACCCTGAAGACCAGGGAATAAGGAGGGGTGTCGGGGTCAGACAAGTGGAGGTTATCAGGGGTTAAAGTGATAATGGAACCTTGAGGAACACGTAGACCAGCTTTCTGCACTAATGTAGGCAGAACTCTGTCAGTCATCTCCACCAAAATCTCCAGAGTTCCATTACGGGTGGATTTTCCATTGCTGATGACAAACCTAGAAACAGTTTAGAAAGGAAGTCAAACTGAGAATGTAAACACAAGATACGCAAAGCAAAAAGAGCAAAAAGGAGAATTGAATGTTTTCACAGTTGTTATTGATATGGTGACATGATTAGAAGAAATGAAATTTGTCTTTTCTTGTTCTTGGTGGCCTCCAGTCATTGCATGGACTCGTTATATTACACACTTGCACCCCTGATTTAACTCAAGCATTGATTTACCTTTCATTGTAGTCATAGTAAATCATTTTACATTATTATTTTCTATCCTTACATTATCCCTTAGAATTAAATAGCCTTTTTATACTGTGCCTTTATTAGGTATGTGTAAATGATCACCATTCTGACTGACTGTCTTGTAGTGTGCCTCATGAAAAAACTGCGCTGAAACACTACTTACAATGAAAAAATATACTAATGTGACATTACATTACATTATGGAGTCTAAGACATTTGCATTGGACTGTACAACAGAAGTTGATATAAACTCTGAGGCCTACAATGGAAGATCTAGTATAAAATGAGCTTCTTAGAGAAACCACAGCTGACGTGGCACAACACAATTAAAGCAATTTCACTTAATATACATACAAACCACACATTAACAAATCCAAGGTAAAAGTGCTTACTGTAGTGTTTCTCTAGACGAGGTGGCTCTGTTGTTATGGACGTAGCACACCAGATTAGCCGCTATATCCAGTTGGCTGAAAGAGTCGATGGGTACGCCTGTGTGTTTGATGTACTCCATGTGGCCATGTGCTGGGGGCACAGTGATGACATACAGCAGCTCTTCTGGCTTGTCAGCACCGTCCACAGCCAGCAAGACATCAGTGGTGATTACAACTTGCTCTCCACGACTCGCTCTCACAGGCTTTACAAATAATGCAATGTCACCTGCGGTACAAACATGTTTGGCACAAGTGTTTAGACTGCACCAGATATAATACATTTAAATTGATCTGAATTGACTTAATTTATTATATCCTAAAAATATACACTACCATTCCAGTGTTTGGAATCAATGTTTTCGTGAATATATTGCATCATTTACAAAGTATTATTGTCTAATTTGTATAAAACACAAGTAAGTGCTATTAAAAAGGTCAATATTTGAATGACCAGTGCATACACACAAGTACCTTTCTCTATATCTTTCAGTGAAATGTGGAAGTGTTGTGCAGGGGAATGATTCCTGCCATCATGCAGATGGAAGACGAACTTGTCTTGTGTGTGAACTCCGGGCTGAGCTGTGTGTAAATATCGCAGTAGGTTCATGTCCAAATGCTCCTGGGAACAGTTCATTCCTGCTGATACATCCACCCAGTCCAGGCCTGCCTGAGAGGGCACAGAGACACTGGTTGCATGATATGATAATACACGCCAAGTAAGGGGTGTCAAACTCCAGTCCTGGAGGGCCGTGGTCTAGCACGTTTGGTGATTTCACTGCTCAGAAACACCTGGTCCACCTCGGCAGTTAATTGTCAGGTTTATTGAATGTGTCAGGTTTATCAAACTGTGCTAGGACCTGAGTTTGACATGCCTATTCTAAGTGCATACACATATTATTATTAACCAATAAGTGACCACAGAAGCCTGGAAAAGATCTACTTTAGTCACTTGTTATCCACAATTCATGGACTGACCTTGATCTGAAGCAGGCCGTGAATAGGGACACTCTCAAACACATAGATGATGTCAGAGGAGGGAGTGTCACTATCATGGGCACTTAGCACAGCACTGGAAATGAGTCTGGCTTCTCCTGCGTTCACCTCAATCCCAGTGTTTCTGTAGCACAGACACACCACAGATATCACCACAATTTATTTTACATGTTATAACAGAGTGGTCATTTTCTAAAATCTGATTGGTTTTAACCACATTCAAAGGCAATGTAAAATACTCTGTATACACACATATGACTGAATACTGCATGGCTTCGAGAAGGTTACAAAACCAAAGAATTATGTTGATATGTGAAGAATCACTAGGTTGCCACAAAAGCGGTCAGGCACTGATGTTGGAGGAGAAGGCCTGGCTTACAGTCTCCTTTGCAGTTTATCCCAAAAGGTTGAGGTCAGGGCTCTGTGCCAGCCAGTCAAGTTCTGAACTCATCCAACCATGTCTTTATGGAGCTTGCTTTGCGTACTTGGAAGCATGGTGTCTTAATATGCTGAAGATTAAGATTGCCCTTCATTGGAAGTAAGAGGCTGTCTGCTAATTTGGAGCTAACAGGGAGCTGATGCCAAAAGAGTGGAGAAGCGATAGAAAAGCATACCATAATGAAAGCTGGTCTAAGATGTAACTAGTAACATAGAGCTAGATAGCTGCACTTTAAACTATCATCATGCTTTTTTTTTTTTTTATTCAATTTGCACTCCATAAAAGCAAGAGAGAGCCTGCCTAAACTGGTGCTTTCATACCGAATGACCTGTGGCTCCTTATCATTGACTGGCAGAACTTTAACCAGCATGTGTCTTTGAAGCTGGTGCTTCCCATCAGAGAGCTGAATAATGAAGCCATCCTGCTCACTCTCTGAGTCATCATGCATGTACATCAGAGCCATTCCTGAAAAGAGAGTCACAAACAGCACTTCCTCAGACTTCACAGACCAGAATATAATATATAGGTTATAATTAAGTAATGATCAAGGGTCACACTATGAGCGTGTTATAGACAATGTACATCGGTAATATTTACAAATCACAGCTTTCACTAGTGTAGGAAGAACTGACTAAATAGTAAAAGATTATTATGGGCTACAGGGGATGTGGAAATAGAATACAAATTGTAGTACATCCACAATATCTGGTGTAATACAGATATTTTGTGTATGTTACCATCATGATACAGTACCATTTCTGAGATCCTCCAAGCTGAAGTCTTGTATATGGATCTCAGTTCCATGCTTTTGGGTGGATCTTCTATAATGAGCCACTTCATTACCGTGAAGCCTGCCCATGATAACACCATGCTGAGGCTGCTCAATGATGCTGAAGGTTAAACGATCTCTGGGAACATCCAGATCCACCGCATTAATAATAGATGGATCCAACTCCTTCATATCTCCCTCTCGGACCTGTAAAACAGACCTCCACTTCACTTTTCCTGGCACAGGGCTCAGCACAGTGTGTTACATACTTAAATTAACATCTTCCTTTTATGCTTCTATCATTGGTTTTTAACTCACTGTAAAGTTTCTGGCTAAGAAGTCAGGAGTTTCATCATTAGTTGGATGGATGATGATGTAAAAGGGGACTGCAGAAGACTGGTGTTTCCCATCAGAGACACACAGTGTGAACTGGTCAGCAGTGGGTTCGACTCTTTGGTGTCTGGACTGCACATAGTTGATGTGTCCATTCAGGATATCCCTATAGGAAAAAGAGGCTGAGAGACATGTCAAAGCCAACAATGTTGGCAAGTAATTGATACCTAGTATTTTAATTAATTAATTAATTCACTTATGAATTTAAGTGAAATCTTTCATTTTCATCCAAGTAATCACTGGTCCCATAATCTCATTATACAGTACGCTATATACAGGGCTGACATAAGGGGTACACAAGTACGCATGCGCAGGATAAACAGTAAAAACTTTGATAATCATGAAGCTAGCAAAGACGACACCAGAGGCATTTTTTATGTTGGGGGGACGAAACAAATGTTTTTCAAATATGCAATAGTTGATTTTTTCTTAGAACTGAACTAATAATTGTTAGCGGAAACCCCCACAAATTTTTGTGGTAATTTTAGTGTTAAATTATTAAGAAAAATACAATTACTATTTTGTTACTAATTTTGTGTTCACTACAGAATGCAAAGCAACCATATATTGGCTGCTGCCCTGTGACGCATCTCCCACCTCATAACAGTTTCTTGCATGGGGCCTCTGGAGTGTTTGGCTGAGTGTTCTGGTGTTTTTAATTTTGTTTTTCTTAAAGATCTGTATTTTTATTATTATTATTATTATTATTATTTTGTTACTGTATTTACCTTTCTTATACAAAAGAAAACAACAACGCATACCAAAGAAACCCCTGCACATCAATTACAGTACAGTCTATAAAGTCGGTAAGCCGGAAATATCTGTATTTTACATTTTAGTACCGAGAGAGGCAGCAGTTCAGTGTAAACTTCAGTCAAATAACTACACATTTGCTGTCAGAGCACTGACCAATACTGATGCCCATGTTACTCTTCTCAAACCCTGGACTGGGCAGGATGTTCTCTATGTAGCCAAACTGTGGTGGAAAGATCAGACTAAGCTGCAAGTCCTCAGCAAGAGTGTCCTGGTCAGAAGCTCTTAAATGGGCCACAGTAATTGTAGCAGAACCACCTTCATCAACCCCAAACAATGCACCTGTGGAGAGAAAAAAATAGTATGGTATGTGGTACTTGTGACCCATAAAACCATCAACAAAAGATATGTATATTTTGCTCGTGCCTTTGTTGTTTGCTTTTTTAGTCTGATATTTGCATTATTTGCCCACTGTATGTTTAGGGAAATCTTCCCTGTCTAACTAATTAACCCCTAAGGGCCAGTATATGGGTCCTTGCTCCAGTATTTGACTTCCATAATGACATAACTTAAACATTAGTTACTAAATAATTCACAGAGGTAAATGAATAATTTATATTAGGGCTGAGGATTAATAACCTGGGATTATATTAGACCAGGGATGTCTGGGGTACCCCAATGACAAAAAATGTATTGTTCCCTCCACATGTACTCATGGGCACCAATGGTTACCATGAAACCACAGAGCCTCAACACATAAAAAAAGTATGTACAGCCATGGAAATAAACACAAAACCACGTCATTTTTTTCTGGCCACACTTGATGCCAAAATCCAAACAAAAAAAATTTATAATTAAAAATAATACATATTAATAATTTATTGTACCTTGTAAATGTTAAACTACACAAGAAACATTATTTTATAATTGCAATTAAATAAGGCGAGGTTAGGAACAGAGTGTGTGCATGTGTGACTCTGTTTCATCCCACAAGAAACTGAATCAGTTGTGCAGGATTACAGCACACAGAATAGCTATTACACAAACACTACTGCACTTACCACACATATGGAGGTGTTTCTTAGATTTTGAGCACATATACTACTGCAAATTGTACAAACAAGGGTAAAGTGGTATCTGGTTTTTTTTTCATGGCTGTGTATTTTAGTTTGTAGCATTGGGTATTTAAATTTAGCATGTACATTTTATGAATGTAAAAACAACCAAGCAGACAATATTTAGTATGATCATAATAATGTGACAGCAATACCTATTGATGTATGCAAGTACATCACATTTCATCTAAAATAAGATTTTGTTCCCCATGAATAATCAAATAATTAAAAAAATGAAGAATTGAAAGATTACCAATAGTAATGGATGGTGGCTGGTTGTCCACAGGATAAACGGTTACATTGAGGTCGTAGACTGGCAGGGAGTCGTCTAGGCGTGTTTTCGCTCTGTTAAAAGTTTGAGTTCTCTCATAGCAGCAAACAGGAATTGGATCTGTCTGTCCATCAGAGACCACGAACGTGATGGTGTCATGACGAGGGAGCAATCCAATCTCTTGTCCTTCAAAATGAAAAGTATATCACTTGGTTAAATTATAGGTTACGTAAAACTGTTGCCCCAATTCATGATAAAGCCACAAATACATCTAGTGGTGGAAAAGATTTGATCTGGTTTCATTACTGAGGCAATTAAAGGTCAAAATGTAGCTGCTTAATTCAATGTAATCCAAAGAAAAAAGATTCAGCCTTGGTACCTGTGTGTTTGTAAGTGATGATTCCAGCTTTTATGTCCTCCTGAATGAATCTGTCTACTATATTACCGTTCTTTAGCACCACACCATAATAAGGCTGACGGGCAATCATGTAGGTCAGTCCGCTGTCATCGCTGTCAGCATCTGTTGCAAAGATATACTCTGCAGTAATCACAACTTCCTGTCCCTCTGCACACTCCACTGTCTGCTTCAAGTCTGGCATCAGCACCGGCACCTCGTCATTGACTAAAGTCACCTGTCAATTAATGCTCAAAGTCAGACCAAAGTACATCTGGTGTGACAACATAAAGATGTTTACATTTTTTAATTTACTTTTGAAATTGAGCTAACTCTGTTACCTTAACAGGCAAAACAAAAGCAACTGAATTCAGCCCATCCGTGGCTATGCATTCAACGTCATCTTGTTCTGTCTCTGAACTATCGTGGTGATATCTGTGGAGGCGAATGCATAACAGTCATCATACTGAAGAATGTTAAACTAGTGTAATATTGTACCAGCAGGGTGGAATATCTGAGCAAAGGAGGGAAAATTCACTGAGCTAGTGCATAGTAAATTTTTTTAAAAGTGTTAACGAAACAATGAAAATAGCGAATGAAATGCTGCCATATCTGACCTAACTTTTAGGTTTTTCAGGTCCCTAACAGTGAAGGTCTGGCCCTGACTCAAAGGAGCTCCATCCAGATACACATCTCCATGCTGAGGTCTTCTCTTCAACTCCACACGCAGAGAATCCTCCAGAGAGTCCACATCAGTCAGCCGCAAGTGGTCCACACTTATCCAGCATTCTCCCCCCTCATCCACCGTCAGCTGGTTCACATGTACCTGAGAGCCAACAGCATTACTACGGCCATTTGTTTATTTATATAGTCATTTTATAATACATTTTACATACTTAAAAAAATATACACATTATATGGACAAAAAAACAGTGATTGCATTCAATTACAAAGACTTTAATATGGACTGTTTCCCCTCTTTGCAGCTATAATAGCTTTCACTCTTCTTTGAAGTTTTTTTCAACTCCGGGAGTTTCTACAGGAATATTTGTTCGTTCTTTCTGTAGAGCATTAATGAAGTCAGGCACTGATGTCTTTATGGAGCTTGCTTTGTGCACTGGGGACCTTCCCCAAACTGTGTCCACAAAGTTAGAAGCATAGCGTTGTCCAAAATGTCTTGGCATTCGAACGCATTAAGGTTGTCCACTCGAAGTAAAGGGACTAGCCTAAATCGTGAAAAACAGGTGTGTCCAAATACTTTTGTACATATTTTGTATAATGGTGTTATTAGCAGCTGTTGAACGCAAATTAAGACAATTAAATCAATAAAGACGGGTTAATACTAAACAAGCAACAAATGTAGAGAGTGCCAGTGAGTTACTTCTGAATGTGCAATTCTGTGGATTAGCCTTGTTGTCCAAAGGCTTTTTAACATAATGAATGGTGCCACTGATATTAGCTTATATTTGTCCTAACTTATTCCAAACAGTATGTGACTGCTCAAATGTTGTATTTGCATTATGCCAGAATACCTGGAATAATTAAGACAAGGTAAACTAGACTACACTGCTAATAGCTCAAGACTTTAACAGCAACTAAAAATCAAGGCTATGTTTTTTTTCTTTTGAATAAATTATTTTTTTAGTTTATGATCATTTTAGGCACATATTTTATGACTGTGTAACAAATACAATGGCAGTAGTTCACTGTAGATCACATCTACGAACATGTATTTGATTGACCAACTTATTTAAATAACCTGTCAATTAAACATCAAATGCAATTACCAAAAGGTCCAAATACCATCATTACCAAGGCACTGTAACATTCGCTTCATAATGAAGAGGTGATTATGGGTTACCTCAGGTCTCTGATTGTCTACCGGAAGCAGGGTGATGTTGAAACAGATTCCAGCGGTGGTGCGGCCTTCCTGGCTGGTCACGGACAGGACAAACTGAACATGTTGAGGGTAAGGCCCGATGTCATGGATAGGAGGCATGTAGGCCACCTTCATATAGTTGACAGCATGCTAGGTAGTTAAAAACAGGGTGTTAAGAGTTCACACTCACCTCAAACTACCTGTGAGAAAACACTCATTAGTTCAACTTATTTTACCTGTGTGAACAGTCTGAGCACTGGGGCATTGGGGTCCTTTTGAAATTTTGGGATGCTGTCTACCAGGAACAGCCTCCCTGCATCAGCACCTCTGACAAACAGAAGCATAAGAACAAATTTCTAAAATAAAAGCACCTTTGTAGACTGCAGAACATTTTTGATATTCTCTTTATTCTTCATTTACTGTGCATTTTTGATTTTACTCTATTTTTACTCTATTCTAAAGATTAAAATATATGACCACCTACCCATAGGTGGTGCTGTAGAAAGGTGGCGTGGTTACAGTGTAGGTAAGCTCACAGTCTGGTGACTCCAAGTCAATAAAGTGCAACTGTTGCTTGGTCAGATACACCACATCTGTCTCTTTGACTATCAGGTAACGTGTTGCTCCTGGTGCCTCTTTAGGTGGCTGATCAGGGACAGGCTGAATTTGAATCACAATGATCTGCAAATGTCAAAAAGATGAATAAAAAATCCTGACCAGAGTCTGAAAACACAAGTGAAAGATCTCTGTAAATGTTAAAAGAGTATTTTATGCAAAAGATATTTACAGATTGACACATATTATAGATATAGAATGCATCACTGCATTATACCTGAGGGTCTGAGAGATTGGGAGGATCATGGAAGTCAGACAACACCACCTCAAAAGAGTCGTCAAATACTTCATTGCCAAAATGCCTGTAGTAGATGACTGAATGGAAGAGATCCTTCTGGAGAAAACGTGTTACAGGGTAGCCTACAAAAAAAACATGAAACAACAGATAAGTTCAAAGAAAAGTATAAGGTAAGAGGGAGTTGAAAGCAAGGTCGATAAACCCCTCTCACCAGTGATTCCTGGACCTGGCATCTTCATGATCTCCCCTGCTTGAGGATGTCTGGTCACGCTGAACATAATGTAATCATCACTGGAGTCCATATCTGAGGCCTGCAGGATCGACCCTCTAAGGAGAGCTATTTGCCCCTCGGACAGTTCCAGGACCATATTGGTGATGAGGAAGGGTGGACTGTCATCCTTAGGCAGGATGTTGATGGGGAACTTGTGTCTGGTCTGGTGACGGCCATCAGTGATCCGAAAGATCACAAAGTCTTTGGTGGTATCGCTGTCGTCATGGTGATAGCGCACCACTCCGGCCTTGATGTCGCTTACGGTGAACATGAATCCTTTCCCACCTAAAATAAACCAGATCAAATGAACCACCAGGTATATATAAAAATGTTTTGTTTTACTTTTAGGATAATAGTTTCATTAGCTGATGTAGATAAATCACCTCTGACAGTCAGTCTCCCGTGCTGTAAGCCATCCACAGTGATGATTCTCACAGCTTTTAGATCATCATTATCCACAATCTGGAGCCGCTCCCATGTGATGGGACGCGACTGACCTTCCAGAAGACTGAGACCTGTAAAAGTCCCAGCATAACGAGAATCAGCATTCAACTGTCTGGACAAATATTGAAACAGTCTGCAGCTACAGCAATTTGTTGCTATAGAACACATACCCATGTTCCAAGATACTCTTGGTGCATTGGTGTCTGCTGTCCTGATGGACACATGAACCATCACAGGCTGGCTTTTCTCAAAGTAGAAATCGTGGACGTCAAACTCCACCTAGTAGAGTACAGACTAAAGGCTCAGCTACCCACAACCAATATTTACAGGCACATTATTACAGTTACACTATTTTAAAAGGACATTCCAAGAAATTATTACAAGATATCTGTAATTGACTTGGATTTCTGTCTAAAGACTATATTTACAAGCCTAAGACTTCATTGAATAGCCCATATTCTACATTTTTCTTGCATGTCATCCTCTATGGCAATGCTTATCAGTTTGATCTGGAGACCAGGGAATACCTGCTGAAGTGCCTCCATACTTAAGAAAGTGATTCAGTGGATAATCGGTACCTCATAGTTCCTGCGTTGAGAGTGGCTGGAATTGGGGGGCTGGAAGCAGATGAGCATGTCATTGAGGTCCGTCCAGGTGAACGATGAGATAGGCTTGGTGTGGTCAGACAAATGTGTGATGAAGCCTTCACTCGGGGGGTTGGTTATATTGAACACCAGCCTGTTCTTAGGGGTCTCTGCATCTACTGCATCCAGAGTGGCTGTGGAGATTGGAGTCAGGATGAACTGATCCACCTCTAGAATAAACATGGACATGAAGGCAGGCCTGGGGGGCTGGTTGGAGACAGCACCTTTAATCGTCACAGGAATCCAGGCTTGCTCTGACTGGGTGTAAAAGGGATGCAGATCATTGAAACACACATTGTTAAATATCGGCTCTTGATTATGTGTATTCTGAGAGAACACCTAGAACAAGGGGAACCTTTTTTTTAATATTTAACTGTAACTACTCTTCAGCTTGAATGTAGGGCCATATGTAAGGTCATATTTACCTGAATTATGCTCCTGCTTCTGGTGTCTGTGAGGTCCAGTCTGATAGCAATGTAATCAATGTCAGGTGAAGGAGGAGAAATATGCTGATAGCGAATCCCCACCATTAAGAAGTCCTCACAGGACACTTTTGTGATCTTCACTAGTTTTAGTCCTTTCAAACAAGCTTCACTCTTGCAGCTGGCTCTGGCTTTATTATCTAAAAGTTATGGAAAAACCCAAAGTAAAAAAAACAATATTTCTTCCTAACAATATCAAAAACATATAACATCTGTTGAACAAATGCTGACTAAATATTGTGCATAAAGTGTAATTAGACCAAAAAAAATGCATCATTCGCTAGTCCCATAATGATTTGTTTCTTTCACTAATGATGGGGAATTATGGTGAATTGCTTATTGTATGGCACTGAAAATTATGGTGTGTGTAAAGGTCACTTATTTAACTGCTAATCAAAAACGGATGGAAATGGATTTTAGATATAATTCAGCCCTTTTTTTGTTTCATATGAAAATGGTCAAGATGTAAACACTATCATTCAGAGCGAAATGCTCCATTTTAGAGAAAACTCAGAACTGTACACAGTGGTAGTGAAAGGAACCAGGTGTCTAATGCCTCTAAATGCTACCTCACCATTGAAATGTGACAATGTTTTATGAAGGTTTGGGAAGATTTTAGACTAAAACCCGTTACTGTTTTAACTCCACAAAGAGGTACATGCAGTGCACAAACTCAGAAGGCAGATGTTGATTTGCTGGAAGTTTTTTGGGCTTGTTAAATCAGTGACTATACTACTTATGTAGACATCACAACTTCTACATGGTATAACTATAAGATGTATAAGTAAGTTTTTTCTACAATGACTCCTTTGAATAACTAAATGATTACATTGAATTACAGTTGTTTTTTTATCAGTGCGATCAGAAATATTCACAGTAAAGCTGTGCAATGCAGCTAATGCACTACACATACGAAGTGAAGTAGATTTCTGAATCAGTCATACCTAACTGTTGTCGGAGAGACACAAAGCTGTCAGGTTCGTCTCCTCTTGGCCCCTCTAGCTTGTCAGGTTCCCCAGTGACCAGCTGACCATGTCCAGGTAAATGAGACTCTGGTGTCATCACCCTAATTGTGCATTCTACGTTGGATCGGTGCTCATAATGGAAGGACACCACATTACCATCCAGCACGTTGGAAAGGCCATAGAATTCGGGAACCTGCAGCATCTGTGGTCCCAGTTTTATAACATTACAGTCAGGTTCCATTACCGCAACATGGAGTGAGAACACTTCACTGTACGTCTCTGTCTCTGTGAACCTTAATGCAAAAAAATCATGTAAGCTTATAACCATTAACTGATCTATCCTTTCGTCTCAGATGTGTATAACATATCTCAATGCAATGGAACAAACACTGCAATATAATACGTACCTGTACAATCGAAGTTTGACTGTATCTTCTTTTAAAATGGGACAGCCATTATGAGTATATTTAACTTCATCAACCAAATAGTGGCAGTCAAAAACCTGACAAAAGAAAAAGCAGAAACTCATAAAAAACTCTCTACATGAGAAACAAATAATAATAAAAACAAACACCAGAAGAAAACTGTTAATTCTTCCGAGGCCCATAATAATGAAACATGAAAGGACAATGGCAGTCCTTTCTGTACTGTGGTGGTATGCCACATGTTCAGCTGTTTTTGCCACATGATGATAGAGAAAACATAAAGAAGCAATTACACTTTTAAACTCTGTACATCATTATTTAAACAGGCCCAGGACAAAATGTGAAGAATTACAAGCAAACAATAACAATTCCAACACGCTAAGAACATAAGTTAACTTTTATGTAGGCCTGTGGATTCCATTCCCGTGGTCACTTCATGGAAATAATTGCAAACACACCGATTATAGCGGGAAAAGAAAGAAATGTGACTTCTACATCCTGTTTACAAATTAAGTTAATTTAAACAAAAAAAACATGATTAAACAATAACAATTGATAGTCAATTAAACAGCAGTTTATTTGTAACAATATTTGTACCAATTACCTTTAAACCAAAATAATGGCCTGCAATATTATGTTCTTTCACAGTAACACCTATAGTATTTATAATATGCAAATGTGTTTGTACATTACAATTGTTTTGTAATGCTATAAGAAAATCCAAACCTCACTCAGGCTGATATAAACTAGTGCTAATGTGCAGAGATATCGCTTTACAAGTCAGCATTTTTCTGTCATCACATTCTCATTTCTCTTAGGTTCACTGTGTAGGGCTGAAGGTAGCACTAATTCGATGGTTATCCTTCTGAATGGCAATCCACTCAAATCTGAATGAGATGTTGTCTGATACTATGGTTTCTATCCCCATTAGAAGCCCATGCGACACACAACGTGATCATTAACACTGGATCAACAGAATGAAAACTCTGTCTGATTCAGTGAGAGTCTGAAATCTGATCCATCTGATTCCAAAGTTTCTGCTACACAGTTGCGGCAAAGACCTTGAAAAAGAAAGTAGAGGGCAGCCAGAACTTTGAGAACAGCAAAACAATCTTACAAGTCTTCAAGGGCAGCTGTTTCTACACAGGGTCACAATTACCAGCCTCCAAAACAGGTGGTTTGTGTGTTTATGTATGCGATGAGTTCAGAGTTACAGCACACCGGAAGAAGTTTCATTTAGTTACCTGCCTTTCAGTTAAAGGTGTTGTGTTAATGGCAGGCACATTTAGACAGTGTTGTATTGACTTCATGAGAAGTGAGACCATATAGCTTGAATTTTTAGATCTTCACATTATGCTGAGGTTATTTTTTAAACTTTCGAATGTTTCTTTACATTAATCCATCATTTAGTGACAAGGTCAGTTGTGTCTAGTCTTATCTTCAAAGCTCTGGTGCAGTTGTAGGTTTCAACCAAGCAACAGCACATCTGATCAATTGTTTGAAGACAGAGAACTTATTAAACAAGTAGACTCTACGGTGTTTATGCTTGGTTGGAATGAAACCCTGCAGCCACACCAGCCCTCTGTAGATAAGACCCCTTTGATCAAGCCTCTCAGATAAATCAATATGTTGTGTTATAGAGGCATAAAAGAGGGCTGTGTGATACCTGGGGGGAGAGCGTGCCAACACGTTGTGTAATAGGTTCATTCAGGACCACCTCCAGCTTGCAGGCGTCCTTCTCTCTGGGTATATGGAACTGCAAATCTCCTTCCTGCAAGAAAACTGACTGGCCTCTTTTCACCCGCAGGCCAAGATTGGTCTTCACCAGGGAGCCACAAGTCCAGTGTAGGAGTCTCAGTGAAAGGAGAAGCCAAAACAGGCACATATGGGTCCTTATCTGAAGAATCATCCTCAGTTTGTTAGATCAAAGTTCCTCATTAAGCATTCAGTTTGACAGAATTCTGTCAGAGTTCTGAGAATGAACTGATGTGAAAGAACTGAGATTTCTGATAATCCTCATGTGTGAGACTCCTGCTGATAAGCTCTCTGCTTCAAAGTGGATGATTTACGTTCGTCTTCTCTCAAAGAGTTTCAGGCACTTCGTCACCTGCTCAGATGAGATCTGTAAAAGACTAGGAAAGGAAAACACATAAATAACACACATATATGTTCATAGCTGTGACTTTCTTCTTCACCTACACTACAAGGACAAAAATACTGGGATGCCTGACCATCGCACAAACTTTAATATTTAAAGGGACTTTAATATTTTCCATTCAAATATGTAGAAATATGTAGACTTTAATATGGAGTTCACTGATGCACAGACAAAAAAAGGTTTTACCTCAAACTGTATCCACAAAGTTGGAAATGTGGCGTTGTCCAAAATGTCCTTGTATGCTGAAGCTTTAAGATTGATCTTCATTGGAAGTTAAGGGCCTAGCCCAAACTCTGAATTAAGAGGTGTGCCCCAATACTTTTATCCATATAGTGTATGAAAGTCAGCTGCCAGTCTCTCAGCCAATCACATTACAAGGTTGTAACTAACTGTGGCATACATAGTTTTTTTTCTTTTAAGAAGTCCTTTGAAATTCATAGTGAGCAAAATTAGTTATTTGACTAATTCTAGAACAAGTTAATGAACTCAGAAATTAGATCTCCAGCACAAACCAAACTAAAGCAAACCGAAGACAGTGGTTCTCACAGAAAGCTCAGTCTACTAGCCATGCTTTGTAATGCTGTTTCCATTCTTTGACCACACTTTACAGAACTGAACAATACACACCACAAATATTTCCCTCAGGCTAGGCAAAATGTTTCATTTACGCGTCCACCTGACATGTTTGTTGAGAAAGGAGAAAACACTGCCCAGCCCCACCTAGGTGTGATGTCAGTTTGAAAGATGGTCTTTGACCTCAAACAATCCTCAAGTCCTGCCCTAACAGGTCAAAGGGGAGAGGACCAAAACACAGCTAAATGGGGTTAATTTCTTTAACCACCGTTAATTGACAAAGCTTCAAGGTCATGAAAAATGGCTCCCATCTGTCATATAACTGGCATAGTGACTGGAGCTGGGCTGTAAGAACAGTCTAAAAATGTGCAGGAAAAACACTTAAAAGGCAAAGACTTTTAAAAATAAAAAGTATTTTTCCCAGTTTATTAGACCAACTATTAACCTAAGCTTTGAATTTGAAGTAGTAAAACATCCAGACAATGTACAGTAAATCACATATTTCTGCTGTTTAATTACTTTATCAGTTTTTCATTTAGAGCCCTCCTTTGCATGTACATTACATGCATTTTAAGGACTGCTATTTTTAACTAGTGATGGAGGGTAGCTGAGTTGTAGCCATATTTGGATCATCCACTATAAAATCAGTTTGTTTTACAATCACTCCCATAACACTTTTTAAAAGTATGAAGGTTTACTAAATATCAACACTCAAGCATAATAATTACAATTCTTTGCACATTTCTGGTGCAGTAAACGTGCTCTGCATTACACCTAAAACTCATACTATTATGGTTTTTATATGAGTTTATAATGAGGTCTAACCCAAAAAAACAAAACAGATGGACTACCTTAAGTCTTCTCGGTATGAAAAATGTCATTAAAGACTTTGTCAGTTAGGACTAGCTAAAACAATATTGTGCTAGAGTCATGTTTAACATTAGAACAATCAGAACCTGTTAACACTACATCTACATAATGATGGACATCACGCACCTTTTATGGCAATTAAACAGAATTAATCGGTTAGTTGCCAGAGAGCATGTATGACTTTTGCTGAATGAGGTTAAAGGTCTATCATGTGTAAATGGGTCACTGAATCATCACCATTCTGAATGAATGATAATCAGTGTTCATCTCTGAGGAGCCACATGAGACCTAATATCATGGTCATGGACTTTGTTTTAACAGAAACACACCTGAAACTGGGAAACAGATGTGGGTCCTGAACCGCTGGCTAACTCTCTTCCTGGATTTTTTTCCCCCAGAATTACATCATACTCTTCACTGAGAGCACATGTCAAAACCTGGTCATTCACACACATGGTTTACATTTAAAGTCTCTTACCCCCTGGAACAAATTTACTGTACCCATCTGCAGTTAAATGCCACCTTCAGTCATTTGATGCTTATCTCAATATTCAGATATACATATTCAGTACTGAAGAGCATTTGTGTGGAACTCTCTCAAACAGTAATGTTTTGGAGTGGGGTTTTTCTATTTCTTTGAATAAATGTTCAGACCATCAGGGACAAAAATAAAGGCCTTAATTCTCAGATTACTAACAATAGGTTAAAGCTTCGAACAAAACATCCAGCATCTTCTTTATTGCTACTGGCAGGGTCTCTACTTTGTTGTTCTAAACTCACATTTAGGCTTTCTTTGAGTAGCAAATCACTGAGGTAGTTAACAGAGCAAGAACAAGAGCTCAGACTAAGAGCACTTAAACAAATCAAATCCTTTACCCTGTGCAAGAGCATTTAAAGAACCCATTAGGCCAAAACTGAGTGCTCCTTCTAATAGTGACCTCAACCCTCCCATCCACACAAGAACTTAAAAGGCCAGTAATTCAACAATGTCACCTTTTTCCCCCCCCAAGAACTGACCCAAGATCTTTGCTTCCACCTAAAAACAACCTTAGGCTTCCCAGATTTTAAATTACACTTCAAAAAGCTCCAGTCTTACTTTCTAAATCAATGATGACTCCAGTAACTGCCTGTTTCTCTTGTCTTTTGAAACAGGGATTCCCTTTTACTCGTGTTTCTACAATGCCAGATCTTATAAAAACAGCATTCCTGGATCACAAAACTACCATAATGACTGATCTGTCCCAGATGGATTGAGTCCAAAACAAGCACAGTATTCCCTTGTGGAGACCAGCAAATTTGACTCATTCATCACCCTGGTCCAAGACACAAAGGGATAAAATGTCAGAAATGTGGTCAGGATGCGTTCTGCCCCATGACATTGATGCAATTTTATTAAGCTGTATTGCTAGCTACAAAAATCTTTAAAGTTGTCAAAGTTTTATGTAATAATAGGTAATAACAGGCAAAGTAGAGAAAAGCTCACACATTTCACATTTGCTCTAATCATGGTTTTCTTATTTTCCTACTGGTGGAGATGATGCACTCCCCTTGCGGGTAGCCCCTTATTTCCACAGTGCCTTACCCCTCGAGGCACAATATCTCTCTCCAGCAGCTTTAAAAAACACTCCTAATACCTCCCTGCGAAAAAACTCTTGGATTCCAAACGTTCTAATTGATGCTCAATGAGTGTTGCTTTGAAATGATCATCTTTGGGAAGGGATTATATGCTACAGATGCAGCACATATTGCATGTCCTTAAAGTTATTAATAGTTATTCATTTCAGCCACACTTTTCACTTTCAACATCACAATCATTATGTATAAGATACCTCAGAGCGGAATTCCGCCAAAGTGTGACCTGGTCTATGCAGGTACATGTGTATGGCTCTGTAGAACATAATCAAAGGATATTTCTGTAACCTGATTTGCCATTCAGGAAGGCCAAGGGATCTGTGTACAAAAATGTTTCCGCCCACCACAGAACATGTATGTGGAGTTAGTTTAACTAACTTAATAAGATGCTAAGCCAATTTCTTGAGAACTCATGTAAGCTGAGCCTTCACCACACTGCAGGCCCAGGATGTCTATAACATGAAGAGGATTAAGTAGGAGCTCCATGGGTTGCTCTCCAAAAAAGGGCCAAATTCCTTACTGTGCTTGGGGCAGATTAGCACTGGGACCTTTTCCCATCCCCATGGTCCTTTCTGACAACAAGTTACTTATCTTAGATCAATCCAGAGGCTCTCCTCTAAAGTAAACATCACTCCCTAAGTCCATGAAAGCCCTCTCTGGCCAGTGCCTTGAAGAATGATATGTGAAAATGTTTAAAAACTTGTTAAACAGCTGTAAAAGCACTATACACGTCCAGAGCCTGTTTTTCCTCACACACATGATCAAAGCCAGAGAATGCATGTTATCTTAAAGCGCAAATCTTATCTGGTTAAGTGTTTGATCAGGGCTATGCTTGAAGGTGAGAGAGTATGTAATGTAAGCATTATGGTTCAAAAATCATTAAAATCTTAACAAAACTATATTCCCAAAAAGAAAAGCTTTCTTTAAAACATTAAGATAAATGTACATTCTGTAAACATCGTATTCAGGTTAACTTTGGACCCTTTCTATTGGTTCATTCATAATGGAAGTTTTCTTTGGACAATGAGGATATACAATTTAATGTCTAATAATCTGTAATAAATCATGCTGATATTTGGAAATGGAGCACTGAGAATAGCTTTATTATTAGATTATGATGTACAAATAGGCTCTAATCTGTTTGAGGCCTGTTCCGGAAGCCCTGCAGTAAAAACAGTAGACTACACAATGCCTCGAGTGTTTTCCCACTACATTCCCAGCACTCCACTTGATCACACAAGATGATCTCATGGTTCCAAAACCGCAAACATTGTTCTTAAGGGCAAGATTCAACATGTAAAGACCTTGTCTATGATTATACCATTCTCCTCATTTAAGGTGTTTGCAGTAAGGTCTGAAGCAAGTTCAGCAACTTGGTGTTGAAAGTTCTCTGTGTGAGCTCAGATAAACAAACCACTTAGGTAACCCAGGTTCCCTAGAAATCCATTTGGAGGGAAAAACTGTAGAGCACACTACAGTGCTCTAAAATAGAAAGACTGACAGCTGAAGTAATGAAACTGAAAGCACTGAAAGAAATGAAGAAATCATGAGACACATTTTGACACTGATATATGCATATACTGAACTGTTATATGTTTGTCTACATCTGTAAAGTAATATGCCTACAGTACTGTGTAGCAGTGATCTATAGTACTTAGTAGGGCATTAACACAAACGTTGACTAGTTGACTACAGAGGCACGAGTCGACGCCCCTGAGAGAAGTCGACTAGTCCTGTGTTTTTTTCCCCTCTCTGCCCTCGCTTTTGTACACAATGCAATCTCTGCCTCTGATTGGCTTACGCTGATGCGCGTTCCTTGGTTTAACCAATTGTAATAGTCGCTTCATAAAAGGTGTGGTACCGTTGGCGCAAGGCCAGACACACATCACATGTGTGGAGATACTTCACTCTAGACACACAAACAGCACGGTGACCTGCACAACCTGCAAGTCAGTGTTAAAGTACAGTAACAGTACCGGCGTTCTGCATCGTAAACAGCAACCGCTAGCTAACATTGGTTAACGCTAGCACTGCAAGGAGTCATCCTGCTGCGGCTTAGGCTGTTCCCACTCGCAGTTGTACACTTAAATTTACCAGACACCAGCCTTTTTTTGTTTAACTGTCAACTGTTATTGTTACAGAGAACTTTAATAAAAGTTGTTTAATGTTGGAAGCCTGTGTTTCTCCATTGTGTGTGTGATGACGTCATTAAACGACTAGTCGACTCGACTTCGACTTTGCTGACCGACTAGTCGACTTGAAAATATCTGGATTCGTTAATGCCCTAGTACTTAGTATTCTTAAAAAACATAGTACTCTTCTCGTGGCAAGTTTAGATAATTATCTAAATTAGAACAAGAAGGAGTGTAGAACTGTGTAAGTTAATCATAAATGACTATATACCCTTGAAATTAGGTTAACAAGAACAGTAAGTAAAAATAAATAGTAAAATAAATCTAAGCTAAGCTTGATTACCCTGTGTAAAGACTGCAAAATCACAGACTTTTCCATTTTTCCATTTTCACAGAAAAACACATTTTTACAATAGCAATACAATAACATTGCACTGTACACATTTTTCCAAAGGAAAACCACAAGACAGTATACCACACCATCAAAGCCCAACACACTGGGGCTGTATACACTTTGTGTAAAAGAGAAATGTCCCATGTTGTTTTGTTTGCAGATTTAACAAATAAATCACATGGAATCTGAGAGTATGGTCAATGCTCCAAGATGCACTAATCTACATGTGGTTTTAAATGCATGGTGGGCCAAATTAGTAACCGAGACTGAGAGGTTCCGCCGAAGGAAAGCCAAAGGCAGTCTGGGTGGGTGGCCCGCACCCCACTGCACTTTCTCTGAACTGTCACAACTCAGACTTGGATTCCGCTCGAGCATGTGGGGGCAGAGCTTCCGAGCCATCAAGATGTGGGAAGGGGGATAATAAATAAAATGGAAAAACAAAACTATGACATAATGTGCAAAACATAATGATTAAAATCATGTCTGGTCAAAATCTTCCGTCTAAGAAGCTGCTCTTTTGCTTAGCGTGCTGACGCTAGGCCACTCTCCGGACCCCCTCCACTTGTGGGGTGGTTACCATTCATTTTATTTTATTTCAAGAATGTTATGTTTTTTTTGGCATTTATTTCTATGACCTAACATAAAAGAAATTAGACATTTTTGTTCTTTGTGGGCTTTTTAAAAACCCAATAGTGGTATTATTGCAAGGTTTTTTTATGACAATAACCTTAATTCTATGTGACGCAGAAACAACAAACAATGCTCAGCATAACATCTGTCACCTCCAGCATCAACACAAACTGGGGGAACTTCCATATAAGGAGCAGTTTTCTCTATGACAACAATTTCCTGTGTGATGCGCTTCTGGCACACATCTGTGCCGTACGTGTTAAATAGGGTTAGAGTTTTTAAAAGTTTTGCATGAAAGATTTATATTTTGCTTTATTGCTACAACAAATCTGTTGTATCTGACCAGCAACATCCAAGACAAGACCACTTTCAAGAGATCTCTGTCTCCTACGAACCCTCCTATAGTGTGAAAGAGTAAATCACTGAAGTATAATTGCCACTGTGCCTCTACAGCAAGTACACCTTCAAAAAGATCCAATTTTGGGTCACAAGGAAAGAATGTGGCGTTCCCTTCTTGACAAGCGGGCACTCTCCACAGCTGGGAGTGAGTGAGACAACACGGTTGCCTTTTCTTCACAGCACACAGCCCTGCTTCTCATCTTGCTAATGACAGGGTCCCAGGCAGCCAACTGTTTCCAAAGCAAAGATGAGTAAAGTGCAAGGGGGGCGAGGGGCATGCAAAAGCTCCCTCTCGTCTTTCTAAACAGCCTTGGCCTCCATTTGGCGGCGTACCAGGATGGCCTTCTCCTATGTGCAGAAGTGTTGACGACTCCCAGGCAAGAAGGGAAGTGTATTTGTCAGACAGGGTAAAGATGAATCCAGGGCTGGAAACCTAAGTGGAGGTTGTGCACTTGTTTTATTCTTAAAGAACAAGATATGGCCCAGAGCCCCGTGGTTTACAGTAAACCTCAAACCAGAAAAAAACATGAACCATGGCCCTATCAAAGTCAATCAAGTCTGAAATCACTTAATGATGGCTGATGGCCAAGTTAAACATTAAGAGTCAGGTTTCTGGACAAGGTTTAAGCCTAGCACTGGACTACACATCAATCTGGATACTCTCTATTACAATAAACGGTAGTCTGAACCTAGTCCTTTTCCAAGAAACACTTAAACAACCAGAAGATTTACTTCATAGTGAGTAGAACATGTCTGCTCTCCTTATTATACTGCATATAAGTAGAGATGCATGTAGTGTATGCATATCAACAGAACACCATGCAATAATGTTTTGTACTTTTTACTAAAACAGTCCTACAATGTACTAAGAAAATTATATTTTATACATTTTATTCTATTGCTTTTGCTGCTCTTAACTTTGTACTGTCCACTTTCTGCCATAGCAATGTAAATTTCCTACTTGTGGGACTTTTTTCACCAGAGATTTCAAGGGTTTAAATGCATCAAAATGAATGTATATTATTACTTCATTTTTGACTCAACACTTGCATGACAAGTGTTAGTGAATGCATTTTCTGTGTCTATGCAAAATATCCATTATATAGATTACATTATATCATCCAGCAAATGCAAATACCGTTATCACACACAGACAAACCTGGACCTACCTGAAATCCAAGGAGCAGAAACCTCAAACACAAATGTGGAATCTCGTCTCCTGTTGGAGAGCACACCGCTGCTTCAGAATGCTCCTCCGCTTTCCACAGCAACTGTCTAATTGACAAGACTCTCTCTGCCAGCACCAATGGCAATCCAAACCCCTCCACAGAGACAGAGGGAGGGAAGGAGGGAGGCAGAGTGTGGGAGCTCAGGGGAGGGATGTTGTCCCACTCCAGAGACTCCCGAAGGAGGGAGGGGAGCACAGAGGTACGCAGAGTCTTCTAATAAAGAGCAGAAAAGAAATGCAGAGGCAAACAGAATGGAAAGGCACAAAACACAAAGAAAGATCAAAGAGCATACTGAATGCTTTTAGCGCTCCATGCTGTGACAACGCCTGCCCCATTAGATAATTAAAGACTGTGGACAAAGTGCAGGACCTTTCATCGTATACACAAGGAATCAGCACAATAAATATGTATATGTCACTATTTGTAAACACATACAATTTACGAGCTCAACGCTGTAAGTGCAAAAACGGATTAACCCCATTTGTACATTGTCTTCTCACCAGAGAAGTACCACTTTGGGTCCCTTTAAAAGAACATTTCAATAATTCTAGGACCAATAAAGGACCAAAATTTTAATAAATGACAAACTGTTTAATCGTTAGGATAAAGAGGCTCAGTCTGTTCAAAAAAAATACTTTGGGGGACCTTCATGTTCAATCTTTTTATTGAATCTTACATCAGTACTTGAGTGGTAACTTGCAGTGATAAACAGAAATATTTCTGTTTAAGTGCTTTTCTGAACACAATCTAGTTATAAGTAAGCAATATTCAAACCAATAGCTTTTTGGCCAAATCACATTGCTGACTCCAGTTTCCTGTGCCATGTGGCCTTTGACCTGAAAATCACTGGCAGTGAATAGCTTGGCTAAATCTAATCTAGAAGGTTCATAATATAGAACTCCACTTTATTTTCATCAGAGGCAGCATTATTAAAAAATCAAAAAACTAACATGCTAAGCTTAACTGGAGTGGTAAAAGCTACTAATATCTAACAACTAATGTTTCAGAAAATATAACCATTCATATTAAGCAACAGAATTTAGATCTAGTCATGGAATTCTTCTTTCTTCTGGTGGAGACCATTCAGAATGCATTGTAGACCAGAATTGGGCTCAACCCTTAAAAGCTGCATTAGTGAAACGTTTCAGCAAATAAAAATGGTCTAAAAGTGTTAGGTCTAAAAGAAAGTGTTCTCTTTTTTGCTCGCCGCGCCAGCGAGACGCTGCTCAGCCGCTCTCCGGACCCCCTCCCACTGTGGGTTTTCCCCACCCACTTGTGGGCGGAGACTATCCTGAAAGTTCTCCTGTGTTCAAACATCTTGTATTTTCCACTTGTTTTTTTCCTGGGCTTTTGCATGTGATACCAGTAGCATGCAAGCCCCAGCAGTGATTATTATATTATATGTTTTTAAAATTAAACTTACTTTGGTTCCACATGACAAAGGAATACTAAACAAACTGGGGAAACTTCCAAATAAGAAGTTTTTTTACTGTATGATGACAATTCACCATTTGTGACACGGATCTGTACCCCTCAGTTTCTAAGGGTTAAGCCCGGACTGAGAAACCAACTCATAGTGTTTCTGTATTGCTCACTCTTAAATGGACTATGTGTACTTAAAAATAAATTCATTGCAAAATAAGTCAACTTTAACAACACAATTAAATATGAAAAATGCCTCTATAGTACTTGTTAACTAGTGGAAACTAGTACAGAACACAGTAAAGACAGCTGCCTCCAAACCAACAGCAATTAGTTGCAAAGAGGAACCTCCTCCGCCCTGCACCTCCAGGTCCATCCCAGGCTTCCCCACCAACAGCAAAAACGTCCGCACATACAGCCTGTTATCTGCAGCGCTCTCTCCCCGGGGCCTGTTGGCACATGACAGTGTTTTAAAAAGTAAGTGGATCCAGGTTCACCCTCCTCACACTGACAAACTGCAGGAGGTTAATGTGTGCTCAGTGGTGGCATAACAACTGCTCTTTTCTCAATACTAAGGTAATGAATTAATGACTGTGAGGAATGATCAGACTACATAAATCGTAATGAAAGAGAAGTCAAAGGTTGCAGGGCATTATTTTAAGTGAAAATGCTTCATGCCATCCCTCACATGGTCTGGTGGGTTTCCATGACTATTCTTTTGTGAACACTGTGATTAAAAACTAATCCTTCTCTTGGCTGTGCATATAAAAAAAAGATTAATAAATGCTTGTGTGAAAAGTAAAGCCGCAGCACTTAAGATAGACCTACTTAACCCAAGAAACACTAAACCCAATCAATCTGTTCGCTTCCAAAGTAAAACAACACATATTTAGAAAAAAATCACTTGTTATAACACTTTGTGTTTTTTAAAATAAAACTCAGTGTCTTGAGAAACAGCTGTTAGCAAGGCCTTGAAACCAACTAAAAATATCATATATTTTAACATTTTTTTCCTTGTGCTCCAACCCCAACACAAATTCCTCAACTTTTCAGAGCAAAATGAAAGCCTGTTAATTTGGTTACCTTTTAAATATGCTATAAGACCTTAAAAAATAAAAGAAGACCATTCTGCCATACGTGAACATACTACAGCGCACAGTGTGAACAGCACAAAACTCTTCCTCTGCATTTAACCTAATCACCAAGTGAAGCAGCGGGCAGCCAGGAATACAGCACCTGGGGAGCAGGTACTTCAGAGCAGTCTTGGGAATCGAACCCACATCTTCCTGATCGATAGGGCGAATGCCCTAACCCCTACACTACCAGCGGCCTAGCAGACATAATAATATAGCAGATAAGCCAGAATTATTTCACAGAAATGGTTGAGATAGCAATCAGTTTACTATAGAATTGTGTGCCACTGGTCAAAGGACTGAAGATGTAAACATTGTCTCCTTCTTGCCTCCTTCAATCATTTACAGCATCCACAAAATGGTTTGTAATGAAATGAACAGTTAATGCAAGAGACATACTTTGGTTAAACTTTTCTCTGATATTTTAACATTTAACATTTAGATCAATACCAGACCAGTGACAAAGACACAGCAGCTTTCTTATTGTTTTGCCTTAAACGTGGGTAGAAAGCAACACTTTGGTTACAGGTTCCAAAGGCAAATGATGACTACCAGTTCATTGCTGCAGTTCCTTGTAAAATATTATGCATTTTGTTTCTATGAATGCATTTTCTTATTAGTTTATTCCTTTCCATTTTGTATCACTTCCCCTGAATATCAGCTGTTTTAGAGAATCACTTAGTTCACTTAAATAAGAGTGACTAACCATTACTCCAGGATTTGCCTTAAAGCAAGTGGAAACCCTCCCTATTAACAGAGAAACTTGTCAACAGAGCTGTTAAAAGGCGAGGTTTCCTCCATTAGGCTTCTGTTTAGATGGAAGAAGATAAATGAGCCATTGATCATGCGAGTCACAGCACTAACTGACACGTGCTCTTCTCAGAATGAGGCAGAACAGAGGAGAGAGGAGTGGAGCTGAACAAGAAGCTGGAATCACTGCAAAGCTCTGAAGAGAACTGTACAGGAAGTGGGTAAAAACACTTTTAGCACACCAGCTAAGTTTCTTTTTTACAAAATGTTCCATTTGGCACATTTTTAAACTGCTGTAATGGACTCTGTACAAACGTACACATGAACACACACATCAGCAGAATATATTAATGTGTTAAGTTCTGCAATATCGATTCACTTAATAATCTTTTACTCGTACACTATATGGACTATATGGTGTTTCAATCATAACCATTGCAGGGTGTAGAAAATCAAGCATACCAAGACATTTTGGAGAATGTCATGCTCCCAGCTTTGTGGACACAGTTTGGGGAATACCCTTTTCTATTCCAGCATGACTGTGACCCAGTGCACAAAGCAAGTTACATAAAGACGTGGTTGGATGAGTTCAGTGTGGAAGAACTTGACTGGGCCACACAGAGCCCTGCCCTCAACCCCATCCAACACCTTTGGGCTGAACTGGAATGGTGACTGTGAGCCAGACATTCTCGTCTAACATCAGTGTCTGAACCTCATAAATGCTCTACAGAACAAATGAAGCACAAATTCCCACAGAACTACAAAAATCTTCTGGTAAGTCTTCCAAAAAGAATGGAAGCTGTTATAGCTGTAAATGGGGGACCAGCTCCATATTAAAGTCAATGTATTTGAACGCAATGTCACTAAAGTCCCTGTTGGTGTAATGGTCAGGTGTCCCAACACTTTTGTTCACATAAGCTTGAAAACGGTCTCCTGTACTGGTTATAAAAATAAATGTTTTTTGCAATTATTATAAAAATACATTAAATCATTCATTGAATAATGTATTTGATCATGCTGTATTTTATGATAATTTTATAAAAGTAATGCTTTGCATAACTAACACCACCTTTTAACAATGGTAAAGGATATTTCAAGCAAATCACTTGTTGTCAGTTACACAGAAAGCCATTTGGTCAAATGCAACAAGCCAGTATCATTTTCTAAGACGCTCAGGTCTAGTTCTATGTGGAGGTATATGTTCATATTATCCAGCTATTCTATGTCTCCCCCTACCGTTAACCCTGTAACAACACCAAAAAAAATCTTCCATGCACACCAGTGCCAAGTGTCATTCCTTCCAGTTAAAGGGCCATCCGTCCTCATCTCCCCTCAACTTGAGTACTGCTCATAGCACATTTTAGAGCAAAACGTACTTAAAAGTTTTTTTTATTTCTTCCCTGAACCAAGATAACCAAATTCTAAGATATTTAGTGAAGGTTTTGAAAAGTCGTCCAGTGTTAGCAAGTTAACATAAGATTTTATTCAAAGTAACTCTGAACAATTTCTATTGGTCTGTTCATTTGTCAGTTTTCATACAAGAGCAACCAAATTCTATTTAAAACAGAAAAGTGATAAAGAATGAAGATATGGTTCTGTTCTGAAAATGAGGACATGTATTTCTTTCTTTTTTTTCAGAAGTAAATGTCTGCATTTTGCTTGAAACTTACATCACCATGCTTTTAAACATTAACAAAAGTTTATGAAACCTCACTTTTTTTTACCCAACTACAGGTTAATAATACATTTGAGCATGCACTGAAGAGGGGGAGATGACTAAAGAATTTACTGAAGACTTTTTAACATTATGTAAATCAGTATTAATACCTAACTGGTGACCTGGTGGTAAGGGTGTTGCCGCTGCGATCAGAAGGTTGTGGGTTCTAATCCCAGGATCACCTGTGGCACCACTGTGGTACCCTTGAGCAAGGCACGGTCCCCACACGCTGCTCCCAGGGCGCTATGTCACTGGCTGCTCACTGGTAAAATGTAGAGAAAGAATTTTACATTGTTTATGCATAACTATAAAGAGCCTAAATAAAATGAATAAATAAAAGTTTGTTTGGATAATGATGCATAGACAAGTGTTAAAAACAAAAAACCCCATCAAAACTACTGAGAAATGCCAATGAGATAAATCAGTGCTGATGAAATGTTATACCTTCAGATAATGTTCTTCAGAGTTCAAGCAAAAACATTCTAAAAAACTGTTCGTCATAAATCTTACTGCAACTTTGGACAATTAAAAGCATAATTAAATGCATTCCTCCCTGTTATAATAAAACATATAATTTACTACAAGAAGTCTTCTTATAAGCCAAAGCTGTGTATCTATTCTGACACCGGATCACCAAGTGTAAAGAAAGAAGGATTTCAATTAATAGTGCAAGAGTTGAAAAGAGCCCTTGATTCCACAATGTGAAAAGTAATCATCCTTCAAACCAAACAAAGCTCTCCTCTTTGCTCAGCTGCCAAGAACAGCAGGGGCACAATGCCTGTCAAATGAACTGTGACATTCCAGGGGTTTTCTGTGTGAACAGTAATTGCTTTCTCTCCAAGTTTTGGCTGTGGGGTCCCCCCTCCACATCCCTCCCCAATTAGCAAGTGAGGTTTGCCTTCCCTACTTGGTCCCTCATCTTGTTGTGAGGTGCAGTCAAGGAACAATCTCCTGTTTATCGCGTATCAGGGTTTTCAACATGGAGTTCAGAAGATATTTGTGTGTGGTTCTTCTCCTGAATACAGTTCATACCTTAATGTTAGAAGAGGATCTTGCAGAGGATCTGGAGAACAGGGATCTTGGCAAGGCCATTTTGGAGATGCTGCACATCAACAAGCTGTCGGTGCCTCGCCAGACTAAGCCACACCCGTACATGAAGCAGGTTTACCAGTTACTGGACACACAGGAATCAACCCACAGGAGTGATGCAGACGGGACACTGGTGCAGAGCTTCCGCAGCGTCCAAGGTGAGAAAACCCCTCAGATCTGTCATCTGACATTCAAAAACTCTAGAAGGAAATATTTCTTATCTTAGTGCTCATCACACTATATAGTGCACCTCCAAAAACACAGCAGAGAGCTTGCAGTACAATTTGAAAGATTGGAATCACTGGTTATATCATTATTTGTTTTACAACAAATAATTATAAAGTTCTAATAAATACCATGTGGATTTAAATACTTCATACTAAAAAGTAGACACCAACGTGCATTGTAAGAAGTTTCAAAATGTATTTGAGACTTGACCAGTGCTTTTCATATACCTAGATACTGTAGAGCTTTCAGCTTCACAAGTAAGAAGCAAAGAAGTGCATCTTTATTCAGGCTGACTTGTAAAGTTGAACAGGTATACAAATTGATTTTTCCACAACTAAAACAAACTTGATTTTTAATGAATATTTATAGAATCAATCACATAAGGAAACTCCTCCCCATTTGAAACAACATTCAGGTCTTTCACTTTTTTCCTTCACTTTGCAACACTATAAAAATGCAATGAAAGCCCATGATTCTGCAAAGTAAAAGAATCCTCCTGTGTAAAACTTTGTAACCAGGCACAAAATACAGCACACCTGGGTGGATCTGGTTCAATGTGTCACACCTGAGACCTTCTATGACCGTTGTGGAGCTGGTTCTACTCAGGAAAACCCTTCACCCTGACCCACTGACAGTCACAGTGGCCGTGCACAGCCTCTCACCTGGGGGAGGAAACCTGAGCATTAGCGGCCCCCTCGCCGAACAGCTGTTGACCCTGGACCAGCTTCCTCCATCAGGCTATGATGTATTCAATGTGACAGCAGCACTGACACTGCAGCGCCGCTGGCCAGATGCCTTGGGCTTCCAGCTGCGGTTTGAGGATGAAAGTGGCAGCCTTGTGCTCCATGAGGCTCTGACACAGAGTCTTTACTGCTTAAACGGCAGCTCTCTCGGTCAGCCGCTGCTGGTGGCTTACAGGGTCAAGCCGATGCAGCTGCATGAGGGGACCCAGCAGGCCTCAGGGCAGGGCTCCGAGCGCAAGCAGAGGCAGCACTGCATGGTCAGCACTCAGCATGAGAAACAGCAAACACAGTCCAGGCAGCAGAGAAGATCCTCTAACATGCCATGCAGACTTCATGTACACCATGTTGATGTTCATAAGAGTGAACTAGTCCACTGGATACTGCAGCCCACAATGTTTAACATCAGTTTTTGCAGGTATGATTCATGAGTGTAAGTTTTTTTTAACCTATTGTAATGGTCTGGAGTTCTACTGCTCTGCACATTTCACAATTTCCCCACATCTAATAAAACTCCAGTGATGAGAACCCAATGCTAAAATGGGTTGAATTTTAAATACAGTTTTCCCAAATACATGTTTTACCCAAAGGCCATTAAATGATCTTTGGAAAAGGGCAGGGCAGCCTCTAATTAGTTATGACTAAAACTCTAATTTAGAATTTTTTGAACCTTGAAACAATAGTTTTGTTAGCTTTAAGCTCTAAAAATAATAAATCTGAGAAATTACTCGAGGCTCCCTTGATCTTCTGGGGTGGGGGGTAATTTGCATGCCAATGTCTCATCTAAATGTTTATTTATAATACAACTAATAATACAAATATAATGGATTTTCACCTGATAGACTTTCGACTAAGTCATTAATAAAGCTTAATGTACAATGAAAAGGCCATTTTAAAGCATGTGATTAGCTTTACTAAACCAATAACCAAAAATAATAATTTCGTATTCTACATCAGTAATAAAATCAATAGGACCAGGGACAAGAAAAAGATTAAAGAGGTCAGTGTTTCGTTCAGTGTTGCTTTTGAAACGGTCTAACCATTTTCAGGTCAGGTCTGTGTGGTTCCTTTGCAGAGGCGTGTGCATGAGGGAGGAATCAGAGCTCTCTGTGGATGCACAGAAACTGAACAAATGGAAAATAGAAAATGATAAACCTAAAAGGTAAAGCCACTCTAAAGTTCCCTCTAAGCGGTTGCCGCCTAGCATATCATTGTAGTTAAAACAGTCAGGCTGATAATTATTCTACATTTTTGTATCCTTGTACTTCTTTTCAGTTCACACTGCATTCCACAGGAGCTGTCCCCGCTCAGAGTGATGTATCGAAGTACCACCGATGACATTGTTATACAGGAGTTAAAAGACATCAGGGCAGAGACATGTGTCTGCCCATCAAATACCAAATAACACTCACACCTACTCAACAACCTGCTCATATACAAAGGAGTATGCTGTCATAGAGTAGTGTGAAGGGACCAACAGCAGTGTAACAGCTTTATCATCGTTAAACATTATCTCAAGCTGCAAAATAATAGTCATGGATAACACAGTGTCTCTCAATACCAATCCTAGTGATCAAATGCCCTGTGTTTTTTTTTGTTATTATTATTATTATTATTATTATTATTATTATTATTAACTATAAAATGTAGCAAAGCAGAGAAAATACAACATGATTCCCATGAATGAGGTTGAGTAACACCAGCATACAGGTTGGACACTAACAAGTTATTAACAAAGTGACAGCAATAGCTCAGAGGCCTATTTTCATGCTATACACCACAAGGAGGCAGAAGACTGCGAGAACAAAGAGTAAAAGGGAATTTAAAATGCATCCTGACTGCATTTTCGTAATTGCTGTCTTTATATCGAATGTATAACCTTTCAAACAATAAAGAACTGCATTTACAAGCTTACCTTGTGCATTAATAATATGGTTAAAGCTCATCCTAGTAAATGATAAATGTTGAGTTGAGGCACACCTGTGCAAAAGACTTGGCATTTTAATAGAGAGGGCTGGAAACATTAAAAAGATTATGAAGAGAAAAATGTTTTATGAATAATGCTACAGTAATGCACTATATGGACAAAAGTGTTGGGACTTTAATGACATTGCATGCAAATACATAGACTTTATTTTGGAGTTGGTCCCCCTTTGCAGATATATCAGCCTTCACTCTTCTTGGAAGGCTTTACATTTTGGAGTGTTTTAGTAGGAATTTGTGCCCATTCATTCTGTAAAGCATTTATGATGTCAGGCACTGATGCTTAAGGAGAAGGCCTGGCTCGCAATCTCCGTTCCATGGTATCCCACAGGTGTTGGATGGGATTGAGGTCAGGGCTCTTTGTCGGCAGTCAAGTTCTTCCACATCCAACTCATCCTACCATACTTTTATAGAGCATGCTTTGTCCACTGGGGTATAGTCAGAAAAGGGCATTCCCCAAACTGTGCACATAAAGTTTGCATTCCCCAAACTGCTGCACAGAAAGCATGGCGTTGTTCAAAATGTTGGTATGTTGAAGCATTAAGACCAAACCCTGAAAAACATGTGTCCCAATTCTTTTGTCCATTACGTGTGTGTGCGCGCGAGCGCGCGTGTGTTTATAATCATACCCCTGTCCAGTGTAATCCTTATTATATATAATAAAAAAAAACTAGGTTTTCAGATAAAAACTGAGTTTGTTTTGTTAGTAAAAAAACGCTACCCTCTGTCGAATTTTCATCAAAAGTGTGTAAACATTTGAATTCCCGCCTACTTGACTTCCGTTCGTGCAGACACGAGTTTTGATTGGCCGAGGGGACCGTCCTTCAAATTCAGCCATGTCAAGTGCAGGGAGAAAGGAGAGCTGAGTGTTGAACAGTAATCTCGACGGAAAGGTTGTTCTTGGCTACCCGTTTCTGTTATCAGTCACTGGCAGTTCAAACGAACGTCATGCCCTGTTTGTGCACGGTTTGGGGCGCCACGCTGTGACTGGGCCGAAGATATCTAGCGTTATGTGTCCTATCTGAACCTTAAGGCTCCAGAAGGGCTAAAAGATAACGGTTCTGAATCTGCTGCTGTTGTTGGTGGATGTCTCTGCTCCAGTTCAGTCTCTGAGCCAAGAGACGGATGAGGACCAGCACCAATGATGTCAGGAAAGCATTACAAGGGTCAGGAAGTCAGCTGCTGCATCAAATATTTCATATTTGGATTTAACATCATATTCTGGGTAAGTGTACCTTCTCTATGCTTCTCTCTGTTTAGAGGCCCTGTTCTCTCTGGGCTTTGTTTTCTCGGTTTTATCCTCTGAAATGTTTCCTTTGTTCAGAGGGTAATGTGAGTCCTAGAGCCACACGAGGAGTAACAGACAGTGTTAAAAGAGCAGCTCCAGCCTCTGGAGGAACAGTTTATCCTGACAGTCAGTCCATACTGTAACCTCAGTAGTAATCCGCTTTATCTGTGGAGGAGAGCTGCGGACCCTCTCATAACACTGCAGCTTTATAGTGCATGATAGGGTGACATGTCTTTCTTTCTCCTTCTCTTTCTTTCGGTTTTCCTCTCCCCTTCTTTGGTTTCTTTCTTTCTTTCTTTTCTTTATGTCTATAAATCTTGCTTTCTGTCTTTTGTTTCTGTCTTTCTGTTTTGTTTGTTTCTTCCTTTATATCTCTTTTTATCATTCTCACTCTTCGTTTTCCACTCTCTTTCTGCTTTCTGTTCTTTCTTTCTGAGTGTTTCTCTCTTTCTGTTTCTCTTTTATTCTCAGCCCATCAGAGTGCTCGAGTAACACAGAGTACTCCATGCCAGTAATTTAGGTTGATATAACAGCTGCTAGATTTGGGTCAGTACACACTAGACAGAAGACTGTAATTCCATCAATAAAGCTACAAGTCTAATGCAAATAAAGCAGAGTCCAGCAATGTGTCACTTTCATAAACCCATGAAAAATCTTTCTATTTTTCCTATTAAGTGACAGAATGTCATTAAAGGTTTGTTTTAAGTCATTGCCGTTTGTTGGGAAGCCCCACAGCTGCTGGGGTTTATTGTTCTCAGGGCTACTGTACAGTATCATGTGTCTAACAGACATGCTGCTGTATTGTTGTTTACTTCAATTTCTGTCCTTGTTTTCTCTACCAAGGGTTTGACTTTATATTGTGTACTTGGTGCCTTACTATCACTTGCATTGAAGGTTTGTATGATAAAAATTATTTTATTTTAATTAGGTTCCTTACACAAATATGGCTTGCTGTCAAATGGCCTTAAAAAGACAAGAAGTGTATGTTATCCACTCAAGGCTTCAGGAATAACCTCCATTTGCCTCATTTCCCTTTTAAGTGTGTAGGAGTCACTTGCGCTGTTTCTCCTTTTTTTTTTTCCCTCAGAATCTGCAGTATTGCATTCCTGATATGCTCACTCAGCCCATCGTTAAATATTTAATCGGGGTGGAAGTGCTAGAATGTAATATTTAAAACCTACTTTTGGTGGAAGACTTAATTGAAAAAGAGAGAAAATGAATTACAGCTGCTGTCCACCTTTAACCGTTCTGTCGTTTTTTAAAAAATTTGCCTAAGTTTTTTCCTCCCAATGTAGTTCTTTCCACTCTTCCCAGTGTGGCACGTCCGTTATAGATACAACCACCAATTGCAGCGCACCACGGTCGAAAATCTAAATGCCTCAGGGAACAGCTCTGCAGTGTTAAACTCAAATGCTTTGAATGCATGTTCCCCCCCAGGGGGAGCATGTCATCTTTTATCTTTGAATTCCTGCGGACAGACGGATGATAATGTGAAAGTGGTGCGCTGTGTGCTTGGGTGGTTGGATGAATTTTTCATTTTATCCATCTTAACTGTGGGTAAACCTTTTGCAAAGAATACTTAAAGTTTAGTGTAAATAATTGAGAAGCTGACTGAATGTATTATGATACAACCTTGGGCAAAAATACAACCTTGGAGGACGTCCACCAAGCTTCATCTACTTCATAACAATGAAACAATCACAGATAAGACATTCAATTAATAACAACATTCTGGCTTCATGAAAATCATTTTTGTTTAGTCCAGATGAAGTAGACGAAAAAATACAGTCTCTCTCACTCTCTTTCTCTCTCTTTCTGTATTTTATTAAATTTTTTTATTCTATTCTATTTTATACTATTATTCTGTTATCTTAATTTTTGCTGCTTCTTATTCTGTCCACTTTCTGCCGTGACAAAGTAAATTTCCCTCTTGTGGGACTAATAAAGGATGAAAGTTCATTGTTTATATATACATATATATCCGCCACAGATGGAGTGGTTGTGCTAGAAGGGTCTTGCCTCTTCTGTGCTCTATTGGAATGTTTTGATTGTATATAACTGAATCAGAACTTTGAGAAAGTCTGTACCCCCACTAGAAATTTCGGGATTGCTCGCTTTACAAACAGCTTTCCATGGGTCTTTCTTAGATACATCGAAATGTGCCTACACAGCAGACATGTTGACTCTGATCCAATCTGGCGCGTTCAGGTTGCGGTTGTTGATTGCCTCCACTGTTTCGGTCACATTAAAAAAAAAAAATGTAATGGCTGAATATTTGGTGCATCCCTAATATATATATATATATATATGTATGTATGTGTATATGTATGTGCGCTCCTGGTGGGTTATGATTGGTTGAAATTGTGAGGTCACATCTGATTGGTTAAAGAGCACAACTGACACGGACTGACTCACGTGGGGAAAAAAAAGTATCTTGCATATATATATATGGATGATGTATTTAAACATACATACAGTTTATGTCTACATTCGTGTGTTAATCGCCGTGTGTGTCTAATAATATGTCACATTCTATCACCCGATATAAGTGGAGGTAATTTTCTCCAATCTGTCACAGCCATGTCTTGTCCGTTTATGAGAGAGCAGCCGGTTACCAAAGGTGTGAGAGTTATTCGCAGAGTTTTTTAAATTCCTTGTGTTTTGCGTGATAGACAGGATCCTTTGGCGCAGTATGAGAATATACTTCTTGAGAGATACCACTTTTCTCGTGAGGGTATCATTTATATAATTTATATAATAATTAATATAATAATTTATGTAATAATATTCTTTTTTAAACCCCCATGTGAAATTTGTAACTCGCCGGATATATATATCGTCGCTGTCGGGCGGAAACCTCATATGTCCAAAACGGCTATTTTTCAGGAAACTGAAAAAGCTATTTATATTCTAAATAAATGAATACTGTGTCATCAAAATTGGTATAACATCTTAAGATATGATTATATAACTGTGTGTAAGGTTGTATTGCCAATATTTTTGCAAAACCTTTCTTAAATGGATTTACGTGGATTTTGACCGGCAAATATGGACATAGGAGTTCGTGCCATTATTGATTTTAGTGGTTAGCGGTGCGTCTAGACAGAGCCTCTGTACATTACTGTACATACCGAGATCCATTAACGGACTTCAACACTTTATTAAAGCCTACAGCTTGTCTAACATGGTTCTAACTACTGACTTCAACAAAAACTAACTGACACGAACATAAACTACCTCTCCTGACAATTAACTGACTCTTAACTGTACCCTTTACCAATTCTAACAAAAACTACCAGTACTGACTCTTGATGGCCAATCTGTCCAACAGTGATTAGGCTGTACACGAAAGCCTTTTAGTGTTAGTACTAGAGACTCTCTCTCATTCTCTGGGTTGACCAGGGAAGGGTGGGTTCCCCTTTTGAGTCTTGTTTCCTCCGGTGGTTTCTTTCTTCAGCTTTAGGGAGTTTTTCCTGATCTGTGTCCTTTGGCCTACTCACTAGGGACTCTGACGTGGATTCTGTAAAACTGCTTTGTGGCAACATTGATTGAATAACATTTCTATTTTGTTTACGTGGGTCAACATCTTCTAAATGTAGTCATTCCATGATGCCAGAAGTTGTTATTAATTATTAAAATATTTTCTGTGTCAAAAGCCAGGCTGTATTTGCACAGCACAGGCCACTGATGGTCTTCACTTGCCTCCCCGGTTTGCTGCTCATCCTGCCAAAACATCTCGAAAAGCCCACATTACTGGCAACAACTAAATGAAACCATGCCCCCACGCACCCTTCTGCTTTGCATTAGTTATGTGGGAAGAGTAGAGCAATTAAAGACCCCTTAAAAGATCCTGGGGATATTTCTTGGTCAATGGCATAATCAGTTCCAAGAGAGAAACTTTAATGACTACAAGTACATTTTGAGGGCTAAATAAGTAGAAATGTGTTGTATTTATCTTAACATGCATCTGTTGAAAGCCAACTTGAGCCCTTGCTAGTTATTTTTTATTCAATTATTACTAGAGAGGTAGCAGTTGGCACGCAGATGACAGTCATTCATCAACATTCGATTCCTAACTTCAAACTTCAGCTCCCTTCAGTGCACTTTCCATGTTCCCTGTATTCTGCATTCAGAGTGGGTGTCAAGCTCCACTAGCTTGTTCCCTCAGTGAAAGCACTCCTTTGTTTTCTACATGGCATTTTTCTGGCAACACCATTCAGGGTTTCAAAGGCTTTTTCTGAGGCTATGCTTATTTCCTGATGTTTTAAATCCTCAGCGATTCAAGAGGGGTTTTTTTTTTTTCCATTATTCTCAGTGAAATAATGAAGCATTTTGAAAGACGTTAGGTAGGTGAAACATCCATCCAAGTACATTGCAATTGCACTAATAAAGTCTGAAGGAAATGCACAAATGCTTTTACATTAATGGACTGGGGTGTCAGTGCCCTAGATTTTTGAACGAGTGCTAGAATCAAGTTTCTTCTGGATGAGAGAAGTATAAAAGTATATACTGCCCCGTCGAAGAAGGACCCGTCGGGATGACCGCCTAGTGGGCCGCCTCAAAATGCCTGGGTCAATTTTTTTTTTTTTTTATCCCAGTCAAGAAATATAAAGGGCAGAGCTAATCCATCACCAGAATTGAGGAATAAATCTTTTCTCTCCTATATTGGACATTTGTTACTTTAAAGTACTTTAACATAATGGAATTTCATTCTAAGTAATTTTGGATTGTTTCTTTTGTTTAGTTTGTCATGCAGTAATCTCGCACTTTAAAAGAGCAGCTGCTGCTTTAAAATAGTGAAAGGTTTTGGTATCCTTTAATGTTGATTGTACTTGTGCCTAAAAGTGTTTGAAACAGGCCTAGTGTTTGGTACACAAGTGATCATCATAGCTCTGCTCATTATATCTACTCCTACTCAACTGTGCAAACATCATAGTGAGTCATAAAACAAGACTGAGAGCAGATTATCTGTTCATAGCTGTGTGTGAGTGGATGGGTTTGCAAAAATGTAACTGCAAACCAAGCAGCTATTAAGCTTTCATGAGAAACCTGTACCTGTGTCTAGGGGAAGTACCTATCTAGAAGTACGAATTACAGAACCTATAGTTCTGAAATTCGTGATTGTCTTTCTGTTTCTCTGTTTGTGTCAGAGTATCACACACCTACTGGTGCTGTAGAGAGAAATGGATACAATACATGTAAAATCATGAAGGGTATGAAGTAGTGTTGTCAAAAGACCCGGTACTTCGGTACCAAGTCGGTACTAAAAAAATAAAAATGTTACGGTACCAGGTTTTCTGAAGTACCGGTGGTACCGAGCACCCGGTCAACCCGGTTCATGTTGCGTGATGGGTGCGTATTGTGGAGTGTCTTCTTCGTAGAAGCACAGAGACCTGGCGACCGGCGGTGCTGCTGCTGATGTGGCGGCTCGTTGGAAAGAAAGGAGGAAAGAGCCGCATGTGGAAGTATTTTGTTTTTGCGGCTGATGACAAGAACAACATCACTGATCACCAGAAACCCATTTGTAAGCGTGTC
>JBBJLR010000013.1:11910204-11941964 GCA_037577145.1 Brachypetersius gabonensis | reverse complement strand
CCAGTCAAATACAGTCCTGTATAGTTTGGTAAGGCTTTACAATAAGATACCATTCATTTACAGACTTCATATGTTACCTAACATCAAGTTACAGTGAGTGAATATTAAGTACTGGGTCTTTTGACAACACTATACAAATGTTTAAGTTTATAAATAAGAAGAGTGAATTATTCAATCATGTTTGTTTAATTATTGTTTGTTATTAATAAAAATGGCTTGTTGTTCAATTCATGTTTTTGTGTTTTGCTTTGGTACTGAAATTGGTACAGAGTACTGGAATTTTGGTACCGTGACAACACTAGTATGAAGTGGTTTTGGATAGAGCTTTGTTTCCAGCTTGATTGAAACACATTGATTGATATAATAAAATTCAGACAAATGCTGTCTGCTTTTTTCTGCAGTCTAACTCACCCGTTGCACTGCACCAGTAGATGTGTGTGTCTTTAGATGTGTCATTATAGTGCAGTACTGCTGTAGAGAATAGACATCACCACTTGCAAAATGGGCACCTTTATTTCTCAAATAATAAGCAACACTGCAATAATTATTTCTTGGTTGAAAGACACTTAATACATCCCTCATCATATTACTCCCGTTTTGCAGCACCTCCACTGGCTCCCAGTTAAGTTTTGGGTTGAATTCAAAATTATGTTCAAGGCTATTCATGGCTTTGCCCCTCCATATCTATCCGACCTCCTTCCTGTTGCCACTCCCTCTTGTGCCTGGCTTACCACTATGGGGAGCTTTCAGCCGCTCTGCTCCCTGGCTCTGGAACTCACTACCACCCAAACTTAGAAACATCAATTCATTTTCACACTTTAAATCCACACTCAAAACCCATCTGTTCAAGCATGCTTTCTCTTTCTGTTTCATTTGCACTGTTTAAATGGTCTAAATTGAATATGGTTTTTAATCTTGTCTGTTATTATGGTTTTACTGTCTGTTGCACTTGTGTGCTACAACGGCGCCTATAAATAAAATGGATTATTATTATTATTATTATTAAATGTTGTTTGACCTATTTACATTTTTATAAGTAACTAGCATCTGCTATATCATTTTATTGTAATGCTTATCTCATAATAGGCCTGGATGATATGAATCAAATACTGGTATTAAAGTTATTTGAGAACATGTGGTTGCAGTAAACCTAGAATAAGTAAAGAATGCATTGACAATGTATACTTTAAATCGTAAAAACACACATCAGGACTGATTAGAAGGTTAAGTTGCCGTTTGAAGGCTTCTCTGATACCAGTAAGGTCAGTGTCATTATAAGACCTCTTCTCTGGGGCCATGTTCACACGTACACAGGTATTTCTGAAAACGGAGATTTTCTGTTTTCGGTTTAAAAGAAAAATCGCATCCACAAGAGCATGTTTTCAAAAATAGCGGTGACAAAAGCATGCCAAGGCAGCAGGTGGCGATATAATGTTAAACCATATAGCACTGATGACCAATCAGATGGCTTGGAGGGGGTCGTCATTACCAGAGACATTGTTGAATAGCATTCGAAGCTGACTCTGACGTCTGTGTCCTTCACACTGGATGGACAGTAACTCTGCACATATATAGAGTATAAGCATGCCAAAACTTCTAAAAAAGTTGAGAGTAGTAGTACTTTGTATACGTAGGACATTGTACATGACAACCTAATGTAAACATGTCGCATAGTGTGACGTCATATGAGCGGCACACAGTATGACACAAAACCTCTGTTTTCACTGATCGAAAACGCCATTTATGTGTGGACGAAAGGCCAAAATGTATAGAAAAACCTCAGTTTTCAGAAACACCCGTGCGTGTGTGTGGACATGGCCTTGCTTCATCTTTTTGTCCTCAATGGCAGGAAAGCATAGCAAAGTTCATTTCTACACTCTGTGTGGCACTCAGGGTCATAGAAACTGATAAATCATATCATCAGGCTCACAATCTATGATTAAATAAATATACACATAGTGCAACACCAGTAACATGTGCTTCCTCATGTTCGTCCTGGTGATGGTTACCAGCAGGGTCAGGAAATTCAGTTTTCATCATACATGCTTAATTTAAAAAATATAAAGACAAGGAGGTCAAGACAGCAGATAAGATGTGCGAATTAGGCTTTGTTGTTTCGCTTCTAAGAGATGAGTTAAGCAAAATATGCATTATCATCATGTAGACTGACAGTCAGCCTTTAAACGGGCATAACTAAAACAATGGACGAAAAGCCACTTTATGTATTTTTTTTTTTTTTAGTTTATTTGGATTTAAATCATACAAATCCAAAGAAAAAATCTTTGTTTATTTTGTTGTATAGCTTTTGTATTTTGCAGGATACGTTGCTCTATTATTTGTAAAATTACGTTTTTTTTATTTTTCCAGACATAATTTAAAATCTATCTCTTTCTTTGTTTGTCCATTGGATAATTGTTATGCTGGATTAGGAAAGGCCCTTTCACAGATTGTTCCACAAAACTTGAAGCATGCAGTGCTGTTCAGTGTTATTTTTATGCTGTGGCAAAGAAACTGTATAGATAAAAAAAAAAAAACAACATAATAGTATGTTGTTAATATTAATAATACTTTGATATTAATTTTATATATATAGATATATATATATATATATATATATATGTAGATATATAGATATAGATATAGATATATAGAGAGAGAGATAGAGATAAATAATTACAGTAAACCCTCGATATTTGCGGGGGTTCTGTTACACGAGCACCCGCGTATAATGAAAAACCGTGTTGTTGTGTTTTGGTCTAAGAAATGCCTTAAAAGGCCTATTTTAACAGTGTAAACTCTAAATATGCCCCAAATGTGCTCCCAGAACACTTTAATTTCATTAAAACTCAGTTTAATACATTACCCTTAAAGAAAATGTAAAGGTAAACCCGAGGTTTAAATACGGAAATGTCATGAACAAGAGAGAGACACAGCGAGAGAGAGTAAGAGAGAGTAAGAGAGAGTAAGAGAGAGTAAGAGAGAGTAAGAGAGAGTAAGAGAGAGTAAGAGAGAGTAAGAGAGCGTAAGAGAGCGTAAGAGAGAGCGAGAGAGTAAGAGAGAGAGAGTGTAAAAGGGAGTGAGGGAGAGAGACAGAGAGAGCGAGAGAGACAGACAGACAGAAAGAAGACGTGCACGCGAGAGAAACAGACAGAGAGAGGGAGGGAGGGAGAGAGACGGAGAGAGACAGCCAGAGAGTTAGCAAGAGAGAACGACGGAGAGCGTGAGGGGTTTAAAGTCCATGCACGGGGAGCCAGAAGTACTAAAATGAGTTTTAAAAAAAAAACATATTGCCACAAAAAAAGCAAAGAATATATCAGTTTCGTTCTCGAAAAAAATCGTGTGTGACTGGATCCGCGAGTCCCAATCCGCGTAAAGTTGGAGGTTTACTGTATATAACAATGTTAACAAGCCAAAAATTGACTGAAAACTTTGAGCAACTAAATGTTTTTGCTTGGGTAATGTTGAGGAAATTGTGCAGTATTGATTACTGTGTTTGACACTGTGTCTATCCTGAGTGTGCTCTGTAGATTGTGAGGATATTAAGACGCTAACTAGCAGCCTGTTTTAATACAGATGTTCAGGGAGAGTATACATATCTTTCTAATTCATCTTGGCCACTAAATCCCTGGAAAACTCCCTAAAAATCCACAGTCACAGTTGTGCACTGCAAAGCGATATGTTTGGTGTGAATCAGTAACATTCCTGACCGAATATAAATCAATATTAAATTGTAAGCTTATAACCCCTCTGGGTCCTTTCAGCCTCAGCCTAGTCTTGTTTCTTAAACAAAAGGCTGAAAAGGCATAAATAGTTAATGCACACAGTAATGGCTGTGTGGCGCATACGTATCCACCCAGGGGGGCTGCGAATGAAAAGATGACCGTTATGAGAGACAAAAACTGCCATTTAAAATGAAAAGGCCGGGCAGAAAAGGGGTAGCGGGGGAGGGAGCTGTGAATAGAGTTCTGGATGGTTTCCAAGTCTGTGCTGGAATGAAGAAAGGAAACATTAGCAAACAAAAGAGCCAACCTACCCTGAGATCATGCACTTTTCAAATCTGAAGCAGAGATATTTACTGATACAGCTTAATACATCTGATTACACCCCAGAAACTGCTGATTTAAACATTTGAAACTTTTTTTGAATTTGCTGAGTGATTTGGGAGCTTCTCAGGAAGAGAGTTCCTGAGCTTTAGGTCAAAGTGGCAAATGACTCAACATTCTTTAACCATGTTTTGGGAATTAGCAGTATATTTCCAGTTGGGAAATATCTAACCATCATTTCACTAAGATAAAGAGGAGCAAAACCATGAAGACATTAAAAACCAACAATGGAGTTTTAAAATCAGTTCTGAAAGACAGATAACTAATGTGATTGGAGTGCAAGCATGATGTGGTCCCTCTTGCAGGTCAGGACTATAATCGCAGATGTGTGACCGAGCTCTTGGGTAGGACAGAGAGAAGAGCATTGCATTAGTCCAGTCTTGATTTTACAAAGACAGCACATTGAATTGAATATTGCAACAAATGCAATACTCAGCTGTTAAAATCAAGAATTGGTTTGTAATTTTCTAACTAAAAAAAACCCTCATTTTCAACTCTTTACAGATATAAAGAAATAATGAGATGATAGCCAGGAAAGCATATAGCATAGGCCTCTCTCCCTCTCACCTTTTGGCTCTTTGGGCCCCTTCTTCTGGAGACTTGATAGACAAAACAACCAGTATTTTGGGAAATACAGAGCTGTTCCTGTTTTTCCACATGACAGTAAAAGCTGCCTCTTCCACTGTGAGCATGTGCCTGCTCTCCAAAAAAAGGTGCAAAAAAGGGTTATTTGAGTGATTCTGTAGTAGGGCCACCCACACCTACAACTAGAACCCTGTTTAAAAACAGAGATGTGTGAGTGTGAACAACCTTTTAAAGCTTTAAAAGACATCCTAAGTTCTATACCAATGGGCCAAGATTCTTCCTAGAAACTTTACATTATGCAAAGGTTCTTTAAATGTTAAAAAGCCTCTTCAGCCTCATTCACTATATTTCATTTATTTCTGTGTTTCTAAAGATCCATCCATTTCTGATGTATTAGAGCAGTGGTTCCCAACCTTTTTTCCTTGAAGCCCCAGGCCCCCCAACTCCTACCTGCATAGACACACAAAAAGAATTAAGTGATTAATTACACACTTTTATTTGCAATTTTTTTATTTTGCTCTTATACTCTTACATACACACACCTTTTACATTTCTCTCTTTATGGATTTAATATGTACAATTATAATTTTGGTAAACTCATTGCAGACAAAGTTCTGCCCACCCCCTGTGATCTCTAGCGCCCCCCCCTAAGGGGGGCCCGGGCCCCAGGTTGGGAACCACTGTATTAGAGGACCAACAGTAGCCCCTTTGTGGCATCATGCAATAACCCTTTTTGGATTCTAGAGATACATGTACAATAATAACACGTTTGTAACTCCTAATACAGCGTGTACTTCCCAAAGACATACACAGAAATGAAGCTGCAGAAGTGTTGGCATTCATGCAACAGTTCACAGATGTCAATGACTAGCATTGTGGAATATGAAAGAATAAGCTTTCAATTGACATCCACTACAAAGATGGTTTGTATCTCAGCTATTCATTCAGAATAAGTGATCTTTTACATGAAACATATCTATTAAAGTCTTTCCAGAAGCTTGTTTTATAAGTGAACATCTGAAATGGCTTTTAGGAATTGGCAAGACAGCACCATGATTGCCCCAGACTGACCTTATTGACCGCATCAGATAACTGGAAGCATGAGATGTATATCTCAGTTTAGTAGGTATGCCGGCTCTTACAGTTGTTCCCAATTGGCCTGACTGTCCAAGCAGGAAAACAAATCATTGCATTACTTGCTATGGTAACAGGAATATCAGATGTTAGTAAAAAATAGTTTTTGTTCATTTAAAAGTTCACTCTCTTGCTGACCTCTGATGTAAACTGACATTTTTGGTCTGATTTTGAAAGACCAAATAGCCATTGTTCTTATGAAGGAGGCATTCAAGTGATGAGGGTGCAGTCGCCAACTGAGGAAAAAGGAACAAAAAGAGAGTTACTCTAAACTAGCTTTAAATTAGATTTTCAGACATTCGTTTGGAATAGCACCATCGGAAATCATACTGCATATTTTTTTCCATACTGTGACCAAAATGTAAGTGTTCCTTAGATGAAGTGGCCTATCCATGATTATTTTGGGGAAAAAGATGAAGGGTGCGAGAGTGTTTATGCAGGCAGGAGAAACTCAGAACCTGCAGGGACCTATAACATGACAAAAGATGAATTCCCATCCACAAAGATTACAATGAGAAGGACAAAGAGATTGAATGTGATTCCTCTCTATTCTGTGCCCTGCGTAGGAGTGATTTCAGACAGCTTCCAGGAAAAGACGGGTGAGAAAATGAATATTGAATAATCTATAGAAGGTGTCAGTCTGTCTAAGATTTTATAAATATCATGTTTCAGGCACTGATCAACTTTATGAAAATTCTATAAGGAAATACATGTGACTTCAAGATCTGCCTATTTATCTGACTTAACTGTCATTGTTGCTTAACCATTTCCAGGCCTCTCTTTGTTTAAGCCCAGTAGTCCTTTAATTAACAGGAGTGAAGCATTACCACTTTTTCACGTCCAACACCAATACTACAACCTCAAGAACCTGCCGACACCTGTCCGATACTGTTTTTTCCTTCTCCTTAGCTGGTAGCAAAAAATTCCTTCTCCTTAACTTAACTGGTAAAAATATACTTGTATGCATACACTTTGAAATAGCTCACATTCAAGAAAACATGAACAGACCACTTAGAGGTAAAAGGGGAAACCCAGGAAAGGAAAGGCCCATGGAGCTGAAAGTGAAAGAAACTAAAATAGAGAAATAAACACCAACTATAGAGAGAGTGGAAGAGAAACTAAATTGTGGAACTAAACATTAATCGGGAGAGAGGAACTGACTAAGGAAGGGAGAAACTAAGAGCTAAGGACTAAATGCTGAATAAGGAGGGGGGGAAAGAAACTAAGGCAATAATGAAAACAGGTGAGAGAGAGGGAAACAAAACAAACTGGGGACTAGAAAGATAGACTAACATGAGAACAGTGGGGTGAAGTAGATTTTTGACTGAGCTACAGCTGATTTGGTGGTGAAGGAGGGAACAAAGAAGGAGTACCTTGGAAGCGCATAATTAATGGACAACAGTAATGAGAAGTACCTCCTCCAGGTGGCCAAGTGGGGTACTACAACCAAGTGTTACTCGGGTCGTCATCTCTCTTCATGGCATGTTGCGTTAAATAGTCTGATACTATTGTTTGTTTGTCTATGTTCCAATGTTAACTTGTGATTTTTTTTAGGCAGGCGTTTTTTCAAGACAAAATAATCATTGATAAATACCCTGCTGTACCAAAAAGTGACAAAGTCATATGCTGGTTTGACCAACTAAGAATGTTGGTTGTACCAGTGTTACCCATTCAAAAGTCTGGAGTGATATTACTGACTTACTGTTAACAGCACTCAGGAGAGAACACTGATAAAATATTTGTGCTGAGACTGGGGCAGCCTGACCCAGTGCCTATTAATAAGTTCAAGCCTCATGTTGACTCGTTCTGAAGCCAGGCAACTCCGTGAGCATGCTGTCCCGCTTCTTGACTTCTAGTCTTGATTTTGATACAAACATTTAGCTTCATAAACATTTGTGAAAATGCATTGATTACTGGTGAATAAAAGAATAACTAAACCTCTTGTATGCTTTGCAGTTGTTGGGGGTGGCCTTCCTCGGCATCGGGCTGTGGGCATGGAGTGAAAAGGTGAGAATCAGCTGTCAACAACACATTCTGCTATTCTACACATCTTGATTATGCTTCTCTTTAGACAGTATTTGGGATTTAAATATGTTACAAAAAGACAACAGCAAATATACAGTGTAACATGTCCTTTTCCTCATTTTGGCTTTTTGTAATGTTCTCTCAGTTTTCTGGCCTGTCGTTGTTTACATTCACCATGTGCCTTTGTTTATGTGTATGTTCTGCGTGAGTATGTTTTTGTCTTAGCCGTGCCTAAGTCCCGCCCTGTTTGTTCTCTTGCTCACCTGTGTGTAGTTCCTGTCTCTGCCCTTGGCCAGGTGTTCTAATTCCCTTAATTCGTATAAATACTTTGTAATACAGTCTGTGTTTGTAGAGTCTTTGTAAAACTTGCTTTATGGTAACTTCTAGTTGTGTGGGAATGTTTGTGTATATTTTTCCTTGTTACTGTGGTGCTCCTGTTGTTATCAAATCTACTCCTAGTTTTCATTTGTGTGTTTGTTGCTTGTTCTTTAGCATAAAACCTTTTGGATTACATTCTGCTTGCCTCAAGCCTTACGGCATTACATACAGCCAAATGCTTGAATGGCCTAAGCCAGTCTATGAATTGCAGTAAAAAAAAGCCCTTTTAAAACCATGGGGAATTTATTTGGTTTGCCGAGAGGAATGGGCTGAAATTGAGCCGCAATGCTGCAAAAAGCTAGTTACCTCTTACTGTAGATGCGTTGAGGATGTAAATGTCAACAACACCATTGCAACAAAGTACTAACGTTACTTATTTTCAGTATGTTGTTCTTATCAGGTTTTTAATCTTTGTCCATCCTTATGAATGCATACTTTTGTGCGACTGCAGTGAGTGTTAGAAACGTATGTGTGCAATCAGTCCTCCTCCAGGCTGTTTCTGATTATTTTTTTCTTTTTCACTCACAGATTACTCACAGTTCTGTTTGGTTCACAGTCAGGAGTGCACAACCATGAGTCATTTATGACAAATACTGATTGCACTTTCTTCACACCTAAACCTTTTAAGCAACAAGCAATAAAAACAGTAGCATTGTTTATTTACTTTGCTGGCTAGTGCTCTAAAATGAATACAGAAGTTAATAAACCAATTCTGATTCTGAAAATGCAGACCTTATGCATAGTAAAAGCTAAGCTTGTGTTTGTAGCACCACCAGTAAGAAATGACACAAAAAAAGTAGAGAGAAACCCTATTATCCTTCTCTCCCAGTGACAATGTGACTGATCACTTCCATAAGAACTATCTGACACAGAACACACTAGGCAATGCTAAGAGTTACTAGGAGTGCCAGTAGGCCTAACTCGATTAAATATAACCAGATATACTGTCTATAACCAGATGCAATTTTGAGGATGATCTGTCCAATCTTCTGTTTGCTTGCTGTTAGAAAACAGCCTACGGACAGATTCTCCAGTCTTTAGTTATATACAGAAAGAAGGATATGGATTTACAATTGTGTAATATACAGTGTCTTGCAAAACGTTTGTAGACATCTTTAAAACATAAAGTTCTGTTGAAATTAAAATGATACAAATATGTTTATGCATAAAGCTGGTGGAAACTTGCTCCAACAGAATTAGCAAGTAACAGTTTTTTAAAACTTGAACGTTTTATTTACTGTCCAAAATCGACCAGCTCATGTCTATTTTATGTTATACAATGTTAAAAATGGTTAAATTGTGGTAAGTCTGAGAAAAGCCTTTTGGTTTGATTTTACCCTACAACCTCCTGCATGAACCCCTTTGCTATAAATTTGAAACAAAACCATCATAAACAATGACTCTGAATGCTTTCAACATCTGGTTCCTGTCACCATTGTGCACCGTTTGTTTCTGTAGAGAAAAGCATTTCACATCAAACCGCTCTAACTATATCCTAACTATTATATTTTGAAAGAAGTGCAGAAAAAACATTGGAATTTCCCCTGAATGTTCGTTTTTGAATAGACACAGACACACTTCTTCCTGCAGGGCACCAGCCGTTTGCACAAAGTGTACCTTCGGGAGTCTGTTGCTGAAGCTGTAAAGATAAGTGTGCCAGGCACTGAAAGCTCGGAGGATCCCCTGTTTAAACTACACTGTGTTTTAGTGGAAAGTGATTCACTGCTCCAGTGATTCACAGCATTTTTATACAAAATCTCTCGATCCCATCTCGCTCAGCCTCTCGGTGAAAGAATTTGGGTTGGGAGGTGCTTACGTGTGTTTTCCTAGAAATGCTTGTTTTTGAAATCATGCTAATCAAACCCAAGAGAGCACCACATTTTGCAGATTAGGATAATTTGCAGATAACTATTTAATACTATTCACTTTTCATTTTACACTACTATTGTGTTTACTGTTGCTCGGATAAATCATACATAGGGTCAGACAGATCAGGTTCAGAAAGTATTCTGTGCCAGATTCTGTATCTGGTTTACCTAATTAGTTCAGGGTTAGCAAAGCTGTTTTTCTTCCTTTATTTTTTCACCTCCAACATAAATGACGTGGTCTGTAATGACCTTTTCTTCTCTCTTTCTCTCTGCCAGGGCGTGCTCTCAAATATCTCCTCCATCACTGATCTTGGTGGCTTTGACCCTGTATGGCTCTTTCTGGTGGTGGGAGGTGTGATGTTTATTCTGGGCTTTGCTGGCTGTATCGGAGCGCTGAGAGAGAACACCTTCCTGCTCAAATTTGTAAGTACTGACTTATGTTACACTGACCATAATAGCCTCATTAACCAATAGTATGGTGTGTGTAAAGGTCGTCCCTATCAGATTAACATAGAAATCCATAATCTTCGTCCTGGCCTTTCTCTCATATCCCAACAAACGTTTCCTTATGTAGATCTCTGGTATTACTTAGACTGATGGTAGTGAACTATGACTGGGCTCTTACCTTTCCTCTGCTTTCCTCTAGTTCTCGGTCTTCCTGGGGATTATATTCTTCCTGGAGCTGACAGCAGGAGTTCTAGCCTTTGTTTTTAAGGACTGGATCAAGGACCAGCTCAACTTCTTCATCAATAACAACATCAGAGCCTACAGAGATGACATTGACCTCCAGAATCTTATTGACTTTACTCAGGAATATGTAAGTTAGAGAACCAGCTGTTTTCATGCCAGACATACAAGTGTATTAAACCCCTAAAAGACAACACGCACGCACACACGCACGCACACACCGTAACATTAAGGAGGTGGACAATGCTGGTTCCTATAACAACCGGATCTAAAGACCTGTTCAGAGTTTTTCCTAAGAACATCTATGTACCTCACAGTATCATCTTTGTTTAGAGGGCATGGTGTGGAAGTGGGCTAGTGGGTAGGATACTTGCTTCTGGACCAAGGGGTCATGGGCTTGAATCCTACTTTCAGCACACCACCACTGTGTTATTGAGCAAGACCCTTAATCCAAGGAGACTGTACCCTATAGTTAGGTAATGGAAGTCGCTCTGGATAAAAACGTCTGCTAAATGCAGTGACTGTAAATGTAGGCCTGCTTGTTCTACATACACTGTACAAGCCGTTTCTTTCAAGAAGTGAAATCTTTTGTTGTAGTACTAATTATTGCAGTGACTATTTTCTAACTAGAGATTAATGAGCAATGTTTTCATTAAAATAATAAACATAAGTAAAAGGAAATGTACCTAATGATCATCTAAGCCAAATAATTTCATACCGTTGTGTAAGAATATAGTTGAAATGTTTTCATTTAGTGTAAACCCTGTTCACTTTGTGCTGTTGGTAGGCTAAACTAAAGTAAAAGACAAATGGCCACTTTATCCAGAATCAGCTGTGTGCAAAGAGACGCTGGGAGAGTTTTTGGATGTATGAACATTTGTACAGCGGTGCAGTTTTTCAACTTTGTGTAGGCTCTCTGTGTCTCGCTACGGTTGCCATATCCGCTCCAGGCAGATGACTCTCCCAGGACAAATTTAATTACATATTGGAGTTCAGCAGAGCTCATCACCCACTAGGCACAACTGTGACCCTACCTGACAGAAATGATAAAGCATTCTGTATTTGCATAAGCTACGAGAATGACAAGTGATTGGCTTTGCTGACACCAATTTGGAAGCCCACTCCAGACGGTTTTTCTAATTTGGAATGAAAAACCAATTAATCAGTAAATCAATAAAGAGTTTAAACTCTCTTATGTTTAGTTTGGTCCTCTTTGGTACTTTACTTCTTGTATGTAGTATATAATAGACGTCAGATGAGACCCCTATATTGTATATAGTATATAATGGACGTCTGTCTCTTATGTGCAGTGGGAGTGCTGTGGGGCTTTTGGAGCTGACGACTGGAATCTCAACATTTACTTCAACTGTACAGACAGCAACCCGAGCAGGGAGAAGTGTGGGGTGCCCTTCTCCTGCTGCACCAAGGATCCGGCGGTAAGCGAGAGATACACAGATCTAAATATGAGTAAGAACACTGATATTAACTTGTGTTTTGAATGTGGAGGCTAAAAGTGTTTCTCCTGCAGAGCACATACTATTACTATGCCTTGATGGCAGATGGACAAACTTTGTGTCTTTTTTTCCTTGGAGAACATATTGCACAGGGGCAGATACTGACTTCAGTGGCTACGATATTAGTCTTAGTGTGTTAATGGTTCACTTATGCTCAGTCTCTTTTCCTATGCCGTTTGTAATGAGTTAATAAGAGCCAACCAAAGGTGCTGAGAAAAACACTCTCTGAAAGACAGGAAGGCCGTCTAACAGGCATAATAGAGAAACTGGAGCTGTGAATAAAAAAGCATTTACTCCCAATAAACAAGGGCTTCAGAGTATGCCTGAGGCAAAGAGCATCGATTACAGAGCGCTGTGAGTTATTATCTGTTCACAAATCATCATCTGAAGGCATTAAACACTTCAACTGTTGGCTTTTTTCCTCCTGCATGTGGTTAAATCACTCCAGCAGTCAGGCAGAGGAGTTTGGAGCGCCATCTGGAGACATATTTCTTGAACAGGGCTAAAACGGAGCAGTGCAGGACTGTGTCATGTCTGAAATTGATTTCAAGAGGTGCTGAAGGGAAGGAGGGCCAGCCACCTAAAAACAGTCCAGATGTGTTCTATTGACTGTAGAGGTGGATTACTTATTTCCATATTATGTGTACCTGGAAATTTAACATTATTTAGTGACCCAGTGGTCAGTTACAGAGTCTCTTTATATTAATGGGATTTGGGGCTATGCTGTGTACAGCTACAGTTGCTGGAGAAGGGTGTATGTGTGGGAGAAGCTTTGGATAGGTCATTTGTTTAATGCAGAATGAGTCTTTCCTTCCTACTTCTTATCTCTCCCATCCAGAGAGATGCCCCAGGGCTGCTGTCATTGTTCCTCTTCAGAAACACATCGGCTTCCTCCACTGTCTTCTCCGTCTGAAGAATCTTTATTTATAATCTGCTTCCTGTTTTTCAGGAGGATGTCATCAATACCCAGTGCGGATATGATGTCCGAGCTAAATCAGTGAGTTGACTTCTGGGTTGGTTCTTTCTTTCTTTCAGTTCTTCCTTCAAAAGTCACATTCAGAAGAGTACCAAGGAGCTGTCGGAATGTTGTGTTACTGCAACAACACATCATATTAGGGGAAAAATCTGTTTAGTGTCATTTTATATCAGGGCTCTAAACCTGAAAAATAAATGCCTAAAATATAATATGCTTTTGGCAAGAAATCCGCTTGGGAAAGTTAATGTGAGGTTAGATTCCTATTCAGGATCATACCGTGAGCAGAAGGAGCCTCCTGCAGGCCATAAAAGGTACAACAAAGATATCATTGTACACCCCTGTTGTAATATTATTGCTTTTAATCAGTCTAATAGCAAAAGGACGTGGGAGGTAACATACATTCATATTGGTGTAGTTTGACCATAAGATTGCTGTTGTATCTTATTCCCTCAGAGTGATGAGCAAAGAACCTACATACATATAAAAGGCTGCGTCCCTCAGTTTGAGAAGTGGTTACAGGACAACCTCACAGTAGTGGCAGGCATCTTTATAGGAATTGCACTTCTTCAGGTGATTCCTTGTGTTCCTTGTTTTTTTTTTATTTATTTAAAAAAATAGCTTGTATTAAATTTCCTTTTTATAATCAATTTCTTTGACAATGAGTTTATCTGTATTTCCTTTTTGTTTGGCAGATATTTGGAATATGCCTGGCCCAAAACCTAGTGAGTGATATTGAAGCAGTACGGGCAAGCTGGTAAGTGAAGTGTGTTTTTAAAAACATCTTCTGCTCTGTCTGCTTTCTCTGCACACTGCACCTTTACCCACAGCCACCTGAACTGCATTCCTTAATACACTCGTAAACCGGGCCTGCTTTTTTTAATAATTTTTTTCTCAACCTGTTCTCATAGGTGAGATTTTGTACCGATAGTAAATATGTGACGCAATTCTTTCTTTCCCACAAATGCGTATCATCTTTGAGGCTTTGCCATTCTCTGAGGCTAATTATGCTAATAAGAAGGGAAAACAGGATTAGAATTATCATCCTCAAACCACACCTAGTTTTTCAGTAATCTCGAATGAACTTGCTTTTGTGCTTTCTGGCACTTAATGAGATTCTGTCACCTATAAAAAAAAATGCAGATGAAATCCATCCTTTTATCCATGTAAAAGCAATCAATACATTATTTATTTTTCTTTAGATGGTGTTAAGCCTTTTTATATTTTTACAAGGAGCCTATATGGATTTGTTACAAGTAGAGCTGATATTGTAGTGTTCTTCTTACTGGACTTCCAAAGAAAACACTAAACCCTCTACAAAAGCAGGACGGATCCAAACAAAATAATAAAGAAAGCTCACTTCTGTTTTCATAGGACTGCACTGGTTGCTTGTATGTTTCTGGTTAGATTTTAAAGCGCTTTATGACCGAGTACCTGTGTAACTCCCTGAAAGTCTGTGTATGTTCCAACATGGTCTTAGAGCTTACAGAAGACATGGCAAGGCCCGAGAGGGGCCCGTTTCTGTTAATATGCTTCCAAACTTTGGAGCTCAATTTGTTACATTTATTAGGCTCAGGTCACACTTTTCAGAAGCATGTGCAAATGTATTGTTTTTAGCTTTTAATTTATTATGTGTTAGTTATAGTAACAAAGAAATGGCAACAGTTTTGCATTAATTTAGTTATATAAATCACTAATCCCAACTTTATTTTAATGACATTTCTCCCTGATAAATTTTGCTCATCTTTAAAGCTATAGTTATTTAATGTTACTTCATCGTTCTATGTGTTTTTGTTAGTAACAGTAGGTCATAGAGTGTCAAACCACAATCATATCTGAGATTGCTGAAAAACAACATAATTTGAGGCATGTGTGATGAGTTCACAAAGTAATTCAGATTCGGTTCTGCCTCCTTGTGGACAGTATGTGGAAATTAGAATAAACCTTCCAGGCGATGCATTTTAAAGATAGCATTAGTTACAATTATCAATATTTTGTATTAGTCAAATTATTCCCAGATATAAAGCATTCGCTAATCTTAGAAGATAGAGCTATAGAGGTAGGTTTACTGCATTAGTTTGTCAGTGACTTTTTATCTACAGTTCTTATTTCAGAACAGCTTCCCTTGTGTAATTGAGCTTTTTTAGACCTCCACCCCCATGTTCCTCCTCTTCTCTGTGTGGGTCCACTTCAGTCTCTGTGTGTTATACACTACCATGCCCACTGCTATGCCAGCTCAGCGCACCACTTCACTTGTCCTTCCCATGCTTCTATCAGGCTGCCGCCCCCCCTTTACGCTGTACGTCGCCTAATGCCCAACTCCAGCAAGAAAGTACAGTCATGAGGGCAGTGTGTGCTCACCTGGTGCGTGCAAACAAGAGGCTCTTTCTGAACCTTCTCGTCCCTCCTCTCTCCCTCCCTCGCTACATCGCACACAGGATTAAATCTTTAAGAAAGTTGTCTTCACTGAAAACCTCATCTAACACTTTGTTCCCATTTAATAACATTGGTACTTTGGTGACCCTATCCATTTATTCTAGACCCCAAATAGTACTTACAATGCAGTAGACTTTTTCTTTAGTAATTGTTTAATATAAATATGTAGAGTGGCAGTTAAAAGTTTGGATGCTCATAAAAATGCATTAGTAGCAGTTTGAAAAGATGCAGTGGTGTTTCAAATGCACATGCATGCTTGCAAACACATGCTTGCTTTCACCCTCCCAGTGTTGGTGAGTCCTAACTATTTCATATATATATATTAGGGATGCACCAGAGTATTCGGCCACCAAAATTTTATTTATTTATTTTAAATAGTCCTCATTGGCAGATTCACGAGGCGTCAGCTGGAATGCTTTTCCAACAAGTTTAAGGAAGCTCCACTTATGCTTAGCACCTTGCTGATACCTGAATGCTTTCATTTAAAATTTTTGGTTTAAAAAAAAAAAAAAAAACCTTTAGAACATAGAATCAAGTGTCGAATCTTTTGACTCTTCACCATGAACTCATCATTAACACCTGGACATTAATTACTAATATTTTCATTATATTTTACTAAACTTGGTATAATTGAACGATGTTTTTGGTAGGAATCTTTGTTTTTACATTCTGTATTGATTTGGATCTGCACGGACCATGTGAGGGACACGTTTACAGTCTGAGAAACATCAAATTGAGCTGAAAGTTTAGAATCTGCACTTTTGACAGAATGTCTGTGAGCTAATAGGAAATCACATCACGCCTCTGTCAGCACCAGCCTTGGGTGTGACTTTGAAAAGTTAATGCAGGGTGTAAATGAGATCTGTTTCTGTCTCAGGGCTCAGTACAGACATTGTGAAATATTAATCACCTCGTGCTCTTTGAAATCCTTGCTCGAACCTTTTGCTCCTCCAGGTTCTGTCCACTGTCCGTAGTGTCTGTAGGCATCATGCTGTGGACAGTGTTGTGCCGCAGCAGTTTCTCTAACTCCTCTCTTCACCTGCTGGCTTGCTTCGCTACTCTTTCCCCACCTTGCCCTCCTCTAAGAGTTAGGGGTGCATTTAGGAATGATATATTAATGTTTGCCTCATGTTCCATAGTGCAGTCTGTAAGTAATGAAACAGTGACACTATTTTTGTACTCTGTACTCTGGATCTGAAATAAAAGGATGACTGCAAGGTTCAGGCGCACAGTAACAGCTTTATTAATCTGAGGCTACAGTGTATTGGTTGAAATATATTTTAGTATATTGGGTTTTTTGCCTTCAGATAAACCAACTGTTACTGTTCAGCCACTCATCCCATCATGTCTTTAAGGAACTAGCTTTAAAGCCTTCTGCTGTGAAATGAGAGTTCATGATCAGTTAATGATGTAATTTTAATATCTTTTCAAGCCTTCAAAACTGTAACATGTAAAGTGGCGAGTATTAATCCATCCATCTCATATACAGCAAGTCAGTAGCGCAAGCTTTCGATAACGTCGGAAGTCTAACACTGCTGCTAGTAACAGGAGACGATTAGAGCTTGAAGTAGCATTAACATTATTCCTGGAGGACCACAGCACTGCAGAGTTTAGTGTTTTCTCTGAATCAGCTTCTTAGATAATCACCAAGCCCTTAATGAGATGGATCGAGCGCACTTGGCTTTGTGCAGAGAGGCAGCTCGCATTTGTCTTTTTGGCATGGAAAGATTTTCTACACTGTGAAGAGCTTTTTTTCAGCTGAATTCAAGCCACATTTTTTTGTCTTGTCATACAAGTGGCTACTTGTATCTCACAATGGGAACACAGTATAAAAAAACTCATTAAAAATCAATGATGAATAAAATTCTGCACTGCAGTGGTTTCCAGGACTGCAGATTATATTTATATTAGGTCCAGAAAAACTCTTTAATGTTCAAAACACCTGACTGTATTTTTACTAAATATTAGCAAACAGACTTATTAAACAAACAGAGCTCACAACTTCCATTCAACTGTCTGGGATGTGAATCCAACACATTTTTATTTTCTTCTTTTGCAGCTTGTTTTCCTGAAGCAGCAGAAACCATCCCCTCATAAAATACAGGTAATACATAATGAACCAAACACACCTTTACAAGACCACAGAGTACTGGTATCATAACTGTCACACTGAAGTCCGGATCTATACTGTTGTTTTCAAACAGGACTACGACTGAGTAGAAGCAGCAGCAACGCAGCAACCCTATATGCCAGGATCACTGGGGTCAAGTGTGTACAGATGTGACCTGCACCATTATCTTTTACTATGTGTAAATACTGATTTTTCTAGAGTGTTTCATGTGTCAAACACTTGTAAGAAATGGGGGTAATAATGTGTGGCTATATGTGTGATTCTCTGTGAGTGTGGGTGTGTTTGAACTGTGAGAGCTGTCTCTGAATGCGCAGCATGCCTTTCACTCTGCAATGATCATCCCTTATTCAAGAAATTCTCCAGTGTTTTCAATCTAATCTCTATCTGCTGCATCTGTACTGTAATGCAGATTTCCTTGTAGGGATATTTGGACATTTTTCCTTGTATTCAGTAAAAGAATGAAAATGTTGAATAGGCAGACACTTGAATTTGGTAGGTGTTTGTATTCAAAGCAACTTACAAGTTGAGGAAACGCTCAAGTTTCAGGACAGTGTGAGATCCAGGGCACGGTTCTAAGTGCTACTATCTTTATGTAGGGAGTAGTGCAAGATCTCTGAAGCCCAATTATAGAAGACACTGGGTGTAATATAGAAATATGTGACTTACAAAAGATTTATCCAAATTTCAGAAAAATAAGTTACGGCTACATTTGCTTTCTGTACCTTCACCCAGATTTATATTGGTAACAAATTAAGACAAACTCTTCCCTCTTCTCTGGAAGAACCAATTACTCATGAATTTATTCAGATTAAATGACACAATTTACAGGTTACACACCTGACTTGTTTCATGTAAATGTTGACTTAGCACCTGCCCATTGGTGTCAGCTCTTTGTCTGTAGACCAGAGTATCAAGCTTTTCAATTCTTTTTGAGAAACTTGTCCAAATTACTGTCCATGGTACTTAACCATACCCTGCAGATACAGCAGTAGAGATTCTGGATGATCCTGTTTATTGCAAGTTTAAGGATAGCTGTGCAATGTGGATGCTCAAGCATTTGGGGAAGACAAGATATTATGAAGGGATTCTTGGTCCACATTGAGGACCATTTTCATCATTTTGTGTTTTTTTCCACATCACAGTGTCAAAAAATGTAAGGTTAGCTCATTTTATCAGTGAACTCCATTTAAACTCTGTTTAGTTTATGCCCACTACCTGGTTGCATTTGAATGCCATGGAATGTGTGTAATTATTCTGCATCAAGCGACAGTCTACTGTATTTTCTGATCAAGCCCTGCTCCTGCAGCAGAGTGAACCTAGACAGTATATTCAGGCAGTTTATTAACTAATGAGAAAGTTGCTACTTCAGAGGTCAGAGTTATAGCTAACATGCAATACATAAGCAGACGTCTTTATATATTTAGCACATTCAGGGTGACCTGAGGTCAGTTGTGTTGTTTTTTTTTCCTTTTCATTCTTTGACAGCAGTATGAATAATGAATTAAGGCCATAAAACTGGACTGCATTCAACAAAGAACTTCAAAAGACTTCTAGAATCAAACAATTTCTACAGAAACCAAGTATTTTTAGTACTTTCATATGTAGTGTTCCATACAAAAGCACTCCTTTCACACAATTTGGTATCTGAAGCATTAAAATGCCTGTAGTTTAACAAGTGCACAGACACAAATGCAAATCTATAGTAATGTACAAATGTGTAAGGAAATGATTTATTAAAAATAGTGTTGGGGGTGGGGGTTATGACAAATTGTATTAATTTGGTCAAATAAACTAATGTGCTGACATTGTGAAGGATAGTATTAACATTAAAGATGAGGAAGGGATCACAAAATGTGGTCGGTGTGGAGATTGTGTCTGGTTTGGCGATCTCAGTGTTACACCAAGACAAAGGTTTGCGGTTTCTGCCAGTACAAGCTGCTCTAAGAGTTAAAGAAAATGTCCCATGTGGAAAGACCACTACTCGGTGGCAGTGTTGCCAAAATTGTCCTTTTTCCAAAGCTGTCAATAGTCCACAATATATCAAACACATTCCCAAAGGTTTCATTTAATATGTTCAATAATTACAACAAATTACTTGCCACAGATCATCATTGTTCCATATAATTCTACAGTTCCGATAGAGCAAACACATGGTAACAGGTTCCCAACTACCCTGCAGTTTCGTGTTCTTGCTCTAACATACCCACTTCAGCCCAGAAAAGCTTCATTAAGGTGGATCAGGTGCATGGAAAACACTAAAATGTGTAGAGGAGGTTACATCTGGGACCAGTTTTACATAGCACTGTCATAGATCAGACTTTTTATGGGGGAAAAACCTCATCAGCACTGGGATCAAATTATATATCTCACAGATGTTAATGCAGACAACACATCAGTCTAGCCATTAACATCAGGTGAATATCTAAACATACAGTACAAAGAGTACCAGATCCCTGCATGTCCTTTAGAAATACATGGCTGAGCCGTGGATAAAACACCTACAGGTATCTCTCGGACACATATCAGAGCCACATTTCCTGACAGTTTGAGCAGTACTTCCCCTGAAAACACTGGAATATTTGAAGGCTGTCATAAACAACATGACTGAAACTATTTGGAAGGAACTTCTAAGCCCAACATCAGCCCACTAACCATTAATAAGGCCAGGCAACCACCTGGGTTCATAGCTTATTATAAATGGGGCTGCACCAATCTGAAAACTGATCTGATTTAGATTCCTGTGCCGCCAAACTGGCTAATGACTTTTGTTGGCCTTTTTAAAGCTGATGTTCAGCCTGTGTGGGCTAAAGGAGCATATGAAACACATTTCCAGCACTGTATATTAGCCAAAGTCACAATATAAATCCCTTTATTTGCTCCGTAAAGGGCCTGGCATTTTCAATTCTAAATCAGTTGCCTGTTTAAATAACATGAATCAAATAAATGGCTGCATCAAAAGTAAGAGGCAGCTGGTTATTTAACACAATGACTCATTCTCTGACATTTAGGCCCAGGTGTAGCAGCAGCTTTCGAATACAGTGCAAGTGCAATTACCCGACTCATGCAATTTACGTCTTTTAATTACTGTTCAAAATCAGACTGGCTGATCGCCAATAGTGCATGTGGAGCAGAAACCTGATATCAGTTGTGCATCTGTGCATTTAAAGTTGAACGAGATGATCAAGCTCTACAGAGGTTAGTTCACTGCCTCCGAAGGGGATCCTTCTGTGAATAAGTTGGTGATGAACTATTTATTTCTTGTCGATGAGAGTGGAGTCTCTGTTGCAGTTCGATTCTGCCTGAGAAAGCACATTCTAGCACATAAAAAAATGATTATATAATGAACTAAAGATCGTTTTACAACATATACTTACCCTGACGAACCGATCATTTTGAAAACAGCCAGCATTTGCCATTCAAAGGTACCGCTGTCAAAGTCTGATTGATCACGAGCCTTCACCACTATTGCTAACACTGCTTCATTCACGTAGGTATTCCTGCCAGGAACTAAAGTTGAAAAAGATAATCAAATGGGCTAAAATTAATTCCAAGAAGAGCCTACAAAACGGGCACGGTGTGGAACCAGGAGTCATAAAACAAGAATTCATCGCCAGCAATTGTCTTTAATAATCAGAGTCTCAATCTTCCAAATGTACAATTCATCAATTACATTTACAACAACTAGTCGCGCTTATATTTGTTATGCAGTTATTATGGATATTTTGAATTGCTGTGTGGTTCCATGAGGGTACAAATCAGATAAATAAGAATCAGTTACCAAACGTAAAACAGCCACATCGCAGTGGGTATGGGGGTGGTAACAGTATCCTGACATGCAGGAGAGGTGCATGTTCCATGATACTCCTAAACGAACCCGTACACATGCAAAAATCCGTCTGAGGAAATAAAAATGTACCACAGTATCGTATACACACATTTGATGGAGAGCACACAACAGCACATTTTCTAAGACAATCAAGAGATTGTGTTCACTCAGTGATTTGTGAAGTTGTTGGCAGTATTTCATTCACCCTTAAGCATAACATTAACACACACACACACACCAACTTGCGAAAGCCCTTTCATGACACGTTTTGTCTCTGAACCGCTACATGCCTTTAAACAGAACTATAGACTGACAAGTCACTTCATTAAGTCCATCTACATTATATCTACTCTCTGTCCATTTTATCAACTCCATGCACTACATAGGGGCACTTTGTGCAACTCACTCAGAAACAGATGGACTAAACTACAGAGTGGATATCACACAGCAGGTTTAAAGCTCCTCAGCATCACTACTGGACTGAAAACACGAGTAAAGAGGGCTAATAATATTGCAGAGAAATGGATGCACTACAGTCTATAACTGTAAACTACAAAGTGCACTTATATGATAAGTGGAACTGATCAAATGGACACTGAGTGAAGATACAAGCTAATGAAGTGGACGATCGTGTTCATCTTATACCTGTATTGGCTGCCAGGTCAAGCTCCATTCCAACAGCTTGTACAGTATACGGTAATCAGCAGTACTTTATTTGAGTAGTCCACTGTAGATACAGCTAGTCATTAACTAAGTAGCCAATAATAATATGAACTTTTAACACAACTAAAAAAACAGAACCTAATCTTAAACCCAGCACGAATGCTGGTTTTAATCATAATCCCATCATCAGGAGTTCTACCAGTTTGTGGTTTGTTAATTATTTAAGCATCTGTAGACAATCTATAGGGGACTATCTAAATAAAGCGGCACCAAGTTATTGATTATTGATACTGTGATGCCCTCTCACAAGCTCAACAGCAAGCTGCTTCTTCGCTCATAGCAACAGCTGCTCAACGCACTCTCACGTTCACGACTGAAGTGTATTCTGCCCAGACAATGCGGTGAAAGGAAGGGCGACAGGCAGAACGAGTCATTCGTCAGTACCCAGACATGGTTATTTGTTCAAATGTCCCTTTGACAATAGTATTCTAGTTCAAAATGCAACAGACTAATGACATGGAATTAGCTCTTTCCAGTAAAGTGACTTCCACAGATATGAACATGGCCGGCACTAGGACCAGGAGGTCAAATGTAAAGAGTTCCATTCCGGTCCAGACCAATATACAGTACAAACACATTTTGATCTCTACTCATACATGTGAAAGGCAGGTTAGGAGAGAGTGGGGTGGGAGGGGAGTGGTGTATCGTTACAAGCAGAGTCTGGCTAGCTGAACACGGATACACCATTAACTCAGACTATTTAAAAAACATGCAGTTTCAAAATCGGCTGGTACTCAAGCTACATGAATGGAACACGTGGGTTTTTTGTATACAGCAAGAATGTATGGCTGCACTCCTCCTCCAGCCCTCGTGTGGTTATTGTCTAGTTCCTTTTTTTGGGTTGTTTTTTTCTTCTTTTTTTGCACTTTTATTTTCCTCAATGACATGGATGCTTCATTTATCACAGCTATGGTCTTTTAAAAAGTCTTCCGCTCTCTGGTTATCACACAGAATCCTATTGCAGTATAGTCATGAAGTTATGAACACATGCGTTAGCACACTCCTAAAAATAAAGGTTCCTGAATGGTTCCTGGCTTTGGCGTACATTTGCACCCAGTAGAGAACCTGTACGATATATAATCTTTTACATATTCTTTACACGCATCTCATATACAAAAGAGGTTCTTCTGAAGATCTTCTTGCTTCTTCTTCCATTGAAAGGGTTCTTCATGGAATCAAAAAGGTTTTTCTATAGGATCGCCCCAAAGAACCTTTTTCGACACCTTTATTTTTAAGAGTGCAGAGGGAGAGAGAGGGGTAGGGAGACGGGCTGAGAAGGGCTGGATAACCTTGGCACATGACAGTGGGAGACAGTGGGGGTCAGAAGAGGCTAAGGGGGTATATAGGAAGGGTTGGCAGGCAGAGAAAAGTTGAGGTGTGGGTATCTGTGTGTGTGTGTGTGTGTGTGTGCGTGTGTGAGAGAGAGAGAGAGAGTGTGTGTGTGTGTGTATGTGTGTGTGTGTGTTTGAGAGACTGTGTGTACACGTGTAAATGTGTAAAAGAGTCTTTTAGCTCTGTGCCGTTAGCCTCTGTTCTGTGAGAGAGGCCTGGTGTGCCACCGTTTTGTTCTCATGGGAGCGTAGTTTGGACACAACATCAATAAAGGCCAGGCTCTGTACTTCTTTATGCAGCGGTTCTGAAGAGAGAGTGAGAGAGAGAGATCGAGAGAACAGGAAATGTTTGTCCAATTTTAGACAATTTTTCACTTTTTATTATTTCTGTTCATTTATTTTGACACCAAATGGCCATGGTACTGGAACAAGAGAAATTATACTGGTCACTAGAGATTAATGACCAATACTGTTCTCTATAAAAACTGACCAAAAAGTACTTTGCCTTGCTAAAAGCAGAATCATCAGCTATCTAGCTGCTTGAATTATGTCCATACTTTTTCTGTCTTCTAGCTTTAAGACAGATGTGTGTGAAAGTATGCAGTTAGCATGATGCTAACTAGTGGAACATAAGCTTTGTGAACTTGGATTATTGCTTTATTTCTCCTTTGGGTTCAGTAAGAGTCTGTCCTCACCTGAGCCCATGACCGAGCAGATGAGGATCATTGAGTTGTATTTGATCTCGGGAGCACTCTTTTCCTCTGTTAGCAGCTTATGCAGAACTTGCACCAGGGTGGCTCCGACAAAATCCTTTTCGGCCGAATCTATCAGAAAGTAGACAAAAACGTTTGAAAAGTATCTAAAAAAAAAAAAAAAAAGGCTAAATTAAGAATGCTTGTAGTGGAGATAAGGGCCTATTAAATGGCAGATTAAACAGCACATATGATATAAGAGTTCATTTTGATTCACAAATAACTATGAACTGTACTTTAACGATTCCTTAAGGACTGGATGGTTTTGTACATTTACCTTAAGCCTAACATTAGTTTATCAGTAGACAAGTGCATCTAAACTTTACCAGCATTACTGTAGTCTGTGTATGTAGCACAGTGAGGGAAGCTTTGGGCTTTAGAGAATTTCATGTGTTTGTTACCCAAGTCTAGTGCAGCTATGAGACCCAAGGCCACCAGCGCTTCGTTCTGCATGATCATGTGCTCGCTCGTTGCCATGGTCACCAAGTGCTTCACACCTCCACACTGAATAACCGTTAGAACTACTTCCTGTTCATAATCAAGAAAGATATGAACAGAATGATTAATATCTACATCTGGAAAGAAAAGCTAATAGCAAAAGGTGTGTGTACACGTGTGTATGGGTATGTTACACCTTTGACTTGCTATGGCGGATAAGTGCTGAAAGCAGGCGGTTGGATTCCCCCATCACTCCTGCGTGGTCTTTAGCCTCACACCACTCCACCAGCCTCTCCACCAGCTTACGGTTCGTCCCCAACTGATCCGCAGCATCAGCTATAATACACATAATATATAAAATGAAGTTTAGTACAGGGGGTCCTCGAGTTACAACACAGATTTGTTCCTTCGGCAGTGATGTAACTCGAATTTTGGGGTACGTCGAAACACACCCTAGGCCCAGAGAGTTGTAAAATCATGAAAACACAACTAAGCCACAGAATAAGGAAAAGGAAAAGTCCCTCACTCAAAAAACACTGCATTACCGCAGACTCCTCTATCACGCGTAACCAAACTAGTTCTCTCACGTGGTGCGTAGGTACAACAGCATAAGCTGAGTGGGAGGGAGTGTTGTAAACTCGAAACGTTGGGTGTCGAGACTGCTGTAACCTTAGGACCCCATGTATATACACTATATGGACAAAAGTATTGGAACACACCTGTTTCTATGTTGGGGCTAGGCCCTTTACATTTAGTGAAGGACAATCTTAATGCTTCAGCATACCAAGACATGTGGACACAGTTTGGGGAAGAACCTTTTCTATTCCAGAGCCCTGAACTCAACCCCATCCAACATCTTTGGGATGAACTGGAACGGAGATTGCGAGCCAGGCTTTCTCATACAACATCAGTGCCTGATTCTCATAAATGCTCTACAGAATGAAAGGGCACAAATTCCCACACAAACTGTGGAATTAAATGCAATGTCATTAAAGTCCCTGTTTGGTGTAATGATCAGGTTTCCTAATGCTTTTGTACATAGTGTATTTTAAATTGTACACAATATATCCTATTTAAAACCTGTCTCTTGCCAACGGATCTCATACATCTACAGCGCATAACTCATTCAAATGCTCTCCTTTTAGAAAGAAAAACAAACAATGCCAGTATAGAGTACATTTAAAAATAGGCGCCCAACTGAAATAAATGATTATGCTGGAAAACCATTAAGCTTATTTTCTATTTCTACTTGTGCTGACGTTGTGTACGGAGTTAACGCTGGCGTCAGCAGCTCTCACTACTGCACTTAAAAGTTAAGTGTAGCTGAAAGCTAATGCTTCTGGCCCACTGCCATGTTAAGAGCAAAGCAAAGCATCCACAGCAGCACCAGTGTCACTCACAATTCACAGCAATTAAATCTCACCACAGCCCCATCGATCCTCATCTCACTTAATTTCATACTGAGGCTAACGGCCTTCCAGCTGACACACAGAACACCAAGGAACCGGCACACACCTGACAGAGCTTCCGCAGGCTGACATATTAATGGGCCATCCCGCCCTTGAACAAAACAAGGTTGTTTTTTTTATGTTTCCTCTGTAGCCCACCTCTGTAGCTGCTGTGGCTGATGCAGTTGCAACATTACATACACTATATGGACAAAAGTATTGGGACAGACCTCTTAATTGCTTAAATCAGGACAACGCCATGCTTCCAACTTTGTGGACACAGTTTGGGGAAGAACCTTTTCTATTCTATCATGACTGTGCCCCAGTGCACAAAGCAAGCTCCATAAAGACATGGTTGGATGAGTTCGGTGTGGAAGAATTTGACTGGCCCAGAACCCTGACCTCAACCACATCCAACACCTTTGGGATGAACTGGAACGGAGATTGCGAGCCGGGCCTTCTCATCCTGCATCAGTGCCTGACCTCAGAAATGATCTATGAATGGGCAAAAAATACATAAGGGGACTGTACTGTTGTGGTAGGCCAAACTATATACACTGTACTACCTTGTCTGCCTTACACAGTGTAAAATGGTCCCACACTTTAGACATTTTCTAGACACACTTTAGCCAGGATCTTCATTTTCCGCCATTTCCATAGAGAGCAAAATAAACGCGCCATCTTAAATCTTTGAAATGCGCATCAGTTACAACAGTCAGTTTGAAACAATGACTCCAGAGTTGTGCAGTAGTCTACAAAGCAGAAGTGATAGCAGAGACCTTTTAAATAGTAAAAATTGTAATTAAATTATTCAAGTTACTCAATCGTTTCAGCCCTAATTTAAACAAAATTATAAATGCTATAAATGATTAAAACTTTCCATAATCCATTTGTACTCGCTGGTAGCTACCTTGCGTGTCGATGAGCATCCGTAACGTTCCCAGCAGCTTGAACTGAACTGGTGGCATCTCTGACTGGAGGAACTTCAGCACCACGTCTGCCACACCAGCTGAGAGCATCTTCGACTTATTGACCACTGAAGAAGAGAGAAATTTACAGCACCGTTGATATGCCAGAGTCAAAAATTGCATTAGGACTGAGAGCAATGAATCACTTCATAATGAATGAATTGTTACCACAATACAGACTTTTGCTACAGTAGGCTGCAATATTCCAGTGACACCTCTGACAAGTCTCAGTTACTTTATTTGTGCTATAAGTATCTCAAACATTCCAGATGATAAATCAAAACCTCCATTTGGCCCCACAGTAATACATAATTCATCCAGGCTAATCTGTATCAGGTCACAATAAGGATTAACTAGTGATACAGGCTGGGCCAGGGATGAGTAGCCTGACCTTGTCATACTATCACCGGAGACACCGGAGCTACTTATCCGTGGCCCACCCTGTAAAATGCAAATTGGTTCTTTGTCAGTACTATGCAACCCTAATCTAGTCTAGGTTAGTACTAGGTCAGGTCAATTGTAGGGACTGCAGTGCAGTGAAGTAAAGAGTAGGGTTTCAGCAGTACAACCTTTTCACTGTATGATGGGTCCCCATGGCATCATAGTATAACAATTACAATAATAAACAGAATTATTTACATTATAAAAAGTAGCATGTACCTATAACATTATATAACTAATTCAAGTTAGCAAAAATGGCAGAGGAAGTATTGACATTCTTCACTTGAGTGAAAATACTAATGCCACACTATACTGCACTGAAAGGTAAAAGTATGTAAGCATTATAAGAATAATCATAATAAGAATAATAGTTTAGGTACATGATAGCACAGCCAGACTGACCCTGTCTGTTCACGCACGCACGCACACTTTATGGGGTCAGATCAGGGTCGGTTTGTGTCTGTTTTCAGAAGTTACCAAATGGGCCGACAATACAGATGCAGACAGGAGCCAGATGCAAATTTAATTTCACTGCACATTTAATTATTGAGATTTACACCCTCATACATTATGTCTTTAGGGATTAATATAAATGGGACAAATCATTTGATCTGCACTAAGGTGTGGCATTCTCAAAGATGTGATATGTTTCCTCATTGGCAGCCCCTTTACACCCACAGCTTTTTAACAAACTGGACATCTGTCCTCAAGGACATCTCCCATTCATTTTTGGGATATCCAGAGTAATCCCAGACTGCTGATTTTTTTTTTCAGAGGATGGAAATTGAAATTTGCGTGTGCGTGTGCGGTGCCAAATGTTGGGTCTGACAGACAATCAAGGAGACAAGGAGATACTCAAGCACAAGTGAGATTCTCCTTATGGCTGCATTTTTTTCAATACTGTTAATAAACACATATACAAGTTACGATAACCATGAATTTTCAAACCACGAAACTGTCACACAGCTGTAACGCTAGTGAAGATGGGAGGCACTGACCTGGAATGGCCAGGTTCCTAAGGGCACTGAGGGCCGCATGCTGCACTGTAACGTTTCCCTCTTCTACATGTCTGTCCAGCAGCTCCAGCAGCATCTGCACGATACCGGTGTCAACCATGTGGATGCAGTTTCCATCTGAACCACGGAAGAGTCAAAATAATTAAAATATAATTATTACAGATATTATATTATATTATATTATGTCTAACATACAGATATACATACAAAGAATATGTAAAAGACAAGCATGTGTAAGATAATCGCACCACAAACTGACAATTGCATACCTTCAAGTTAGTGTCTTCTTACTAGAAAGAATCGCAACATTTTATTTGGATACCCTGCTGATGCTTTGCAGACATTACTCTTAAACATAACTCCAAATATGTCTTAATTGTACCAACTCTAATATTGGCCTTAACCCTAATCTCCACCCAAAACCTAACCATAACCCTCACATCCTCCTAAACTTAAAACTGGTACTAATCTTTAATTCCTATTCCCTAGGAATTCTACAGAGGAGCTGTAGGTGGCACTGATATGCGTCCTACATGACACTACCCATCTAAATGACTCCAGTAATTGAAGTCCAAAATGTTATTTGCCTATTAAAATAAGTTGTTTTGCAATACCTCCTAACAACCTTAGCCTGCAAGCCACACATTAGGCATCCCTGTTCTAAAGCATAAAAAGCACTGTTAGTTCCAGTATATCTGGTCATATGGGGATACGTCTCATTCAGGAATGCATCTCTATAAACATTAAGAGATCTCAAAGGAATCCTCAGTGCAGCGTCTAAGTCTTAATTTGGTCACAGAGCACCATAACAGGCATCACTTGGTATTCATGTCTGTATTAGAGCATCTGGTATCTGTAATGCAGTACAGCTGATGCTAGCAAATAGTGATCGCTGACCTTCAACACCTGAAAAAAAACTACCAACTCAAGAAAGCTAAACATTTGTAAAAAAAAAAAAAGGAATTGTTTATTCTGTTACTTTTCCGCCGCAGGCATCTAGTGAGAATGTTAAAACCTAAGTAGGTTTAAAACCTAAGTAAAACCTATTTTCTAAGTAGAAATAGAAAATAATAGAGAACGACAACTCTATTAGTCAAACTATGACTAATCAAGGATCAGACGGTAGCTCTTACCATTACGGGCGAAGTTAGCGATGGCCAGTGCCCCGGCTAGCTGCAGCTGGTGGTTGTTAGACGGGACCCAAGAGAGAACCCTTTGGAACACACTACCTTTACCCCCCTCAAAGAGCTTCTGCATTGACTCATCTGGAAAAGAAAAATAAATGACCATGACAACGCCATTCAATTCTATGGAGTTTTGCATTAATCACAGTGACTCAGGCATTCTTCACCAAAATCTACTGTGAAATACTTTGTCACAGACAGTAGTGTGTAAAGATCTAGTCACTCTTCTACAGAACGGAACATGACGCACCACTGTGATTCTAAATTAAGTGTTTTAACACCATAATTTTGGGAAAACTAACCATCTAATCAGCACAGTGTCCTTAGCTTATGGTGCATCCATTATTTTTTTTTTCTTTCAGCTAAATAAGCCATCTCAAGATTTGTCATCTCTCTGTCCATTTTATTTCCCTTTCTGACATTAAAGTTAACAAAAGTCTGCGATGCTGAATCATCTGGCAAAGCTGCTCATTCACCTCTTACTACATGAAATAATGATCTAAACCAATTATAACAGGAACCCATATTTTTCGCATACATAAAAGTTATCTGCCGGATAGAAGATTGATTATTTAAATGAATCCTAGTTAAAGTACATTGGAATAAAGGGGAATGGAAATTACTTCAGCAGAATGTAAACTACCACATAAACCAAGGAGTATTCCCCCAGGCACCCGATTTCATGGAAAGATCCCAGCAGCCCCTCTCCTTCACGGAGCCAGAACCCAGAATAAAGCGTTCCTCCCATCCATAAAATGCCACAGAGTGGAAGTCAGATTGCTTTAGCACCCCAGGACCCATTCTGCTAGCATTAATTATTCAGACCGAGATGAAAAATACATCCTGCTTTGCCTCCTGTACTCAGGAGCCTGCGAAGTAGAGAGAGGACTAAAGCCCATTCAAGTCAACAAGGAAGATTCTCTCTCTGTCCCACCCCTTATCTCTCAGCTGAGATGTAAAAATACCTCGCAATGTGAAATTTATAGCAGCATATTACAGAACATTGATTTGAACATAACAGATGTTGTTTGGGTCAGTGCTAATGTTTCTCTGTTAAAGTCCACTTTCTTTCAGTTTAAACCCTGGTAATCAATTGCCCAAGTTAAACTTATGACTTGGTATAATAAGACAGACCTCTGAAGACACACTCTGTTTTTTAGTCCTGCATTGGCATCTGTACTGGATCTGAGCCATTTTTGTCCATGGAAAAAAAAACATGGCTTATTCAAAAATCAATTTTATTTGAGGTTTAAAAGCCTATCTGTTTTGTTTTTTTCTTGAGCTTTCACTGTTGTTAGGTAGTCAGAAAGGAATATATACTTAACCCTCTACGGCAGGGGTCGGTAACCTTTTTAGCTGAGAGAGCCATGAACGCCACATATTTTAAAATGTAATTCCGTGACAGCCATACAATGTTTAAAACTAAATACAAGTAAATATGAGCATTTTATGCAAGACCAACACTTTTAAACTACAATCAGTCTCTGAATTCTTTTTAATAACGTTGTTATGCTGTTGCCAACCAATGATGAATAAAGTACTTCTTATTGTTAATGTGACTTCTGGTGCTGCATGGTTTTGCTGATGGCTTTGTAGTCTGGTTGATACGTGATGAGGTTAAGCTTCATGCAGGCGTTGAGACTTCCATCTGTTAAATGTGATCGCAGGTTGGTCTTAATATTCTTTAGATGTGAGAAAGACTGCTCACATGCATATATTTACATTTACATTTACATTTATGGCATTTATCAGACGCTTTTTATCCAAAGCGACTTCCATTCTCTAACTACAGGGGACAG
>JBBJLR010000013.1:11893785-11907248 GCA_037577145.1 Brachypetersius gabonensis | reverse complement strand
TCAAAGAATAAATCTGTTACAAAACTATGAAAATATTTATTTAGCATTCAAACAATGCACAATATAAAATACATTTTGAAATAAAATATTTTACTTGGCCACACTCATGAATAGCCTAAAAGCAAGACAGCTGAAATATTCTTCTCTCCTAAAACAAGTGAATTCAAGTGCATTTTAATATTCTGTACAAAGTGTATGAACAAAGTGCATTCAGAACAAGTGCTTTAAAACTGCTGAAAATTATAACAACAAAATCTGTAGCCCTATAACAAAACAATGCATTAATTATCTTTTGTGTAATGCCCTTAGACTTGGTGCAATCACTGGAAAACTTTCTTGCCTTTTCAAAAACACAGACGAAGTGGGTGTGCTAGAAGGGTCTTGCCTCTTCTGTGCTTCATACTCTGCATGGTGATCGGGATGTTTTGATTTGATATAATAAATTAATTCCCGATATTGAGAAAGTCTTTGTGGATGCACCCCCTCTAGAAATTTCGCTATTGCACGCTTTACAAACGGCTTTCCGTGTGTCTTTCTTAGATATATCAAAATGCGGCCACACGGCAGACATGTTGACTCTAATGTAATCTGGCGTGTGCAAGTTGCTGTTCTTGCTTGCGTCATCACTGTTTTGGTCGCGTTAAAAATCGTTGTCCGAATATTTGGTGCATGCCTAATATATATGTATGAAAAAAAATATATATGTGTGTGTGTGTGTGTGTGTGTGTGTGTGTGTGTGTGTGTAACATAAGAATTAGGGTTTTTTTCTTTTTTCTGTGACGTTTGGATATGCAAGGTGTTAGAAGTTAGAAGCAACAAAAGTTACAGTAGCTGATGCTGAAATGTACAAAAATAAACACATTTAAACACACAGTACTTGCTGCCACATTTTCCCCTTTAAAATGTTCAGTCTATCAGACAAAAGGCAGAAAGAGGCAGCTGAGAGCAGATTCAATGTCACAGCAGAAGTGCAGCCTGCAGCTGCTCCCGCACCCCACACTCCTACTGTGGGCGCGATGGCACAGGGGGCAAGTGACAGCACTTATTATCCAAATACAGACTGAGCTCAAACCACTCCAGCATCTGCCTAATTGTAGACCGCTCTCTAAAACTGGTACGTCTGGAGAAGGCTCAAAGCGCTCTAGGCCTATAATTGAAGTAGCTATACTTGTTCTAACTAGCAAACAGAGTCTAACTAACAAAATATTCTAGACAGAGTAAAAAAAAAATGTCTATGCACTTGAGTACAGGCACACATTTGTAGTATCAAATTTCTCACATTCAGACTCAACAGGTGGCCTCGGTGTGTTGTATGTCACTCCGTATGACACATTGAGCTTCGAGTTGGGATGAAACGCCACAGAGGCTGCACCAAAGGCTGCTTCACAACTGGTTTAAAATTTCACTTTAGGTTTCCTCAGCCAGTCTACACTAGAGGCCATTTCCCAGACTGAGCCTAGTCTTGGGCAAAATGGTGAATCACCACTGGAAATTCCTTTTAGTCTAGGTCCAGGCTTAATCTGGATCAGCAGAACAGTGTCTAGAAGGACAATTAGCTCACTAATAAACAATAAGAGGTAGTCATGGAGACCTAGTACAGTCAGTAAAAAAGGTGGTTAAAAACAGTAAAATAGCAACAGTTTAGGACCATAAAGCCCAAAGAGTATAACGTCATTCTAGATACAATGACTTACCCTAAATCAAGAAACAGTACATAAATTTCGCCCATACATACATTTTACTGCTAGGCAGAATACATACAACTTTACTGTGAAAATAAAAAGCTTGAGCTCTTTTTTCTATCCCTAATTCAATCCATCTCCAGTGCTTCACTCAACAATGTAACAACAGCCAAACTGCACCTGTGTGTGGGACTCAAATTAGCAGGTACGTTGTGGGAAGTGAGTCTCCCCGGTGTGTGTGTGTGAGAAGTACCAGCACATTGCTGCAGCCATAGAAAAGTGTATGCCATGAGCATTCTCGTTATTTTAGTCAGTGCATAGACAAGATCCAGGTGCATTACAGTATTTACTGAGAGAGAAGAGAGATGGGATAATATCCAAGTCTACCCAGCTTAGACCTAAGAGAGTGAGATGAGAGAAATACGCTTTTGCCCCGACCTAAAAAATATCTGTTCCGTTTACCCACAGCGTCCATTTTCACTGGAAAATACAGTAAACATCTTCAATTACAGCTTTATAAGAGTGTCTTCTAAATGCCAATGTAATATAGGCTATGAGTGCCGTTATCAAACTCAATTCCATGCATGGGGTGCGGGGGCGGGTATCAGGCTTCCCAGGAGAGTCATCCAGACGTGGATTAGATGATTGGTAAGATGATTGATTTTTTTATTTTTTGCCATGACAGCGAAGATGTTGGTGTGATGGACTGCCACTCAGAAATGTTGCCAGGAGAAACACAGAATCAGCTGTGGTTACCAGAGTTTATTTAGATTGCTGATAGGATGTTTAAGTGGTTAGCACAGACGCCTCACAGCAAGAATATCTTGGGTTTGAAACCCAGCCAGGGTCCTATCTGTGCAGTTTGCATGTCCTCCCCGTGCCTGAGTGGGTTTCAGCTGGGAGCACGGGTTTGCAGTTCAAAGACATACATGTCATGTGAACTGGAGATACTAAATTGCCTCCAGGTGGGTGAGAGTGAGTGAGTGAGTGTGTGAGTGACTGAATGAATACATTTTACAGTACGTTTGAAAAATGAATTCTATGTAATGCTAAACCAAAAGATTTTATAAACAAACCTTGCTACGCATTCAAAGATTACCTTCTTACTTGGTAAAACCTACCATATTCCATCCCTAATGCAACATTTCATTCTTACCATTCTCAGCCAGCGGAGCCAGCACCTCAAAGATCATCTCTTTCTTTTCATGTTCCACCTGCTTCCGGAACAGCCTCACCAGCTCCTCAGCGATATTTGTTGATGCAAACTGCTCCTTACTGGATTCTGCAGAGAACAAATCAAGCAAAAAAAAAAAAAAAAAAATCACAGTGAAAGAATAAAAGAAAAAAATCATCATCATACTTTGCATCCATTAGCATCGAAAACACAAAGATGTGCAACCAATGACATTCCAACCTAAACAGAATTCTAATCTGAAAAAAGTCCAGCAAGCTTTTTTATGGTTGTTATTTTTTGAAAGGCAGAACTCGGACAACACCGATCAAGCAAAACTACACATGTTCCTACACGTGTTCTGTGCTGACAGTTCACTGATGAGAAGGAATGTTCTGAAATTTGAAGGCAGCACATACATGACATAGCACTAAATACCAAGTCAAATATTTTTTCTCTGCTTTGTGTTGTATGTAGTATTGGTGTAATTGCTGCAGGGCTAATTGTTGTACACCTTGTGGGACTGAGGTTAATGGTACAGTCAGTGTCATCTGGGTGCAAAAACTGGTGGAAGCCGAACTACCTTTCATTTTCTTTCATTTTGGCTCAGCAGTACTTGGCTGCAGCAGCCACAAACAGCAAAAACAAATGTGATGAGTTAATGCAATGCAAAAACCAGTTACAGCTAAACAGTCCAGAAGCTTTAGGATGCTGGGCAGCCATAGCAACCCGGTTTTCCTCATCCCAGGTAAATAACATGCATAGAAAAGAACAGCAAGTGTGTCACTCACCCAGTTCTGCCAGGTTTCCGAAGGCGATGAGGCACATTTCTGTTAGCGCTGTGTTCTGTGCATGGACCCCCAGAAGCTTCACCAGAATGGGTATCACACCCATGCTAATAAGCTGGGCCTGCAATGTGTCTGGAGATGCAAAAAAACAAGACGCACCGTGAGTGTTCGAATGCTTCGGTGCAGCAAAATGGAGCTGTTAGCTTTGAAACAGGTGCGTTTTATGCAATTATCTCTGCGATACTGTGGCTGTTGCTAGACACATGAATAAAAAAAATGCTATAATTAGCATTTTGTTTTGTCGCTTGCTTGGTTGGGTGTTACTAGATAAGCAGCCACATAATATTGAAAATACAAAAGAGCCTAGATCACAAATGCAAATGCAAAATGAACTGTATAAATTGGCACCTCGGCTGAGTATCCTGTAGGTCTAAACACTCCCCTAACAGCTTCAGCTTGCTTAGACACGCGCCAGCGTGAAATCATCCTCGAACTGACAGTTTGGCTGATAGTTGAAGATCTCACAGGGACAGGAAGTGTTACCTTGCACAGAAATGAATCTTTGCGCCTTCTCACATCAGGATGGTACAGCATGTATATGCTAATCTAACAAAAATGCAGATAAAATTAACTTCTATAAATGTTTTAATGTATGTGTGCACACAACACACATTTTGACCTGATTCTACAGCATCTGTAATTGAGTCCCTGACTGCTGCAATATGGTTAGCCCTGTCACATTCGATTCTATCACATTATCAGCTTGCAGTAGTTTCTTTCCCCATGAATGCAGCAAAAGCCTGAAAGAATCTTCTAGAGCACAGGCAGGATGGAAGAAACTGTTCTCAAGGACCAAGATACTCAGGAGAAGAGAGGCAAAAAAGAAAAACAGAGGAGAAGCAGACAAAAAGGAGGCGAGCCAAGAGGGAGCGATAAAAAGACAGGAATGAGATAGAGACATAAAAGCATTTGGGAGAACTAATGGAAACAAGAGTGAGAAAGGAGAAGAAGCCAGGGTTTGGAAACTGTGGTTGAGGCCATATTACATTGCATATACCATGGAAACAAAAGCAGTGTAGGGTTAAGTAGGCCACAATGTGCCCTGAGCTTTATCTTCTACATATAAACTAAACCAGACAGAACCAATAAGGACTCCTTCTGCGTGTTTAACAGTTTAAAGAAATATTCCAGCATTTTTCAGTCTAACTTTCGTCATTTACATCTGTACACTATGGCTGATTAGAACAGAAAATACAGTCTGACCTGTTCCCTGCAGCAAAACGACAGAAAAAAAGAAATTACACCGAACACTCCTAAAAAAAAAAGAAGCCAACAGACAGTTGTTAAAAACAACTACCACTTAATGGGAGTTTCACATTACACGTTGTTTGCTTGACTAGTCATGTTCAGTTTTAAAAGTGTTTATTATTATGGCAGGCAATTTAACATTGAGATTGATAAAGATGCTCACAGCACACAGTAAAACGTTTAGGCCACTTCAACTATCTCAGCTTCTAAACAATATACTGTAATGCCCTAGAGTTAAGAAGTAACAACTGCCACACATCTCATTAATCTCTTATTCAAGCGTCAACTGTCCAGAAATCTCTAAGCCAAGCAGCAGCTTCCCTTCTGTTCTACTTTCTTTCAGCCCAGCCCCTGCTGGCAAGCCTCTGCAACCCTGTAGCCTCCATCAATATTTATGAGAGCTACATTAGCCACAGAGACAGTGTACAAACATCTAGCCCCTGGCATCTGCACAAACTCATTTACACAAAATAATTGAAAGTGTTTCAACCACTACATAAAACTGTCCCACTTTGTCCCAGCACACAGCTACCAAACTTCTCAAACCTTGAGAGATGCTTTTTTTTTTTTTAAAAGCCTCCGAGAAATCATTTATACACAAAGAGGGGCTTGTGTATCCTTAACTGCACTGTCACAGTCGCAACTAGCGCTCTAACAGTCATGAAATAATGCTAATACAGATTTCACAGTATGTAAAATACATTGAATATTTCCAAAGAGGAGTGGAATACAATCCTTCCTGAGACGTGTGCAAACCTGGTGGCCAACGACAAGAAACATCTGACCTCTGTGATTACCAAGAAGGGTTTTGCCACCAAGTACTAAGTCATCTTTTGGAAGGGGATCATATACTTATTTCACACATTACAATGCACATCAAACTCTGACTTTCGCGCACTGGGTTTTTGAGGGTATTTTTGTTGCTATTCTGTCTCTCACAACTACAATAAACTGGTCACTTTTTTTTGTCAGTGGGCAAACGTACAAACTCCGCATGGGATCAAATTCCCGCACTGCACATATCTGAGATTATTCATTACCATGATTTCTTACCAACCTCTGTAAATTTTGCACATATCATTTTTCTTGTGGTTTAATAGTTTAAAGCACCCCCACATCTTTGATTCATGGGGCATCTCTGGTCTTTTGGCTTCAACGGCCAGGTGAGAGGGGGTCCCGTTCATTTTATCATGCACTAACAATCACTGCCCTTGTAAAAGGTCTCGATTAAATGTGTTGTACCTTAGGCCTGGCTCTAAAAAAAAAAAAAGCTTCCAGATACTGAATAATTCAGAAATGAATTAAGAAATAAAAATATGCTTGGGCCACACTGCATTATTATGGTGCATACAGATTTGGTCAAAGAAAAACAACCTTTACGTTGTTTTTGCTTTGAACCTGTCCATACAGAAGGTGAAGAGAATATAATGCTCATTAATTAAGCAATTATCAGAAAATGTTAGTAATGATCACCCTTATGAGGATTAATTATATAAATATATTTATGTTAAGTCTTACCCTGGGATAAGGCACTGTAAAGTGTTATTTTACCTCTCCAGCACAGTATGTACAATAATGGCTAATTATGTCTGGGTGGGAAAAATGTCAATACAGAATGTTTGTCTAAATAGAAAATTGATCTAATACATTAGATCTAATGCATTTGTTCCGTTTTAATTAGGATTTTACCGAACTAGCCAACAGATTAGTATTACATTAGTACAGAGACACTAAGAAAGAGGCACAGACAACCAGACAGTCAGTCAGTCAGAGAAACGAAGAGAATGAAAAGTAAGAACATAACAATGGTGTGTGCGCTTTTAGATTAAAATCATATTTCACTATGCATTTTCCCATGATGAGAACAAAGAAAATGTCTGACGCACATTTAGCTAACCTGTGAAACATTAGAGATCATATACTGACAAATAATTACCACTTCATACTAAATACGTCTGCTACAGTAAGTAGCAAATGGACCTGGCCTTCTCATTAATTATTCATCTTAGAAACAGAGACGTAAACAAACTTCATGCATTCTCTTTAGATTACGGCCCATGGCTATAGCCTAGGATAGAATAAACCTTAGACATCTATTATTGATTCAAATGCAAAAAAAAATGTAATTGGACGGTTAGAGTTACTCACTGATAACTTCATTACACATATAAATCTATAAGCACCTATACATGTGATTACAGTTTTTGTCAATTACAAACCACTGTAACAATTTAAATTTGAACTATATTTCTATATTTGAACTATATTACTATATGTATACATCTATACACCCAAAAGCACTTTTTATTACCTAATGAAGACACAGCCTTGCTAGAGCAAAATAGGGCTGCATTTCTGAAGAGATGTTAATAACAGCAGCCATGGATTAATTCCACCCTCTCTTAAATCAAGTGCCCTGAACAGCTGGATTAAAGTCCCATTAGCATCTAACACATCTTAAATCACAGAGATGGAGTACAGAATCAAAGCCACTACTAATGGCAAGGGGAAGGATAAAAGTCACAGCTGAGCCATAGGGACTAAACACCAACACCAAAGCAGTGCGGGCAGGAGTAGAGTGCAAGGGTGACATCTGTGGACACACCTCCCTCTCCACAACACCTCCTCAATAACTCACACCCACTCTCCCCTCACCATGCACGCATCACACAAGACAATGTCAGCTTCGTTTAAAGTTGCATTCTGTAAGATTCAGGACTGTCACAGGGCTGTCTCAGTTAATAAACTCAAATGAAATGCAGCTTCTCAGTAAAGTAACTAACCGGTTAATTCGCAATTTAAAAGTTAAGCATGGTGTCCATTGGCCATTATAAAGGCATGCTGAGCAGTCTGAGCAATTTCTACTCAAATCACTTTCAAAAAAGCGTTTAGATCTAATATATAGTCTGACAGGGTTTCTGCAGCAGTAATGACATGGAAGTTCAAAAGATTTTTCAATCTTGGTTTAGCTGCATTTTCATCGTTGTTTTAACTGATTTACTGAACACGGCCAAGGTCATGAGTGAGAACTTTGGTAGACTTGTTTAGTATCAGTGTTTTGAAGACGCTTTATAGCCTGTATGAATAAGCTAAGGCAGTTAGCTGATCTTTGTCTATTTATTTAGTTTTGATATAGAAAAGGGACAGAATTCTTATTTACATTATGTATAATCAACCTTATAACAATGCCTCTTACACTTACAAAGCTGGCATTCACGTTTAGTGTTTGTTAAAGTGCTCAATTAGCCTCTGTCAAGAATCCTTAAGAGGGTTAACAAAAACTCCTTACTAAATGAACCAGTATAACCAATAGTGACAATTCTAGTCAAATTTAATCCTTCTGTTCTTTTGGATCAGCTTTAAAGAAACTCTGCTCAGAAAATAACATCCCAAAATCGGATCTGATCAGTTTAGGATAATCTAGAGAGACATGCTTTGGATTAGCGCATGAATAGATCTTTCAAATCTTACAGAATGCATCTTTAAAAGTATTTAATGAAATCACTGACAGGAGAAATCTTTACGAAGAAAAATAAAGGTTAGTGATTAAATTCTGCAGATAAAAATGTGATTTTGGACCTATCTGCATTGACTTTTTTCATATAGTATTTATCAAAAATGCATAGCTATTATTATAGAAAATAAAAATGTACTGTTTATTCTGAACAAACACTGTAGTGCTTCCCACCACCTACTAAACAGCACATTGTGAAAAGTAGTAGTGACCCAGAATCTTTTAACACAAGTTCATCTCCATATATCTTGATTTGGATGGTCCCCTAGAGATTTTAGCGTTGACACTCAACAACCTGTCATTTCGCCTACTTGTGACACCATTTAAAGCAAAAGTCTGTTAGAAATGAATAAACCAAGGTTCAAACGTGAACACTGTAATTACCATTACAGCCAACTAGCGACTAAACCACTGGCAGTTTGTTGAGCATCTCAGAATACACCTATAAGGAAACATCCAAATTCGTTTTTCAGGTTTGGTCATTACCATTATCATTGCTATAGTTCATCAGCATGCCACAAAAGACAGTCAAGAGCTTCCCGGTGGCCGGGTCAGTGTTATCGGCCATAGACTTAATGTGCTCTGCTACTATCTGAGCACCGCCCGCTTCGTCAACTGCACTTCTGCCCTCATCTGCAAAACAAAGAGGTCACGTAAAAAACAATAAACAATAAACAAGACAACAAAGGACACAAAGACAAGAACCTTCAAATCATAAACGATAGGAAAAAGAAGCTTTAACGCAAATGAAATCATATATGGGAACACATTGGGATTCAATAATTAAAAAACAATAATAAAAGTACTGGCAATCAACAGAACAGGAAATTCTCTGATAATACTGAGACTTGTTTCAAGAGTTAAAGTAAAGGAAAAAGAACAGAAAATCAAAGGCAAAGTTCTAGCTGAACATTCAGTCCTTTCTCACAGATAGTGTGTCTTTTCAGTGCCTCTCGTTTTTTTTTTTCTTCAAGTATGCCGGCCGCTGTCAGGTTGACACGACCTGATGAATAGACCCAAGGGCAAGAGCTGACTCCGAACCTTAAAAGTGCCACAACATCAGTACAGCTCACATCCAGACTGTAACACTCAGGAAAACCCGAGGTGTCGACCCGAAGAGCACCTAAAGCCAACGCTGTCAAGACTCCAAGATTGAGCACAGTAGGAACTTTAAGCACTGACGGCTGTAGGGACGTTACAAAGGCTGGAAATAGGTCTACATTAACACCAAAGTCGCTCAGAAATAACTCAATATAGCAGAATGGAGTGTTTGACCATTTAAAAAAAAAAAAATTTATGTAGTGTGGAGACACTGACAGTGTCCTCTAGTAAAAACCAAATGCTTTTAATCACACAATAAAAAAAACCCATAAAATAAGTGAGTACAACAAACTAGTGCATGCAGGCCAAAAGAGTAAGTTACAGTTATTTCTGCAAGTAAATAAATAAATCTGCAACAAACATCTGCAACTAATAGCAATGAGTTAATATGATATACAAGTCTGTTACAGTAAATAACTAGAGTAAAATATGTTGCAAATGGTTATGATAGATCACAATAATATTCCCTTAATTACATTTAAATTGTATTAAATTATTATTATTTAATTATTTTTTATATGTTCATGAATACATCCAAACAAAAAGCTTGGTGTATTGTTTCGACTTAGAACCAATTTTCTGTACTTAACATTAACTGAATCCAGTACCAGCTCTAAAATACAAACAAAATTGGGAAATTGGGATGCACTGAAACATTTCCCAAAAAAACACTCTTGAACTGTATTATCAGAGGGCACTGATGGATAAAATGTTGTATAGCACTACAAAACGAAGAAACAGCCACTGGATTGCAAACAGACTTCTCCAAAGCTCTTCCTCTCCACCGTGGCACATGGCGGCCCCAGTGAAAATAATATCACGCAAGTCTTTGTTACGTACCCAGTAGTATATGTCATATCAGCTCAATCGCACCTTTGTTCCACTCTACTCCTCCCATTCCCCTCCATTCCACTCCTTTCTTCTTCTCCCCTCTGTTAGGGGAAAGAAACATCTCTTTTTCTCCTGCACCAGCAAATTACAGGCCATCACTCAAAGGCACAGCTGCAGAGTCGACAGCGATGCACGTCACCAACACTCGGGGAGGACGCTGGGGGGGTGCTGCTGAAACCCGAAGGGTCAAGCAGTACCTCACCCCATTGCTTCAACGCTTAGGCTGAAGTCTACGTCAGCTACTTTAGTTTACATTTTGGTGGTGTTGCTCTCTAATGAGGCACAACTAAATCATAATAAGTGTGAACCTATCAAAGTAGACTACATCAACCAAGAAAACATTTTTGACAGCTCTGTGGATTGTCTCAACTGCACCAGCAGTAGGCTAGGCTGGACTCCTGCATTAGGAGCCACTATCAAACCAGCTGGGAGAAAAGCCAAAGCAGTGGGGGAGGTATGAATCACAGCTGAGCAGCGCTGAAAATTCTGCCAGTAAGCGAGCTCTGTGCATGGCTCCCGAAAAGCAGCACGGGAATTAAAGTTCTGTCAGACTGAGAGACACCTCAAGAGAGCAATGCTTTGGACTTGCTTTCCACCATTTCCTTTGGTAATTACGAACGATATCCAGAATTCAGCAGGAGGTGACTGATTTCTAGCTGCTGTCCAGCTTTTATCTGATATTCTATTAGTATTGATGGAATAATCCAATGCACACCAGTGTTTGTATTACAGAAACTGCAAAGCCTTTATAGACACTTATCTACTTCATTGCGATTATCATATGAACGATAAATACCTACGTCCAAAATAACGTAATCTAAGATCAAAGAAAATATTAAAACATGCCAAAAGTGGTTCAGACATCTCATTTGTAAGTGGTTTGCACCCAGGCTTTCAGGGACATTACGCAACTCTTACAGCTACGAGCACAAAGGCCCGAGCACCATGCTAACTACCTTGGACAGCAACCATCTATTCAATCACATGAATGAGAAGAGTGCTTCAGTGTTATTCACTCAAGTCTGCAGACATACACCCACCCACACACCCACCCAAGAGTGCATGAAGATACGTCTAATGCCAAGGTCTAAACAATGCATTTCACAAAATATGACAGTTATGCAACGCTCTAGGTCATATTTATCCTCCATGGCAGTCAAACTTTACTTCTTTTTAACTTACTATGAATAACAAAAATCGTAGGCTACATCTTATAAAATGATCATAAGTGAAGCGCATACTTCAACTATCAAGCACAATATAATTTCCATACACTGTCATGTGGTATTTACGGTGTTTTGCTCCTGACAACTGCTGCATGCATAAATGGAGCAGATCAAACATTATTACTTGGTTACATAATCAAGACAGTCTTCAACATAATCCCAAATTAATTAATCGTTCTGCAGTCTAAGAATGGGGCTATATGTAGATATGAATGTATTATATGATTGCTCAGTCCAGGCTCAGGTTACAGGTCGCAGGACCACAGAAATACACTCTTAAAAATAAAGCGTCAAAGGAAATATACCATAGAAAAGCCTATTTTATTTCAGTAAAGAATCTTTTAGCAGAATGCTTTAAAAAAAGATCAAAAGGTTCTTTAAAGAGTAATTACATTTACTTAGTTTAGTTCTATCCCTTGTTAGTTCCATCCCTCTAAAAATAGAAAGGACACTTGGAAAAGGGAAAAATGTCCATTTTATCAGCTCCATAGGAGCACCGCTGAAGTCTACAAACACCACAGTGTCATTGCTGGAATAATTCACCAACTACAAAAATACCTATCCAACCTAATCCAATACCTGTCCTAGAACTATTTTCAGTAACTTCACATCTGCAAAAGACCAACAGATGTATACTGTATACACTAGGGGTGCAACAGTACAGGTATCCCGTACCGTATGTACTGTACGGTTTTGGTACATGTTTTGTGCATAAAGAGAACAATGTTTTTTTCCTCCCAAAATTATATCTTTATTTTGAAACTTTTCCAGCAACACTGTGCTAAATAATATGAAAAGTGTTAAATACAACACTACAAATAATAAAACAAATAATGAACTGCCTCTTACTCATGAATAAAATATGTATACATGTATAAAATTCAAACTTACAAAATATATATAAAAACACACTGTGCCTCTCACAGTGCTCTAAACACAACACAGTAGTCAGAGTAAACATACTTCAGCTACATTCACAATGTAAAGTTCACTATCAATTATTGACATTATGGGCATGAGGTATTTATTCCTCTGCTATTATAAGATTCTTCTGTAAGAAGAGAAGCCTGTCAACACTGTCAGCTGCAAGGCAAGAGCGGCTTGCCTTACAATGTGTTCTGCAGTGGAGAAAATTCTCACAACAAAAGTTCCTGGGACACAGAGGTGACGTTGTGCAACTTTTGCAACATGGAGGAACTTGCTCTCATTTGCCCTCCACCACATGAAAGGATCAGCATCTACATTAATTGAGAGTTACCCTAGTCTGTCTTCCATTCAGGAACTGTTCTCTCAGCATACCTACGCTTGAGACGCTTAGCCATATTGCTCATGTTTCAATTAGCATATGGGACACGTGTTAGGCAATGTTTACAAACAGTGACGTTTCTATTAACTGTTTTGACTCCCTGGCCATTGTATTCTACAGTGAACCCGAAACAATCCTTCCTGGAGATTTGTACGAAGCCGGTGCTTCTTCAAACATCTGCCTCGCGACTGAGCTGCGAGCTCAGATCCAGTTACGTCAGTGTGAGGGAGGCGAGTGGGTGGAGCCACCACAGTGATTGGACATTAACTCTCGGTGGAGGGCTTTTGCTCATTGGCGCTTGCTGCTTAACAGTATAGTAAGCCTCAAGCGCCATTTTCAAAAGGAAGAGCAAAACCGAACTACCGCAGTACACAAGGGCGTACCGGACCGTGCTGCGTGTACCGTGTACCGTTGCATCCCTAGTATACACACACTTTATGTATGTGTATGTGTATGTGTATATGTGTGTGTATATA